>VXAC01000340.1:1260592-1330689 GCA_013399225.1 Rhipidura dahli | reverse complement strand
AAAAAAAAAACCCCAAACCAAAAAACCCACAAAATCAACAAAACAACCCAAACCAAAGCCCCAGAAATATTGATTTGGTAAGTTTACGACAGGGTGAGCAGCAAGTACGAGTGGCTTCTGTTAATGCTCCTAAAATGAGTACTTCATTATCAACAAATAGACTTTCCAGTCTTTGTAGTTCCAGACTTCCACAGCTCTCTGTGGAGGGAGACTGGAGACATTTTGCTATTTAGACTGTGAAGGAAATTGCAACATAGGACTTGGAAAGGATAAAGGAATTCATAATAGAATTTGCAATAGCCTGTTCTTTCCCCTTTCCGTAGGACAAGAGATTTGGATGGATAACAACACCACCCACAGTTATGCGAATAAGAGGCTCTAAGAATCCAGACTTTGTTCCATCAGGACATAAACCATATCTTAATCATAAGCCAAGAGGGAACAAGGATAGGACTGGACAGTTAATGCCAAGCATGTCACCTGCCTGGCATCGCAGTGGTCACTGGGCTGGCACACCCTGCAACAACCACAGCAGTGCCTGGCACACCAAGCCAGCTGATGGGCCATGCCTGCACCAGTCCCCTTCTCCTGAAAGTCTGTCCAGGTTTGCTAATAAAAGCGGTAAGAAAATCTGTGGTGAGTTGTGCTTGACTCCCACAGGAGTGTCATGAGAGCAGAAGTGCTCAAAACCAAATCAGTTCATTTTCACCCCACTGTTCCAGCACACTCTGGTAACCAGAACCAGTTAGGGTTAAATCAGTGGGTTACACCAAGAATTCTTCTGGTCTAGTGCCCCACCCCTGACAATGTGGCACTGACACATAAAAATCACAAAGTGATTTCACCAAGTGCAATCATGGAATGATCTCCCCTAAGGACACATTCTTCCAGCCTGCAACAATCAGGAACTCCTAGGGCTGGAGGTCACACACGGACCATCACGTTTCAGAGGCACTGAAACACATCTCTGCCATTGAGGTGTCTGGTTCCTTTTGGAATTTGTGTGTATTTTCAGTCTTCATGCCATCTCGTAGCAACATGTTCTACAAATCAACTGTGTTGAAAAAGGACTTCCTTAACCTCCTATCTAATAAATTATTTTGCTGGATGTGCTTCCTCTGTGCTGTGAGAAATAAGAAAGTTTATTAAGGTCATTCCTTACTCAACTTCTCCCTGATGAACACTATATTATAGACCTTTGTTCTTTCCCAGTGTCATCAACTTTTGCTTGTTTAATCCCTCCTCCTACAGAAGCTATCCCACTCCCTAAATCACCCCCATTCCATTTCTCTCTATTATTTCCAGGTCTGTCTCTTTTTGAAAGAAGGTGACCAACTGATATGTAGTACCCAAGAAGTAGGCACAACATGTATATCTAGTATACAAGAATAGGTTTTGTTTCCAGTGTGAGATCTGCATTTTTTGGCTACAGCTGAACATTTAACTGATGTGCTCAGGTAACAACCCACAGTGACCCTAAATGGCTTGTTGTGGGCAGTGGGAAACTGTTTACAAATCACTATTACATGTGGCATTTATCAGCATGATCACCCGTTTGCTGTTTTACCATGCTAATAGCTGCAAGATGCTTCTGTAATTCCTCCAGAAGTTTTCAAACCAACCAGCCTGGCTAACTTAGAATCACTGGAAAATTATAATCTTCACTATGTCTTCCAAACCTGTGGGACCAAGTACTGCAGGCACCAGAGTTCTGATGCTCTGCAAAGCACACCATTTGACAAGGACTGCTCCATGCACAGTGACCAGGAATGCTACATAATCTTTTAGGTCCCTTCCAACCCAAACCATTCTACATTTCCTGGCCACCAGGAACCTGTTAAGAAAATAAAGCTTTAACTGAAAATATGATTCGGCACCATCATCACTCTGCCAAGGATCCCTGAAAGAGCCTGCAGTGTTGGGTGGCCGAGACACACTCCCATCCATGGCTCAGATGAGGACTCAGATGGAAGTGCAGAGTCCACATCAGTGCTTAAGGATTTCAAATATGCTAACCAAACACTCACCCCAGGCACAAGAGATGTGAATTGTGGAAAGCATTCCAGGCAAACACACACCAGAATGAGAAGACAGAAACTGTGGACTTCAGGTGAGCAGCAGGTATCAGCAGCAAAACCTCAACCAGGCTTCATGTTCAAGAATCAGAAGAACAGAGACCTAGAGCTGGCTAACCTCAAAAAACATCCTGCTATGAGTCCAGGGCTTTGGTGAAGAACTGGAAATTAAGTGTTCAGCAGAAGGCAGATTACATAAGGCTAAAAAGAAGTGGGGATAGCCAGCCTCCCTGAACATCTGGAAGGGATACTACAAGCAGATCTCCCAGCCAAGTTTCACCTGACTCCTCAAAGGCAAGTTTAACCTGAAGCACTCCAAGCTGAGCCGGCAAACCAGCAGGATCTGATGCCTGGCCCAGCTGCGGCAGAAGTTACCACTGGAAAGAGCACCAGACAGCTACAACTACACTCAGTATCTTCATTTCATATACTCCCAGAGCTCAAAGCCCAAGGATGGAGTGGGAAAGGGTGAAGGAGCACTTTGTCTCCCCCTCATCTGTACAAAATACTGCTCATAATCCCAGAAGGGAGACAGAAATGAGGTTTTAATGAACCATAAGCCCTATGTAATATCATGGTCTGGGGTATTACAATCTCCAGCTTACCTAAAAAGAACAGATTAATCATGCACATTGTCAATTGAACACTGTCCCATCCATCCAAAAGGCAACACAACCAAGACACCGAGTAGGAAAAATGCAGGATAGCAGGCATCCTGTGCAGGAAAATGTGTCAGACAGCATCTGCTGCCACAGCAGAAACTGAACCAGAAGCAGAACTGCAGACAGAATACCGCACAGCCGTAAACCAGGCTTGCACCTTCTGAATATTCTATGGACCCTTATCCACAGCCTGAAGGTTTCTGAGGGACGACTGCCAGGAGGTAAGGAAGCCTCTGAAGCAGCTGCTCTAGGTGCTGCTGTCTAAGTCAAAAGGATGCAAATGCACTGCTGCCAGCAAAAGGTCACCAGACTGGAACCTTGCCCAGCAGCTTCCACAAAGCACACTAACTAGACTGCAATTTTTCAACATGAGAGTACAAATTAGTTTTCTAAATACAGACCTGTACCCTACATGGAATGAATGGCCTGGATGCCCACTGGCCTGATGGAGGGTAGCAGTTGATGACACAGAAGACTTTTGTTTAAAATCCAGGGCAGCTACTGACTCCCTGAGTCACCTTGGTGTGCATACTTCAGGCCCCAGCTCCCTGGTGAACAAGGAGATACTGATGTTGCCTGCCTCTCAGAGGAGCCATAATGCAATAAAGCTTAAAAGACCTCAGGATCCCCACCATAAATCCCAAAGTTAAGGGAGGCAAACAGGACTGCTTATTATGTACAGAAGCCAGGCTTCTTTTATGAAGTGCCTGATTCAGATACAGAGGCAGGATGCAGCCAGTAACGAAAACACTGGGCTTCCCTGGAGACACAGGGCTCAGATCAGATGGTGCTCTGTTTGTGGGGTGATGTGTGGGGCTGAGGATGGCACCTGCAGGTCTCGCCCAGCCTCGCATTCAGGTTTGTGAACAGTTGCTCTCACAGTGCACCCAAAGAATTCAGCAGCACAGCCCTCACCAGGGCACACTCAGCTCCCCCAAAGCCAGGCACGATGCTTACAGAGAACCGACAAAAAGCGAGTGGTTGGGTCATATGTTTTCCTAATTCAGAGGAAGCCTGGCCCAGCTCTGATATCCCACAGCATCTCTTGGTGTGGAGAGTGGGGGTTGGAAAAGTCGAGATCCATTTATAGCTGAAGAGTCTGGCAGAGGGCTCAAAAGCAGGAGATGACAGCTCAGTACAGTCAGCTCCACCCAGCTGGAGAGGAGAGGCAGGCTGGGGAAAGAGACAGGGGTATGGAAAACACTTCCCTTCATGCGGGGAGTGGTAGGAGAGAGGTGGCTTCTCTACAGTGCCAGGGAGAGAAAAAATACTCTCTACTTCTAAATGAATTACAAGAAGTAGGGCAGCAGAAGACTAGGTTTGGAAAAACTGAAGAGTACCTGTGCTGCTGGAGATATGGCCAAAAGCACTCAGAGGTCAAGCCCAGGCTGCAGGGCTCTGTGCCCTCTTTCTGAGCCCTTCATCACATCCAGCCCTGCAGCAACAGAGACCTTTATCACAGGGACAGAGTTGTCTGGGAGCTGTGGCTGGGAACTCAGCCCCACGCTTATTGCTGGAGAAATGGCAGCTCCCTCACTCCATATTTACATCAGCCAACACATCAGCAGATGTAGCAAAATGTCCTTGCCAGCCCTCATGGAAAAAGCTGGCCCCTGAGGACAAGGCACCAGTTTAAAGCATCAGCATGTGCAGACTTATGCTGAGATGACTTCAGCTCCTCCCCATGTTGTCAGGCATGAGAGGAGAGGTATTTATGTAGCTAACCCAATTTAGCTAACAATTGTGCATATTCATAATAAAATTAGGAAAAATAATGACTAAAACTGTGTTAAAGATCACAGAGATGATGAGGCTGTAAGAAAGGCAAACACAGCTTAGGTGAGGCAGTGAAATACCAGAGCTGTTGTACAGGCACTGATAAAAGAAGCATAGTGCAAAAAAAATTCTGGTCACCCACATTTAAAAATTATAAACTCAAATGAACAGGTGCAGAAAGGGCCTGAGGGAAGAGAAAACCTATCAAACAAGAAGAAACTTAAGAGCTTGGCTTGTTTAGCCTAGCCAAATGTAGGCAGGGAGCGGATAGGATTGCTGTCTAAATATATCACAGGAGACAAACAAAACTGCTGAAGCAAAAGCATAATGCTGGCACGACAACGAGAGAATAAATGCAGTGAACACATTTAGGTAGAAAATTAGAGAGAGAGAAAAATCGACCCTTAGGACAGGAAGCTTTCCAGCTGGAACGCCTGGATTTAGGATGAATTTTATCAGTGGTCTGATGGGGTTAGAGGACACAGTGCTCATGCCCACAGATATCCAAGAAGTCCCTTATGCTCCTGTTTTTGTTCCAGCGGGTAATTAGCATGGGTCATTACTGAGATGTCTCCATTCATACAACAGACTGCCTGTGTGCATCCACACAACTCTCTCCCACTGACCTGTCCATCGGAGGGCAGAGGAGCACCACATGCCTGCCCTGGGCTCTCCAACTGGATACTCAGCAGAATGAGAGCTACCAGGCAGCCACGAAGGAATGCAGGTGTTGCAGTTAGCAATGGAAAACACCCTTGAGGTGCCTCTGCCCAAACGCACCTACTGCTCCATGGTATTGGGGACAGAGGTTGCTCAGTGTCATCCTGTGGATTCAGGGGACAGAGAAGGTGTTCTAGGCTCCCCTCTGCTGCAGTGTAAGAAAAAGAACCCCGTCATCACTGGTTATCAAAGACTCATAGAATGGTTTGCATTGGAAGGGATCTTAAAGATTATCTTGTTCCCCACCCCTGCAATGGGCACAGACACCCTGCACCAGACCAGGTTGCTCAGAGCCCCATCCAGCCTGGCCTTAAGCACTCCCAAAGATGGGACATCCACAGCTTCTGTGGGCCACCTGTTCCAGTGCCTCAGCACCATCAGAGTATTATCATTCTCGACCCCCAAACTGCAGCCCAGCAGGGTGGCAAGTACAGGCACAACAGCAAAACAGTGTTCAAACTGTAAATATTTATATTATGGAATAAGGAGGGGAAAAGGGAGGGGGTGAAAAATCCAAAATCTATTTCAAGGATTATTTTTTGACATATCTGTGAAATATGAGAGCTTCATAAAAGACTAAATTATAATTTTCAGACCCCGCACAGACGATGACACACGGTTTGGCCTCCCCCGGGGAGCCAAGCAGAGCACTGCGCACACGAGAAGCAGCGACCCCGGCTCCTCCCCGCACAGTCCCCACACAATCCCCGCACCGTGCCGCCCGCCCTGCCACCGCGCCTTACCGATCGCCCGCATCGCTCCGATGTTTACAGCCGGTCCACGGGGCGGGCTCTCCACGCTGCCCGCCCCCACCGGGTCCTCCGCCTAAGGATGTCTGACGTTTCCTCTAAGTTTCCTCTTAAAACATCCCAGCCAGGATGGAAAATTTTGAGAATTTGTGTGCTTCCCGCATCAGGATACCGGATGAAAAGTGCTTGCCGTCGCAGATCCGTTGTCCCACAGACCATCCCCCCGTGCACTTCTGGTTACAAACTCTTTACATCAGTTAACAGAGCGCCAAGGAATCTATCATCCCAATATTCTCTTTTTATTTAAAAAAACAATTATTTTACAAAATCAGGAGTGATGTAAGACAGACATCACTGCCAGCTCATGTACTTCAAATGCTGATCGTGTCAAACCACTGAAAGAATTGTATGTGGTGCAAGCTCACCAACAGCTTTATTATCCCCTGCATGTTGTAGCCAACATTTTCAAATCCCCTTTTAGCCAGAAGGTGAGTACTTTGCACGTAAACCATATGAGAAGAGAGGCACAGTGTCAGAGTTTCCTTGCTCTGTCAGCACAAGGTCTGCCTCTGCTGCTCTGCAACATACTCTGCTGCATCAGACACCAGGAACAGCTTTGATAGGACTTTCAGTCCACAGACCAGTCTGGGTATCAGGGGGATGTCTGCTTATCTGCACAAATTCTCCTTTTTCCTCTAACCCCAGGGAGGCTGACTGTGAAAGACATAATCCTCATCAGAAAGCCATGATTGTCTCTGCGAAGTGAATGGTAAATCAGGGGGAGGTGACAAGCACCAACTATCACAGCGGTTTCCTCAGCCAGAGTGCAGGCTCTCACTTTACTTAGGTGTTTCCTTGCAGGGGAGATCACCAGATAATTTGCTCCTTCCCTATCAAGCAGCTCCGGGACACTGAAGTCTGGATCCAGTCCCAGCTCCAGTTTTGCACTGGCCATGGCTGAAATTTAATACCAAAATTTGCAACAAGCCTCCCCAAGCAGCAGGTGCAACAGACTGATTTTTTTTTCCTGCACTGAGTTAAACACAGGGAGATGCAACCTTCTATTAGAGCTTAAACAATCTCACACAGTAACTGCTGAAACTGGGACCACAAGCAGCAGGGTGTTCCATGAAATGGGGACATGGCTGGCCTGTTGCCATCATACACTGCCTCCACTGACAGCTCAAAGACTCACAGCAGAGTCTCATAAATATCAGGTGGTTACTGCACAAAAAAAAAAAGAAAAAATCAAATTCAAAAGAAGGAAGGAGTCTAAATTTATATAATGGAGTTGAAAAAATCCCCAACATCAACAAAAACCAAAAACAAACCAAAAAAAACCCCACGACAGCCAGGGCTTAGCTCTCTGCACAAAAAAAAGAGCTGCATTTAGACAGCTCAGCAGTGCTGGCAGGACAGACTCTCACACTGCCACGCTGGCCTTCCACCCAGTAACCCTGCTGATTATGGAGCTGGTGTAACAAAGCAGTGTGCAAATCCCAATCCCTCAAGCCCACCATGTCTTTGGCTGCATCTGTGCATTTGAGGTCCCTCTGCTGGCAGACTGGTCAGATTTTCAGCTCTCTACCAACCATGTTTGACAGATAACCTGTTCCCAAGTAAAATTTGAGCCAACACAGAGAAACACTGCAGCCCTGAAACACTGCAGAGACTCCTGAGGTCACTAAATTCCTCTGAATCCTGAGCACTCTGATCACTGGGAGGGTGGGGGAGCCACCAGATCATGCTTTGTCCCTTGCACTGAGCCCAGCACCAGTGGAGTAAAGGCTATTTCAGGTGCTGGCTATGAAATAGCTTTTCTGGCTTCTATACTGCTAGTGTGGTCACCACCAAGCCAGATGTGCATGCACTTCAGTCTGTTAAGGGGGGGTAGATGCCTTGTGCTGGCAGCTCAGGTGAGTCCTAACCATGGCACAGGCTTCTCAGGGGCCAGATTTCATGGTCTGATCCATAAGGAAGTCTGAGCACCTTCTGCTCTTTTATTTTAAGTCCAAATGAAATGGCTGGTGCCCAGCTAAAAAACTTGAGAGGGCTCTGAGGACAATAATCCTTTACAAGAGCAAATTTGCAATGCAGATGAAACAGGGCAGGCTGATGAGCGTCAGCTCCTGGTCCCTTGACCAACTCTCTGAGCTTGCAGCACTTCCTGATGGGAGATGTGGGAAGAGGGTGGTGTTTGGGTACTGGCCATCTCTTGAGAAAGTGGATTACAGTCAAAAGGCTACAAAATCACACATGTTACAAAGATTGTGGATTTGTGGGTTGTGCGGCTGGACCTAAGGCACACCTGGGGTCAATACTGTCACCCCAGTAAGACAGTCCAGAGTGAACTCGTGAAGAAAAATGAAGGCACGTGACTGAGAAAGATATTGCCAATTCAACCTTTTCCTCAGACTGAAATTCTCTTTGCTCTGAGGTATGTAGCTAGAGGGAGAAAAAAAAAATAGTTATGAACAATCTCAGGGAGCAGAGATGCCTCCCACAGCATGCTCTCTCTTGTGCCAGGGAGCCCCTCTGGGATACCATACAACTCCATGCTCACCCTGCCCACTTTCCCCAGCAGCGGCACATGTCTTTGGAAAAGAAACTGGAACCAGAGGGTGCATGTGGGTGAAAGCAAAGCCCCAAGTCCTTAATTTGGCAGCCCAGAGGGCAGAGCTCTGGGCAGCCACTGGCTCAGTGCCTTGCAGGGAGCAGAGCCTCCCCTTTACTTTGGTTTGCTTTGCTAATTTTTAAGGGGGATAGTGAGGCGTCCTTTTTTTCTTCCTCTTCTGTGTTTTTGGTTTTTTTTTTTTTTTTGTGGGTGTGGTTTTTTGTGGGTTTTTTTTTTTGTTACAATCCTTTGTGTTTATATTTGTCACTATTTGGTGAAAATGTTCCTGTTGTGGCAAAAGGAGATTTTGGCCTCATGTTTCTCCCAGACATGATGAGTGCTCCGAAGCCGTGCTGGTGAGAGAAGGCGTAGCCAGAGCGGCGGGTGCTGGTCCGGCGCAGGCGTCGCTTGGGTGAGGGTGGAGGGGGCCGCTTTTTGGCTTCTTTGATCTTCATCAGCACCTGCATATCAGAAAATAAGGCAGAAAAAGTGGAAAGTGAGTCATTATTCCCAAGCACAGTGGAAGAGGAGCAGAGAAAGGGAAACAAACACAGTGGTCCAAAGACAAAAATGAGGAAAGGGCATCTTCTATTCTATTCTAAAAGGTGTTAATGGGAGCATCATCTGTAAGTCATGGAAGGGGATGATTTCCATGTATTCCCCATCGCTCTTCAATGCCATGGTTGAGGTATTACTGAAGGACTTTCAGTCAAATCACCCAAAATGTGAAAGTCATCTCAACAATTGTCAAATTCCAGAAAACAAATAAAGAAACATTTAAGAATTGCCATATTTAATACAGAAAACAGATTACTAAAGGGAGTTTCTGATAAGTAAAAGCTTTTTATGATGATAATGATTATTGCCATAGAATTATAGAATCATAGAGTGACTTGGGTTGGAAGGGACCTTGAGGATCATCTCATTCCAGCCCTACTGCCACTCTATCAGGTTGATCAACACCTCATGCAATGTGGCCTTGGATGCTTAGAGGGATAATAGAGAGATTCCTGTATTCCTTGGCAGGTGAGAAATAAATCTTGCACTTTATTTGCAGGTAGTGGGCTTTATGCTCCTGTGTAGCCACTGAGTTCATCTGCTGACAGAAACCTTTTCAGAATGGGGCTGCCTCTAATGCAGGAGGCTGGTATTGAGAGCCTATGGCTCAACAGAACCCTCAGCTGCCAGACTCCTGTGCTTTTTGCTTGGCACAATGCCAGTGGCAGGTACTTGGCCTCTCTGAACATCAGGCCTGTTTATTGCCAGCAGGGGAACTCCATAGAGCATGAAACTCACTCCTCTCCTGTGACCATTCACTTCCAAGAGGAGGAAGAAAAGTTACTTTGTGTTAGAGTGGGAGGGATGCTCAGCCTCAGCAGTGGGGCTGGGATTCTGGGTGACAGCTGTGTTTGACTTCTACTCAGCTGGAATAAACTCAGCCCATTTTTACACTCCTGAACTGCCCCAAACTGCATCCCAAGGACCTCCCTACCCAGCAGTCTTCTCTAGCACCCACCGACCCTCTCTGCAGGGGCTGAGAATTTCCTTAACATGTTCTCCTGCAGTCCTGGAGAATCTGTGGAGCACCACAGACATCCCGAGGACGGGCATCAACTGCAGTGCTTTCCCTTGGGTCTGTGCTCTGACACCGATTCCGGGCAGCTCGGCGCAGGGAGAGGAAGGAAGCACGAGGTGGCAGTAGCATTCAGCAAATGCTCCTGTTTGGAAGCGAGCCCGGGGAGCTCTGTGTGCACTGAAGCTCTTGAGGGGTCCCTTGGCTGCAGTGAGCTGCGTTCTCCCTGCCCACTCCATCACTCCCTGCCTCTCCTTGCTCTGGTGTCCTCATCTTCCTATTCCCGGGGATGGGAGGGAAGCTGCTTCCAGAGGGGGCATGTAAACCATTGCCTGCATAAAGTAAATGCTGGGAAAAAAAAAAAAAGTCCCCAGCAAACACATATTCCTGGGTGGAGGCTGAAGGCTTGAGGTCTGCCAGACTAAAAACTGCACAGCGTGAGGGCACAAGGAACACACCACTCCTTTGCCACTGAGCCACAGCGCTTAAACCCTGCACCTAAAAATAGTGCAGCTTTCCTGCCTCAGAGCAGTCTAATCCACATCTGAATAATCTCAGCCTTGGTCCCAGCTGCAGATGGTTTGAACCGTGCCAAACCCCAAATTCAATCCTCCTTCTCTGGAGAGTAGGGGACAGATGGATGGCAGCACTTGCACCCGACAGGGACACACACTCCAAGTGATGCCAAGCACATGCAATGTGGCTCCATGGTGAGCCTAGGCCATGGTAAGCAGGATTTCTGGTTAATAAGGTATCTCCTTACTTTGTCACTGGGAGTTGGCTTTAACTGAGTCTTCAGGAATCGAAAGCCAATCACCGGCAGCACGCAGAGGGTGATGCTGAGGAAGATAGCCAGCCACACGTTTGGTTGGCTGAGGGTGTTCCGAGCCGTACCTGGAAAAAACCCCATGATTAAACCAGTAAAAGCAGCACCTCCCACCACTATTCCCTTTTGCTCTCTGTCATTTCAGAGCAACCTGGCAAACACACCAAAATACAAGCCAGGTATCACCTCCAACAGTGAAATCAACAGGCTGTGGAGAAGACAGTAAAGCCAGTGTCGCTGTGTGAGATGAGCAAAGAAAAATGCAATGTCTGGACACGACTGCAGCAACAGCCCAGGTGTACAAGGGTGTGAGAGTGAATCTTTTCTCTATGTGAAGAGTCAAATCACTGCAAAGGATTGCTATAAGCATTCAGGAGACCTTCAGCAGCAGTCCAGGACTCCCACCTTTTGCCAGGACTCTAGTGCAAAGGGAGGAATACTCCTTTCTTGCTTCCCAGCAGCATTTCCTGAAGGATATGGAATACTGGGTCTGCCCAGCAGGCAATGGGAATCACAGCCCTTTATGAGAGGAGCATGTGCTGCTCTGGAGGTCTGCACAGACAGCATAGCTTAATGGGGGTATTGGCAGCACTTCTGCCATGTGGTGGCATGTCACTGACACCTTTGAAACCAAAGTACTCACTTCTGGCTTTTCCAAAACTGAGGGAATGTAAAATAGAACAAACAGTCTGCAAAACCCTCATTACAGGGCTTAATGATGCTGGTGTTGGCACTGTATTTGCTGAATGTTTTCTTTCCACTTGGACAAATTCTGCTGTAATACAACTCCACTGAAATTTAAGTAAACAAGTTGTCTCAGTCCAGACTAGAAACAATTTCCTTAAAAATGGTTTCAGACTGGGACCTTACTCAGTAGCACTCAGCATTATGGCTCCTTTGACCAATGTAGTAATAAAGGAGCAGCAGATGAGATATCCCTGGCAAGTGAGTTAGAATCATCATAGAATCCTCAGAGTTGGAAGAGACCTTCAAGATGATCCAGTCCAACTCTCCACCTGCCTTGGAAAACTGAACAGACATTCTGTCTTCTCTCACTCAGCATTTTTGATTCTAAAAGCCATCTCAAAGTGGATGTGATCACCCGCTTGTAAGATATGTTGCAACAACTAACCTGCATCTCAGATATTTCTAAGTTGGCTAAGGCCTTTGCTGTTGCAGTGAAGATAGGCAAAATAAGTTTTTACTGAAAAAGTCAGTCAAAAAGGAAGGCAGTGATTAATACAAAAATCTGAGACTTGAAATTGAGATTTCAGAAGTAGACACTCATAACAATGTTGTTATGAGGTGTTATGTTAATTGGCTATGGGTGCAATAGAGCTATTAAAAACTTCTGAATTACTTTGCTAAATTTACGTTCCTCCTGGGTCAAAGTCTCAGGAAATTGACTCATTTTTTTATCCTTCGCTTTTTTGCATGTGTTCAGAAATATATAATGTAAAATAATTACAAAAAACTGATCACTACTGGTTGTTTTGGTGTTGGGAATTTGACATTTAACCTGTCAGAAGGCTTACCACAATCACATGACATTTTTCTCATGTCTGACTGGATGTTGTACTTCTATGCCTTCCTATGCCAAAATGTTAACTTAGTTATGAAGATCACACATCTACAAATAAGATGCTCCTAGATATCTGTAAAAATTGGACACCTGGAACCCCAATATGTAAGAGAAGCAGAAAGCATTCCATCCAGCTCAGTAGGTTTATTTAAAGGAGCATTCCTGTGACTGCATGGGATTGTCCACTCTTACACAAGGAAGTGAACATGGCACATATTCACCTGGATGTATGGAATTCAAAATAAATCCCAGCAGCCCTCAAAAATATCCTTGCATTTCTTGCAGAAAAGGCAACCAATATATTCTGAAATATACTTAGAAATACTTGGAAACTTTAAGCCCTGCAGTGTGTCCATTCTGAGTGCAATCCAGACTTGTCCCAAGGCTTACCAATGAAGGGAAAGGAGGCTGTGAAGATCAGGTACATGCCATCACTATACATGGTGAAGGTGATAGCAAAATAAACAGAAAGGCTGCCCCAGATGAAGAACTGGTTGACAACTGTCCAGTAAGAGGTGTCCAAGCCAATCTGAAAGAACAGAGCAACACAGCTATTGTCAGTGCCTTCCTTATTTAGCAGATCTGTGCTGAACACAGCTTGTCCTCTGCTTTGTACATCTCCCCCCGAGAATGCTATTCATTCAAAGTCTCAAGAAATAATATGTCACGAATCGTAAGACTCTGGAAAACCATTCAAGGCAAGATCACTACATTTATCCTGTTGCCCTCTTCTCAAGCAGTCACTAGGGGCCAATCCAGGAGACAAGATATTAAGGGACTTTAAAGATTGTCCTCTTCCAATCCTGCTATAGGCAGGGACACCTTCCACTAGACCAGGCTGCTCAGAGCTCCATCCATCCTGACCTTCAACACTTCCAGGGATGGGACATCCCCAGCTTCTTTGGTCAGCCTTTGCTGGTGCCTCAACACTCTGACAGTAAAGAATTTGTTCCTAGTATCTAAACCCACTCTCATTTCAAAGCCAGTAATTCTTGTTCTATCACTACATGCCCTTGCCAAAAGTCCCTCCACAGCTTTCTTGTAGCCCTTGTTTAAGTACTGGAAAGCTGCAATGAAGTCTTCTTGGAGCCTCCACTTCTCCAGGCTGAACAACCCCAGTGCTCTCACCCTCTTTAGCAGAGGTGCTCTAGCCCTCTGATCAACTTCATGGCCCTTCTCTGTACTTGCTCCAACAGGCCCTCATCCCTCTTATGCTGGGAGCCCCAGAGCTGAACACAGTAAGTTCAAACGAGCCATGCATATTTGCCCACCCCTAAGCTGAGATGTAGCATTGAAAGTTAGGAAAACAAGTCTGCAAGACTTACGACGGCAGAAATTATTGTCAAGGGATGTATGATTGATTGGTTTTATTTTAAGAAATCTCTCTCATCTTAATAGTACCATCTGACTTTTCTACCATCCAAGTCTTAGCTATTTCTTCCAGCAAGTTCAAGCTGCATCATGCATTGGGCCAGGCTGCAGAGACATCTCCATAGTGGAGAACCTATAAATAACTGCCTGATGGCAGACAGTCCTGTGCTTCAAACCCTTCACATAAAACTAGAACAAGTCCTTCTCTATTCCCCGCCTTAACTGATTTGTCTGTTATGACTGCAAACTTCCCAAGGCAAAGATTCTTCCTTCCCGTCACCTGGATCTTTCATAACATACTAATTTCCTGTTCTGCTGAAATAAGGAGACTAATCTGGTGTCAAGAGACTGGTTTTTACAAGAATGCACAATGCAGTAGCAAATACAATGCTGTCAGCACCCTAACTGGCCCACCAGATGCTGCCACCACAAAGCAACAGCTAATTCCTAAAAATGTTAGCTGGGTTGCCTTACCTGTACAGACACCACGATCAGTAAGCAGGTCTGGGCCATCAGAGCAAAGGACTGGTAGTCAGCAATGGCCTTCCCATCACTCCTCATTGTATTGTACATGGCCCCATAGGGGATGAAGAAGAGGATGAGGGAACTGTAGATCCCTTGCAACATGCACTTCACAAACACCAGCTTGTTAAAATAGAGATTTTGCTGGCCAGGCACATACAGCTGAGGGAACAGCATGCTCCAGTGATCATCCACATCCTGAATGCAAAGAGGAGACAGTCAGATTTGCTGGCAGCTACCCAGCCAAGCACACAGACCCACTTAGGGGGTGACATGCATTTCCATAAGGAAAGGCGTAGCACACAATTCACTCAGTTGTGCTTACTGGCATGGCACATACCAAGGTCACTTGGGCATAGTTTCCATAATGTATTTTACCTTTGTTGTGCTCAAAAAATTGACAGCTGATTAAAATTAAAAAAAGGAATATACACTTCATCTAAAGCAAACTGCACGGTCTGTTCTCCAGAGACTTGGCTGGTAACTAAGGGTTAGAAAATACCTCCCCACACAAGCAAGGCTGTCTGCCTTGGATCCTTTACATGTCCAGAGTAGAGCACTGAACCACTGGAAAGTAGCCAGTTCCTATTTATTTAACTTGTAAAATGCATATAAGAATAGCATTATTGCTCCTTTGTCTTGTCAAACAGTAACAATGAGGTTGAAATTTGAGTGTGAAATTTCTGCAGAAAAAACTCATTAGAAAGGCTGAACCTGAAAAATCCGGTTTCAAAGATCCAGTTAATTAATTGTTTTATCTGGTCATTAGAAAGTCACCTGCCAGTCTTCAGGAACACAGGTAGTAGGATATGACTGCTCCAGGGGAGTGTTGCAATGGCAGCTGGTACTGTAGGCAGCACCCTAACCCAAAGGTCTCATACACACATGGAAACCTACAGGCCAAATCAGGGTAATCATGTGTCTCTCAACTCCCTGTTCCTCACAGGACTACCTAAACCCAAATCATATGACTAGGAGGGAATAAACCTTCTTTCTGGTGCATCCTTTTTCTTTATGCTCTTAAGTTCTCTCTGTCAGGATATTATATCAGGGGTTACCACAGTATCTAGCCAAAAGATCAGCTGCTTTTGCTTCATGGAACCAGCTCAAAGCACCTGGAGACAAAACCCCCATGAAAAAAATCCCCAAAGTGATGACAGAAACAGTACCTGATCAAAGAGACTCATTCCTAGCACTGGGAGAGAGGTATATACCAAATTGTAAAGTGTAATGAACCACTCATCATAGACAGTCTGGAAAAAAAAACAAAGCATGAAGTCAGCAAAAAGTTGTATTCTCCATTCCTTTGAAAGTATATGCAATTAATTCCTGCAACACCTTGGTTTGAGATGTTACTGAAACAAAAGGGATAAGATGACTCAAGCTCAGCATCCCTAAACAGGGGAAGGATCACATTATGCCAGGCCAGTTTGTTCAGCACCCATTTCTGGCTGTGGCCAGAGCAGAATCCCTCTGCATCACCCTGCACCCCCAGCCCCTGGATATCTGCACTCCCCACAGCTGGGTTCAGTTGGAGTCTGGTTTGCTTTGAACTAACAGCAGTTTTTTCATTCTAGATGTGCTCCTCTTGCAAGCTCCTGATACCCATAGGAATCTCAGGGTTAAACTGCTTGCTCCAAATAATGCTAACAGCACAAGCATAGATCTTACAAGATCTGCACCAAACTCTAATCTGTGTCATCAGCTGATGACTGTAATCACTTTGAATACTTTTGAAAATCCTGTAAGTGACGTATGTGCTTCATAATGCACCTAAATGCCAGAGAAGGTTTAAACTGGATAGTAGGAAAAAATTCCTCATTGAAAGGGTAGTCAGTGTTTAAAAAACATGTGGATGTGGCACCAGGAGATATGGTTTAGTGGTGAATGTGGCAGTGTTGGGTTCATGGTTGGACTTGATGATCTTAGAGGTCTTTTCTGACCTTAATGATTACACGATTCTATAATATATATATTCTGTCTCCAGGCATCAGTCCTCCATCAGCAGCACAATGAAGGCAGCAATAACTGCTTTATACCCATATGGCTGAAGAAGACAGACCTGAGTCTGTTAAGTCAGGTGGGAGAAATGGCTTAGTTTATTTCCTTGTGAAATGTTTCCAGATACTTTGCTTGAAAACACTAGATATAAACTCATAGAATAGTTCTGGTTGGAAGGGTGCTGTAAAATTCATCTATTCCAACCTCCCTGCAATCAGCAGGGATATCTTCAACTACGTTAGTGCTCAGAGCCCCATCTAACCTGACCTGGAATGTTTCCAGGAAGGGGACATCAACCACCTCTCTGGGCAACCTCAGTCAGTGTTTTACCAACTTCATTGTAAAAAACTTCTTGCTTGTATCAATCTAAGCTTAATTCAAAACCATTACCCTTTGTCGTATTGCAATAGGCTAAGAAGCACTCTACAGCTCTCCTTTAGCACTTTTTGGTACTGAAAGGTGCTCTGAAATATCCCTGAAGCTTTCTCATCTCCCAGCTGAACCACCCCACCTCCCTCAGCCACTCTTCACAGATGTGCTGCCCTCTGACCACCTCCATGCCCCTGAGAAAATCAAAGCTGGACCTACCTGTGCTGAGAAGCCAGAGAAGAAGCCATACCAGAAATGCACCAAGGTGAAGGCAAAGTTCTTATAGAAGAAGTACTTGAGGAACTTGCACATGCGGATGTAGGACCACCGCCCATGGACCAAGAGCAGGCGCTGCAGGTAGCGGAACTGTGCAAAGGAGAAGTCACTGGACAGCACTGCCTGCATCCCCTCCTGGCCACTGATGCCAACCCCGATGTGGGCAGCTGCAATGAAAAGGTCATTGATCACCTCACTACACCAAGAGTTATCATTGCCCCATTCCTGAAATTAGTTGCCCTGCACTGAACACTGTGTTAATTCCCTCACCGCCTTCATAAACAGTCATAATGAAAAGTTATTAAAAAAAAAAATATTGGTGCACTAATTCTTTCAGCAGCACTATGATTTTGGCTCTGTGATACATTCCTCATAACTGGGCTTTTATTATCTGACTGAAATTATAGGTTCAGTGACAGTTTACGGTTTTTTTCTGAACACTTTCCAGCAGCACAAATGCTATTGTTCATAATGGCTGCTGTTATGGAAAAATAACTTTAATTTATATTGACATGTGACTTTTATTTCCATGCATGCATGTCCTTCCAGCAGTCTTAAAACATCAACCTAGACAAGCAAAATCTTCAAACCTTTTAAAAGTTTCTCAGACACTGTGCTAAAAGACTGTAGCCTTTTTATGTTTCCTGGGCTTTATTAGTTCAATCAAATAATTAGATAGAAGAGCCACTTTTTTTTTTATATTAACTTGCATTTATTAAATATGGACATAAGTTTAATGTGACAGCTAATTATACAGCTTTAACTAATGAATACAGTCTTCATGGCTGAAGGTTGGTTAGATTCAGAGGTTTCCACTGAACTGAATAGATAAAATCCCAAAGTCCCAATCCTCTTCTGCGGGGGAGTGGGTTAGTTTCTAATTATTATGTACACTTTAACTTTCTTCTCCTTTCTTTGCTGACTGCCTGACTTATCTCCCTTGAAGCTCTCTACTTAGCCTTTTCTTTCTTAATTAAAAGGCTCCAGTTAATCAATTCTTGCAAATTAACACAAGGAAGATTAGCAATAGGTCTTTCTGAATAATCTTAATTTAATTATACCTAGTTAGGATTTTTTTTCATAAATTCACTGAGGTAATGCAGCATCAAATGATGCTCAAGGATGGAGGGGCCTGGAAGCCCATCAGCTGTAACTCAAGGGAGATAATTAACAAACAGCCCTAACGCAAAGAAATGCAAAAAACTCACCTCACATAATACTATGAGGAATATCTACAGGCACAAAGATTTTATTTCTGATTTGAGTAAGGCCCTCTATGATATATACTTGTTTGTTATATACATTGCCCTTGTGATGGTTGCTGGGCAGACACACAGACTGACACATCATAGCCCACGTGGGCTTTTCATAGAATCACTGTCATTTAGGTTGGAAAAGGCCTGTAAGATCGTCAAGATCAACCATTTTGTCTGTTCTAAGGTAGAAACAGAAAAATAGGCACTTAGTACAACCTTAGCCCCCAAAGGAGCCTAGTGTGACCCAGAAGGCAGGAGACACAACTAACCTGTGGTGAGAGTGCTCTGTAGAGACCTGCCAAAATGTGGGACACAGGCACTTGTTTCCACAAAGAGGGTGGTACAGGAGGCACTCAGATATGTGTTCCTGCTGCTAGCCCACCTCAGAGAGCAAATAGGTCTTTGAGCCAGTCTGCTACGGCATGCTGGCTCTCAGCCATCACTCACTTTTGATCATGCTGACATCGTTGGCTCCATCTCCGATCGCCAGGGTCACAGCCTTCTTGTACTTCTTCACCAGCTCCACCACCTGGGCCTTCTGCAGGGGAGTCACCCGGCAGCAGATCACCACTTTGCACATGCAGGCAGCTCTCACCAGCTCCAGCTCCAGGTTCCCTTCCAGCGCGTAAGCCTGGAAAGGGGGAAAGGGAGTGTTCAGGGCAGGCTCGCAGCAACTCCTGGCCTCACAAAGAGGATGCAGCAAGGTGGCCATGACCGCTGAGCCAGGCTCTTCCATTCATTTGGGTAAATCCATCCACCCTGTTGCAGGGAGCATCCACACAGCACATCAGGCCATGCACCCTACACCTATGAGCTTGCACTTTGGGTGCACCACAACTGGGTATGCACCACAGCTGGGTGTGCACCACAACTGGGTATAACAGAGAGCAGAAGTGTCAAAACACCAAAAGCACGAGGCTGCTGCAGGGCCCAAGACAACCTTGTGTTTATCTATGTGAGAGAGTCTCTGCTCATCCCTCTTGGATTACTATTTAAGCTCTGGGAGATAAATAGGAAAGATACCAATTTGTTAAGTGCTTAATTAAAAAAAAAAAACAACATGTAAAAAGTTAAGCTCAGGTGGGCATGACAAAGCAAAACACAAAACTAGGGAGAAGGCTGCTTTACTCTGAGTGCTGACCTTTTAAACCAGTTAGCTGTGTTATTTCTGTTCAGGAAGCACTGAGATAATTGGATGTCTAGTCACCCCTCCAGCTCTGCATGAGGAGGAGAGAGCACTGTGAGCTTTTTTGTTTTTCTTTCAGATCACGTTTTTTGACTCTGTTCTTTGTTGTCTCTTTTTAGCAGACATGTATGGAAGGAATCTACAGGGCTCGCTCCTGCTCAGAGCCATTACAGCAGGCCCACTGCCCTGTCTAAGGCAGACAGTGCTTATGCCACATATTCTTTCTTTTTGAAACAGAGAGCTGCAAGACATCAGTGTCCCCTCTTTCCTCTGTCAGGGGCAGCAGGCTTTCTCAACAAGACACCTTTTCATGGTTTAGCTTGGGTACTGCTGATCAGTGCAGTCAGAGATGGCTTTTGCCTCAACATCCTTGCTGCACAGAACCAGGAAAATGTTATCACTTTGTATATAAAGGGTGCAACTGCATACAAATCAACTGGCATGATGATGCTATTAAGGATGCTGACGAGTTTCTGCTCACTGCTTTGTTCAGGCAACACCAGACGTGTGCCTAGCCCAGCACTGCCCTCTCACCCCTCTGCAGGCAGGGATAGAGCACTGAGCAGGTGCAGTGTGGGGGACAGTATCAGCACTGCTACCATTGTTACAGCTCATAGAAATAAATAAATGACATCTAGATTTGTCTGCATTATCCTTATGGTCCCCACTGAGAAGAAAGCCATTATCTTGGTAAAATCTATTGTGTCAACTCTATGTGGACTTGCTGCTCCCACATAGCCCAGATTTGAGTTTCTTTGTGTGGGACGTATTCCCTCGCCAGGGTGTGGTGAGTGTGTGTTTTACCAGGAATATAAAGAAAGCTTTTCCATCACTGCCAGTGGTGTTTTGGAAGCACAGTACTCAGGGTCTGCACTGCAGGCTGAAGGGATGGAGTAGGAACAGAGAAGGGGCTTGCAGCTGATGCCCACGCAATGCACATGGACCAAATCTGACAGACCTCTTGTCCACTTTGCAGTGGGAATCTAAAGAGGATAATGGACCTGGAGTTCATGAAGAAGTGAGTGTAAATGAGGGAGAAAGGGTACTTAACAACCTAGGCACTATCTGGAAGTGTTTGGGGTCTGTATACATGGCACATGAACCAAAAGTAGAGCAAGTTAAGATTTGCTTAATAGTAATTTGCTGGGCTGGTACAGAGCTGGGAGTGAAAATTGCTGGACTGCCATTAAGAGAGGTAGCAATCACAGGGAACAGAAGCACCTTGTTTCTGAGAGGCAGGACCTCCCAGATCTTTCTAAATATGTCTATTTGCTTCCACTGAGAACTGGGAAAGTAAAATACAACAGATAAATAAACCTGATTTAAATTAAGCCTTCCTCACAGACAGGTTTAAATTGATCTAAATTGTTTTTTCTTCCCTCTAACTAGGTCTAAAAAATTTCCAAGTATGGAAATTTATTGCAGAGCTTCACTATTCTCACCAGGAAGACATTTCACCGAAAAACTCTCTTATCTCAGTTTAATTCCATTACTTTGTTTACCTGTTATAATTTGAAGACTGTTACCAAGACTGATCATTATTCTCCGGACTCAGAAACCCCAAATGACTCAGTTTCCCCTTGTGCTTTCTCTATCATGCCTGACTCAGGTTTCTTTGCACCTTCTCCCAGCCTGGTGTTACCTGCTCTCTTTCTAAGCAGTGACTGCAAACACTGACCATCACATAAATGTGGGATAACCCTCTGCAGATGATAGCTGTTGTTTTAGATCAACAGTGAGCCCTTCAGAGCTGCAGTCTTTCATCTGTCACTTAGCAACTTCATCTAGTGTATTCCTTCAGTTTGCTTGGAAAAACATCATGAGAGAATCAATACATTACTTAAGTTATTAGATCTCTATCCTATCAATTAAGCACATCTGTTTTCAACTATATTTAGTAGAATATGTCCTTGGCATGGAAACCCACGTCTCATGTTATCTTCTTGCTGCAAACACAAACCTGGTTATTTTTCTAGTGTCTTTCCAGAAATTAAATATGATCCACCTACTCTACCCCTTTTGTTCACCAAAGATGAAGCCCAGCTGTTGTCTGTTCCTATCATCTGAAACATTGTCATCTTTGATGTCTCAGCTCAGATAACCACTGAACCTTATCTTCAGTTAGGGGGAAAAAATATACTTGTCCTCTAGAGCTGAATTTTTAAAGCATTTTTCAGACTGCCAATATGTCTTCCAGTAAGTTCTTCAGGGAACTCATCCCTAACAAGGCTCTGAACCTTCCTTACCAGGCTGTGGCCAGTGATAACCAGACCGTACACGCCATTTGCTTGCTCATCAGGTAAAATTATTTGGTTTTTTGAAGATTTTTGAAACTGAATGTTGATTTCATCACTGTCCAGAAAGGAGTCTGGCTTCATCTTTTTCCTTGCATTCCTAAAAAAAAAAAAAAAAAAAACAAAAAGGAAACCCAGGAAAATAATGAGAATCTTGAAAAGACATATATGTTTTGTTAAAGCAACTTTGTGAAAACAAAAAATTGATGCTTCCCTTTGATAGTTCAGTCCAATTTTTACTGTATCCCTACAATATGCATTGTTTAACTACTGCTGTCTGCACAGATCATCCACATTTCTGAAACTCTAACAAGTGTTGCTAGACTCTTGTGGATTCAACGTTAAACAAACCATCTGAGTGTCATGAAGGATGGTATCCCAAAGGGCATCCAATTTTCTGTGCATGTTGTCAGGCAGCCATCTACTCCAAGAGAAAAGGACTGCAAACCTTTCCCATTTTCCACCTTTACCTAAGAACCTGTGTCTACAGAGGAGATGAGGAAGGAGGGGAGGTTCTCAGATACTGCCAGAAAAGTATCCAGACAAAGGATATATCCAGACAAAGAACAGCAATGTGAATAAATGGCAACAGCAGCAGAGCAACAGCATAGCTCAAACCTGGAGCCAAAGCTTTGTGGCTCAGGATCACTTGGTGAATTTCAGCTCATACTCCCTATCTAACTCTGCTTTCTTATGCCTTTATTTAGTTTCAGCTCTTGGATTGAGATGTTTCAGCATTTACTCTCAGAGGAGATTTCTACATTGTGTTTAGCTTCTGGTCTTTCAGGAACACAGGTGTCCCTTATCTAAGATCCTTGAATGAACTGCAACAAGGAAAGCTGACAGGAGAAAAAAGGTGGAATGACACAAAACACCAGTAGTGCTAGTGCACAGCAATGAAACTGTGTCTCAGCCATTTACCTCAGTTCATTCAATACGTCATCAGATGTGCTGCCTTCGATAATGAAAACATCTTCCATGTCATCATTCAGCAAGTTGCAGGAGTATCCAATATTCATTGCTGTCTCTGGGAAAGATAAACCAGGAGGATAACCCATCTTAGCAGCCCCAAATGCATCCACTTCTGTGGCCTTTTTGTACACATGACAAAAGCTCTCTTTCTGACTCAAAAGAGACTGGAGCCTTTCAGAGTCAACAGTAAGACAGCCAGGAGAGTCACTTAATTGGATGTAGCAGCAAATTTGACTTCATGAAGACCACAGGAAAAAAATAACTCTACCAAAAAGAAAAAGCTTAAAACACCCTTTGACCAACATACTTGGAGCAACAAAAAACATTTCATGTTGATTCAAAATTTTTTTCAGGATTTTTAACTTGCCCTCTCCCTACTTCCAGAAAAGCCCCAAACCACAGCTTTGTAAAAGAATGTAACATTTTGTCCATAAAATTCTGAAAAACATGTTTTGGTATTTTATAGCAAAACTAATGCATTTGGAACATGACAAAAAGAAATGTTTCATTTTTCTCAAAAATTCTCTGCTCATGTCTTGGATGAAATTATTTGCAAACACTTTTGACCTCTGTGAAACACCATTGTTTCAGTGAATATACTATGTCTCCAAAAGAATTCACTGGAGACTATTTGCTGTTCTTTTCACCTCCAAAAACCTATGTTTCCTCTGTTTCTATTCAGAACAATGAGAGCCAGAAACAACCCATCATCCACTTTGACATTAAAGTTTCTGGAAAACAGGACAAGACTTTTCCCACCTTTTTTACCTGAATGATTTACTGGATGAAGGTGGCACCTTTTCACAGCTTATGTCAGGGACTATGGGATATCACCTTACTGTCACCTCTCCAAAGACAAAGGATTCTGCCTTCACCCTGCTTCCATCCTCAGGACAGAAATTAAGGACAGGCACGAGCTACAGTCTCCTGGTTTAATTCCCCAGCTAACTGAAATTTTGTGTAGCTGGCAATGAAGCAAAGCTCTGTAAGTTTGTCTTCTGTGCAGTTTTCAAAGAATGAGGACACAGGTCTTAGCAGAACCACCCCACTAGTGGGAGAGAAGAGAAGCATCCAAAGCTGTAGTGCCTTTACCTTGCTTATCTCCAGTGAGAACCCATATCTTGATGTTGGCTTTGGCAAGAGTCTCAATTGTCTGTGGGACCCCATCTTGTAGCTTGTCCTCAATGGCTGTGGCACCTAACAGCTTAAGAGAAATGGCAGGGAGTTGGTTAAGTCCTCCCAGTGCTACCAAAGGAGAAAGCATTAAAACTAGAGGTAATTACTCAATAAAACACAAATGAAATCCCCCACGAATAAGGCTGCACTGATTGCCATTCTTTCTCAGCAAATTTACTGTACGGAGTACAGCCCTGATCCTGCAGATGTTCTAGTCTCTAATCCCCCCAGGCTCTGATGGATTATGAATATGCATGAAATTATTTCCAAGAATGTTTGCAGAGCTACAGGTCTGTGTTGTTCCATGTGTTCCTTTCACACCAGACACAGGTTTAACAGAGGACAAAGACATTGTGGATCCATGTTCCCAAACCTCCTCTTGTGTGGAACTTGATCCCAGCTGTGTTGTACTGCCAATGTCACATGGCTGCTAAACATCTTCTCCAGCCCTTAACAGACCTGTCCCCACCCCTGCTCCACACTGTCACACAGCTACACCGCAGACTGCTCAGGACACAAACCTTCATTTTGCTAAAGGTACTGCTTTTTCTGCCATTTGGAGATGGTGGCTTTAACCTGTTGTCCAAGGGAGATGGAGGTTTCACTGCCACTTCAGGTTTCACTGCTACCACCTACCTCCTGATGCTGGGAGACTAAATTCAGAGTTTGGCTTTAAGTTCAGGATCCCTTCTGGCATCCTGGGATGTCCATCATAAGCTATGAGCGTTATCAATGTAGGTAACAGCTCTGATAGAAATTCTCTACGGAGTCCTCAAAATTGCACAATCCCCATTTTACAGTAGTCCCTGATCCAGCTAGACAGACTACCCAACTTCCAAAGGCCAGCATCTCTGCAGCACACACTTGCTTCTTCCCCGAGCCGTGCTGGCATTCTGAGCATACAGCTAATGGAAGGAGCAAAGGTGCCTGCCAGGATTTCCGGGATTTCAGGAAAGTGCTGCCATGAGTGCAAAAGCTGGATTGCTTCTCCTCAGATCCCACACATGCTTTTCATTCATTATTCATGGCTCTAAAACACAGGAAGACCCTCCAGGGCATTTAAAAACTGTAACAACACTGAGGGAGAGAAGAAAGACTTCAAGATCACAGTTTAGCTCTGTATCAAATTGACAAAAACATGTTCATGGATATCATCTACCCATCCTGCCCAGGGCCGGAAGAACAAAGGAGACACTCTCTGGGGCACTGGGAATTATTCACTGCCTGCCATTTCAAAGGCTGGAAAATAAATAGATCAGCCATTTGCACATACAAAGGACAGCTATGAAATATTTTTGTCCACGTCATCTCCTGCAGGCTCTAGTACGTCACTTCATCATGAGAAAGCTACTCTGACACCCACGTGAGTTAAAATAAAACCATTCCCCTGCACCGGTGGCTGACACCCCAGCTATGGGCTCCTGATGGAGGTGCCAGTGAACACCCAGGGCTGCCCTGTTCTGAACTGTTCCTGTCACACAGCCCACTGAACTGCTGCAGAGCAGTGTTTACCAAAGTCACACTGAGCTGTTTATTGACAAACCACCACCCTCGCTGCCTCCCCCACAGCTTGGCCCAGATTCCCTGTATTACCAACCATTAGGTCTTTTTCAATCTCTTCATATAACTCCGACAGTTTGTCTTCCCGTCCTTCCAAGGCAGTGCTTGCTTCATGGTGACGCCTGATCCAATCCTGAAAGTAATCTTCCTCCAAGCTTTTATAGGCCACCACAAGTGTCCTCAGGCCTTCTCCAGCAAACTCCTGCAAGACAGTGGTGAGGCACAAAGATCCAAGAAAAACATTCTGGTCAGCTGGCCTTACAAAGGACCCTCAGAAAGCAGACTGGTAAAAGCGTCTTGGTAAAGTTTGAGGAGGAAAGGTGAAAAAATTGACACCTTAGGCCACAAACATTGTGGTATTTTTAAATAGCAATTCCAGACCACTTTATCATTGACATCCATGGTCCTTATGAAGAAAAAACTCAAAAGGGTTTTTCTACTTTCTGGCTCTAAAGCTTTACAGTAACCAGGCATTTGTTTCCCAGGCTCGTGTTTCTCAAGAGGTCCAGAATAGTGAGACCTAAATAAACACTGAACACAGCCTTGAATTTTGGAGGTGGGTTCAGCATTTTTAGGGTATGAATTCTGGCTGAAATGCACAGCATGAGCGCAGCCGGTCATTGCATCTCAGCAAGTTCTTGTAACTGTGCTTTCTGATGTACCATGTGGATCTCCACACAGAGTGTTTGGTGGAACAGCAAAGATGTATTTGTGAAACGCATCTCTGGGAGGTGTTTCCCCAGGCTTGAAGTAAAGGTGCATCAGGAACAGGTCACAGGTCTTCTAAATGTCCTGCATTGTATTTGCCATCTTTGTCCATATTACAGAATCATACAATGACAGAATGTCTTGGGTTGGCAGGGACCGTAAAACTCATCTCATTTCAACCCCCCTGCCATGGGCAGGGACACCTGACACTAGATCAGGTTGCTCAGAGCCCCACCCGACTTGGTCCTGAACACTTCCAGGGATGGAGCATGTACATCCTCTCTGGACAACCTGTTCCAGTGTCTTGTCACCCCTCACAGTAAAGAATTTCTTCCTATATATTTAATCTAAATCTACCCTCTTTCAGTTTAAAGCCATTAACCCTTGCTTTATCACTACCCGCCCTTGTATAAAGTTCCTTTCCAGTTCTCTTGTAGCTCCTTCAGGTACTGGAAGGTGTTAAAAGGTCTGCCCAGAGCCTTCTCTTCTCCAGGCTGAACAAACCCAAATCTCTCAGCCACAGGAGAGGTGCTCCAGCCCTCTGATCATTTTTGTAGCCATAGATTCACTCCAACAGGTTGATGTCCTTACATTGAGGATCCCAGAGCTGGACAATATTCCAGGTGAGGTCTTACAAGAGCAGAGCAGAAGGACAGAATCACCTCCCTTGATCTGCTGGCTGTCCTGGAGCAGTTCAAATGGCACCTGATGCTTGTGCTTAGGCAACTACTTTGATACCTGAGGCTGTAGAAATTAATTTGTTTCTCTATTCCATAACTAAAAATTGGTGATTAAGTGATGTTCTAAAATCTGGGGTTTTTTTCCTGAAGACAAAGTACACTGGAGAAAACGTCAAATGCAGAGATGTTGTTGAGAAGGAAGCACTTACATTCAGGTGTTCTGTGGTCTCTTCTTTGAGAGAGTTGCAGGATGGATGAAGCAGTTTATAAAGAATGGTGTCAGCCCCTTTGCAGTACAAAGTCAAGTCACCTTCTGGACTCTGCACTGTGAGGAAGAGGAAAAGAAATGCTACAAATCCCAGAATGATGCTCTTGGGGTACACAGCCCTTCCATCAAAATCAAGAAGAATTTCTACAGGTGTCTGAATTTCCTCAAGTTCTGGCAAACTCCCAGGAATCAAGACAAGCTCTGCTTAGAAAAGACAAGAGTGCATTGGTCTGAGCACACACTATGTTGTCCCTACAGGCAGAACTTCACTCAGAAGTTAAGAACAACTTGTTTTTAGGGAACTGGTCCTACTTCTCCTATTTTTCCTGCCAGTAAACTGTAAGTACCGTTATGATATTCTTGACATATATGAGTATGTTGGAGGGCTAATAAAGGCTACAAAAGGTTTCTTTAATAATTTCTCCATTTTCTGTTCAGGAAAGTGAGTTTCTCAGTTCATTCCTGCTTTCTCCCTTCCTACTTCCTCAAATTTCACTGATAATTTAAAAGCTGATTAGAAAAAAGGCCTTTCCTGCATTGTAATGGGAGGAACAAGATACATGAAAAGCTCAGTGTTTCAGGAGGCTGGCTTGCATCCCTGTGGTCCAGATGTTAATATTTCTCCCACCTGCCTCCTTTAAGTATTTTTCTGGCACTGTTCCTCTGTAATTATAAAGTCAAGACACCACATCTCAAGTGCTCAGAAATAAGTGTTATTCAGAGCACATTGCAAAGGAGGTCGCCTAGAAAAATGCATCATAGCATTCATCCCAGAATGAGGGACAGCTCCAGAACCTAAAAAGTCAGGAAGGAAAGAAAGCAGAAGAGGGAACATACCAATCACAGACATTCGCTTGCGAACATTGTTGAAATCAAGAATAGCCAGAAGTTTGTATATTTTTGTTTCTCCCATTTCCACGACAGTGATGGTCTCTGGTGTGCGAGCCCGGAACACAAATCCAAAGCTTCTGGCAGCAGTGACTAGGGCTCCCTCATCAGGAGATTGTGCTTGATACACCAAGTTACCTGTCGTGCACAAAAAAAATTGTAATACGGCTTCTGACCTATTTCTGAGCTTAAAAAAGGTACAAAATCCAGCACATTAGGTAGCAGTTATCCCTTTGCTTTTCTGTCTATCCACAGAAGTGCAGCACTAAAAAGCACCTTATGTCCACACATCTCCATCAAGTCCCACCAACCCATCCTCCAGGACAGTGCAAGAGGCCCCCTGGATTCTTTTAGGGACTTTAATCATTCTCTTTGGAGTCTAACATCTCACTGAGAGGACAATTTCCTTGGGTTTAGCCCCTTCTAGTTAGATCTGCATGTATTTTTTCTGATCAGCATTTTCACATATTACCTGTCAATTAATTCTAGCCTTTAAAGCATGGTTTTCATTCTGCCTGGGATTTGAGGAGGCTGACCCAATAGCTGTGGGAACACTGGGTGAGAGAAGCCAATGAGTCTCCAGTGGATAGGTGCTCTATGTTGTTTGATTTGTGGTACTAGGAGAAGAGTAGAAAAAGAGTGGGGCAAGCCTCTGCCACCTCAGGGAAGCCGTGGCATCTGCAATTTCCACACTCCAGAGATGTGGTGTTTGCAGTATGGTATGTCTGTTCCAGCACAGGAACACACAGGGAGTGGAAGCCCCAGTCCTTTCTCTTCCCACATGGCATCTCCAAAGACACTGATTTATGTGTAGCCACACACTACAGAAAATCACCAAGGCGCCAAAAGGACCAATAACAGCCTCTGTGGAGAGAAGGCATGCTGTGGTGTGAGTGAACATAACCACTCATTCCGGTGCCTTCAAAAGTCCTCACCTTCCTTCTTCTCCTCTGGCATCACTGTGTGGCAAAGTGAGAGCAGCCGGAAGAACCTGTGTGTTGGGACATCATTTAGCTTCACGGCTTCAACCAGGCTGTGGTCATAGAAGGCAAACTTTGGGTCGGCTAACGGGTTGTATGAGAAATCAACCTTCTCTGTGTTCTGAAAAAAACATGGCTTGGTATTATTTGTTGAGCTCTCACACAGCTGTACACCAATGCCTGCCCAACACAGGCCCTCTCTGCTCCTCACGTTTACAAAGGACCCTATCCTGCAGGGCAGGATATTCTCCTGCAGCCTATACTGCAGGGCTGGCTGCTCATGACAGAGGCTGGTGGGTTTAAGGAAGTGGGAGGTCATGAAAGGTATTTAATCACGGGACAGGACAGGCACTAGATGTGTCTTTCAGAGCAGCATTCAGGCCAAGAACCAATTAGCTAAACTGCCTCTCTGAGCAGCAGCTGATACTCCAACAGGATCGCTGCCAATGGATACCTACAGCAAAGAAGCGCCTGCCTTCAACACATGCCTGCTTGGAGGCATTGTGTTCATAATGTCAAAGGCTGCCTGTGATAGTGGAATGCAGGAACCCAGTTTATAACAATTCAAAAGTTTGTCTTATCCACCACGTTCTCCCAAGGCCAGAAAAAATCCTGATATGGAAAAAAATAGGGCAGACAGGTGACGTAAAGGTTAAACTCCATGGGCACTGCCCATTTTGTCAAAAAACAAGGAGCCCCAAGGAGAGTGGAACACACTGGAGAAATGTCTAGAAGCTCACTGCATGATGTGTCATGGAGTGGTGGACTGCCAAGCCTGCCTCAAACAATTCCATCTCTCGCCCCATCCCTGGTGAGCTCAGAGTTTCCAGGATGGGAATCATCCTTTTGACCTCTGCACATTAACATTTAGCACTCAGTCCAAGAGCACAGACTGACCCCTCCCACACTCGTCTGTGCAGCAAGGTCCAGGCACAACAACATCGTGGATTGTTGGAGGACTCTGTGGGACTCTGCTCCACACAGTGTCACAAGCAGCAGGGTGGGGTGGACAGTTGGCAAGGCCCCAGTGTGTGTCACCAAGCAAGGCTGACAGAGAGAAGGCAGGCTGGAGGCACAGCACTCGGCACAAACAGCCTGTTTCAGCGGGAAATTTAAGTTCTAAATGGCCTGGAAATGAATCACTGGAATGGGGAGAAGGATTTTCAACATCATCTTGCTGTTTTTTATTAGCATTACTGCATGCAGCTTTCAGACATTTTAGAAATAAAGATGTGTGTTTGTGCCAGCAAGCAGAGGCTAAAGAGAAATGTAGAAATGACATATTTTCACACTTTCTGAAGTCCAGACATTAGAGGAATTTGACGATGACCTTGCTATTGGTATGAACTGCACTCACTAATTCCTCGTTAAAGCTTTAATTAACTACCAAAGTTAATAAAATTCACCAATGTCCAAGTCTCCAATAAATACCAATGGTCAAGTGTTCCAGAGAAGCTGTGCATGCACCAGAACATCAGGTGAAGCAGCGGGGACAATGGACTGTTCCTGACCTGCAAGTTGAAGCCAGGCTTACTGGAAATGAACTTAACTCTGGGAATTCTCTCACATCCAGAGGAATACACATCATTGTTATGAGCATCAAGAGCATCAGCTCCTGCAGGGTCAAAAACACAAGCTATGCCTCTGTGGGTTGTGTCCACTGGTACTTATTGCAGTCCACTGAAAGCACAGATCCTGACAGCACTTGAGCACTTACCTCATTTATTTCTACCCTTTGCCCAGACATATCATACACATCACCTGCAAGCAAGAAAGATGAAATTATAGCCACAAACTGCGGGTAAGTGCAGTCTCTGAGCCACAAAATTGGTTAAAGCGTTTCTAAGCTAAAATCTATTTTAAAAGTTTCAGTAAATTGACATGGGCACTGATGACTGATGATACATAACAATCAGTTTCTATGTTGGTCCATGACAAAATCCAGAGACTGACAGATGCTTGAAACACACAGCAGTTACCATAAAAACTACTGGCTTTTGAGTAAAAAAGACTTGTCTTGGCTGAACCCAGAGAAGATCTAGTGCTAGGTAGGAAATGAAAGTGCTTCCAGGGGAGGGCTTCTCTTGTACCTTCTCTTTCAAAATCCAGCTCCTGGATCCTACTATTTGCAGCAGTCCCTGGATACCCACAGAAAAAGGGTTTTCAAAGCCCATATCCGCCTCATCTAGGTAGCAAGGCTGCTCTATTGATTTTCTCCGAACAGATGATCTGGTCATAGGAACTGAAAATATGACATCTCCAGAATACATTATTAGAAGTTGTGCCCAGAGGACAGTTTCACTATGAAGGTCTGGACTGTGCCAAGGCCAACCAGTTCCAACACTTCATTGAAATAAGATTGAAATGCAATGAATTACAGGAATGATTGATTCATATTTGTCCCAGCAACCTCAACTGTGACCAAAGTCAATTGTAGTGCTGGTGTGCCTTCACAAAGGCCCCAAGAATGTAAAAGAAACACTGTAAACACCTCTCCTGAGAACCTACGCATCAGTTGATTCCCTGGGAACCACAGCCAAGAGGCTTTTGTACATCTCCTTCCCTTAAGCCCAGAGGAGAGCAGAACTAAATCATTCTTTCTGGCATGGCTTTCCTGAATGTCCCTGAACAGCAGAGAAGTACTGTGCTAGGAAGAAGCTAAACATTTTGAAAACTACAGGCAATAGATTGTTTGACTTCTTTGCATGTACTTCCCATTCATTTTTTGAACCCTCACCCTGTATCTATGTTAGTGGTGACATCCGCTTCCCGAAAAGTCAATTAAGAGCACGCAATGGGAGAGATTTCAAACTGTTTAGCAGTCCTGTTAGATATCACAATATCACTGTTTGAGATATGGTGGTCTCCAAATATACACATTAATAGGAAGAAATATCTTCTTCCAGTCAGCTGATGGTAATGAGAAAAGATGCAAGTTTTCTGGCACATTAGTGCATCAACAGGTCTGACAGAGGCAAAGCAAGCATCCATATACGAATAAGCAGTGACTAATTTCTCTGGGCCATCTAATGATGTTAATCAGTTAGGCAGTTTGCAAAGTGTTAGCACCTCTTGAGTGGTGTGAAGAAAACTGCCTGGTGCCATAGCATGATGGAGCCTTTCAATTCAATGACTTCTAGGATCTAACAGAGCTAATGACTCCTGTTTCTTTCCCACTTTTTCCAACTCCCTACAAACTTTTCTCACTTCTGGTAGGTGAAGAATGTCAGGTCTTTGACCAACCACCTGAAAAGGATGTGGAAGATCACTACTCATGACATGAGAAATAGCTGAAGGTGAGAGATAACAGTGTGAGAAGCTGACAAAATTTGCAGATAGCTCCATGAGGGATGGCTGATTTTATAAGTGATTAATAGGGAGTTAGTTATGTGAGTTACATGTTATGTTTTTCAAGGTTAGCAATACCTGGCTAACAATGTCAATAATACCAAAAAAGCTGACATTACCTAACTAGTGGTATCAGAAAAAAAAATCTGAAAATTTGAGTACAGATATTGTAAATCTGGGACAAATGAGGAGAAACTAATAGTGTTGGTTCTTTAGCTGGGATAATAGTGGGGCAGAAAAAGGGAGATAAAAGAGTGAGAAGAGGAAACTATTAATACATGGCAAGTGATGCAATCATATTGCCCAGACATCCCTGATGGGCAGCCTTGCACTTGACCACTGCAGCTCCTTAAATGGCATTCTCTTCTGGATATCAGACTTAGTCTCTGTGGATGAAGAGGCACACAATGAAACAGAACCCAGAGAGTAAGATAAACAGGTAACATACCATAGGATTTGCCGTTGATGGAGCATTTGTTGAAACACATGATGTTCTGGGTGAGAGTCCCTGTCTTGTCTGAGAAGATGTACTCGATCTGTCCCAGCTCTTCATTGAGTGTAGTGGTTCGGGCCTGAGCCGGCGTGTCATTCGGTGGGTAATACATTTTACGGTCCCAGTCGATGTAGAAACTGTTACCCAAGCGTATAATCTCCACACTGATGAAACAGAAAGAAAAGCTGATGCAATTTTCATTAATTTAAGGGACAAGCTCTTTATCTTCAGCACCACCATTATCAATTGCAATTAAGAAACAACTTTGAAGGGTCAACCCTTTGGAAGCTAAGCTCAATGACAGGTTGAACTCTTATGTCCATAGGTGGCCTGTGGTATGGGATGCTGAAGCAAGGCCCACTGAAATGATCCGCTAAATTTACAGAAAACTCATTTCCTTTGTTTTAGAAAGCAGTACTTTATAAAAGCACTTGGAAAGTTTCAGAAATTTTCAGACTGAGAAGCGAGGCAGAAGCAGTGGGTTTCACTCGGTGCTGTTTCAGGAGTCATTTCAGGTTTCCAGCAGAGCTCTGGGCTGGGCTGCCCAGTGTCAGGGGCTGAGCACAGCCATGTCTCAAACAACAGAGAACTCCACAACAAGAGAGCCATTGTGTCACTCAGTACAACCAAAGAGTGGCATCAGCTCACAGATGACATGAATTTTCACTTTGGGTAGGAATGGAATTCATTCCTCATGTTTACCAATACAAAACAGAGTCTCAGTAGCAAAGGTGACTGAAGGCAGGTACAATGATAAATTAAACAGGACTATGCAATCTCTACCCCAGTGCCAAGGTTTGAGAGCATCACAGACACACTGCTGCAATCTCTACCCCAGTGCCAAGGTTTGAGAGCATCACAGACACACTGCCTACCACTCACTCCTGCTTGCCTATCACAAATAACCAACCCAGCTCTGCATTGTCCGGGAAGAGGCAATAATCACACTGATCATATAGCACCAAGTACTTCAACCTGATTGCACCTACTTACCTGGCAATCCTCACACAGTCCTAAAGCCACCTCAAAGAAGAGGTCATTCATTCACTGTTAGCAAGATGCTAATGGTGGCAGGCTTCCAGCCCTGCTCCTATAGCATCCTACACCTCCCCTTTAACTGCAAAATCATCCTCAGCTCTTCCAGGGCTCACTGTTTTCCCCATTCCAACCCTGATAAAGCCTTCTGAAGGCAGCAGAATCAAGAAAAACATCACTGTGGTTGTGTAGGATCATCCGCGATGGGGCTGTGTTAGGTTTTAAGGGAAATGCTGCTTCCAGTTAAGGCAAAAGCTCCTAAGATCAAAAGTGAAAGGAGCTTCTGACACGTACCTGACATAGAGTGAAATCGGTACCACGGTGTTTAGAATGATCACGTATGACCAGAACATGAGGAAGCCGGAGTAGGAGGCAGAGTTGACACCCTCTGCCCATGGCAGATAGACCTGGAAGTAGTAGCCCTTATTATGCTCCCAAATACCATTGCCAATGGCTAGGATGAGACACATCAGTGCTAAAAATGCAAAGATCTGGAAAAAAAAAATCAAAAAACAAACCAAACAAATCAAAACCCAAACAAAATGTATTGCATTTTAGAAATAAGGATTTTTTTATGTACAGGTTAGTGAGATGACCCTAATGGGATAGCCTGAATCATAGGAGAATGTTCCTAGGAATGAAGAGGAAAAACCAGCAAAATTAAGACACTTTTACCTCAAGAAGAAAGCTACAAAGTGCAGAGTCTGGGAACTTGGAATTAAAAGTTCTCAAACAGCTGGGGATTTAAATCCCATGCAGACATCTCAACTAGGGTAGTTACAGCAGTCTGCTGCAGAACACCAAATCTCATTAGAGGAGAGTTGAGCTGAGGGCCCTCAAATGTCTGGCTGCACACTTGGGAATAGAAACTGTCTGGAGGACTTTACCTGGCCATTTGCTAGATGTATCACAGTCTTCCTCACGATTTCTGAAAGACTATTAAGGATAATCCATCACTGTACAATTTGGAGTTCAGCACTGGATATTATTCTGATGGTTACAGGAGAGTTAATTGCTTTCTCAAAACTAATTGTTGCCTTGGTATCTGTCCTCATGATTTGATTACACTTCCTTTGAGCAAACAAAAAGCAACACCAACCAGTGATGTGTATCCTTGGGCTTTAGGGAAGCCTGCTTCCTGAAGCCTAAAGCAGCCAGGGCAACAGCAACTGGAAAGTGAATTCAAACTGGGATACCTTAGTGAAAACTGGGGCTTGCTTGGGAACACTATTTAACAGACACAAAAACATGACATAGGTCATAAAGCACTTTTTGATTAAAAGAAGACAAGAATGTAGCAATATAATTATTTGGAAAAGAATACGAAAAGAACAGGAAGGAGGAAATTTAGCAGAAATTAATACAAACTGCAAGGAAATGATAGAACGGTGAATGTTTAACAGTCATAAAATATCAAGAAAAGAAAAAAATAAAATCATAAGCAGGTGTGTGAAAAGCAAATATGTTAACAGCCAGTTCTCTAAGAGGAAGGAGGAAGGAAGAAGAAGGAATTATCTGCCCTATAGTAAATGAAGAAGGCAGATTATGTCCACTGACACAGAGCACTGTGTGGCTCTATCTGCTAATAAGCATCTTCACTGCAACAGGTCCTTCTAATTCAAAGACTGAAGGTTAGAGGTTAGTTTTTAACAATGCTTTAAAAACTGGGAAGCCCCACCATCTTGGAATCCTGCTAATACAATTATAATATTTGTAAGGTAGAAATGGTTATGGTGGGGGAGATAAACTGCAGTTAACTTGACATCCTTCCTGGACAAATGATAATAAAATAATTCTTTTGGCACAGGCTTTTCCAAACATTTGACGTAAAACAGACAATATAATACGAAAAAAGTGAAGTTATAGAGTCAATAGGCTGCACAAAAGAGCAATTAAAAATCATATTTTGCAAATATAATCATTAGGGAGGAAATATCAGTAACTTGGACCATTATGTAAAGGCCACACAACAACAATCACATTAAACCAGTAATCAACCTTTTTAAAAAACAGTAAGTGAGGGACAAACATAGAAACATTGATGGTGAAGCTAATATTTGTACTGCTGAGGTAATCTATGGCAGGAAGAAAGATACTTCTGTGGAGCAATATGAATCACTTCGTGAAAAGTTCATGCCTGATCAACTCAAGTTTTAATATCAAAAACCCACAAAAGGGAACTGTAAGAAAAAGTGGCAGGCTGAGTTTCAGGGGACACATTTATTTCACACTTGAGTAGTAGCTTTTCTATTTAATTTTGAGAAGTCAAATAAATTACTCAGCTTGTGAAATGGAGACAATATTGCTTGCTGGTAATGAAAGGGGTGCAGTGTTTTTAAACCTCTGTGAACCAGAAATTAAAACATACTTCAATCTGTGCTATTTTAATTACAAGGACCTAAGGATATATTAGAGGCATGACCCACCACACTGCCCCACAGGTTAAAAATTATCCATTTGCAGAATATCGCAATCCATGTAGGAATTTCAATGTGTGATTCAGCAACAGAAATATATGTGGGGCAAGACAGGAGCTGAACTTTCCCAAGGTGTCCCTGCCCATGGCTGGGGTATTGGAACAAGATGATCTTTAAGGCCCCTTTCAACTCAAACCACTCTGTGATTCTATACCGCAACAGCTCTTGCCTACAGTTGCATTCGATTTACACTTTGTTTTCTGTGCACTGGGCATGCCAATGCTCTCACAAACCCACTCATGTGCAATACTCGTGCTTGCACAAAGCTCACTAACATGCTGTTTGCTCTGAGACAAATGCAAAGGACCAAGCCATTAAAACCAGCCCTGAGATTAATTTCTGTGCACTTTGTGAAGGGTGTTGCAATTGTAACTACAGCCCTGAAGAGGACATGAAAAATCATAGGCTTGTGCATGCTCATGAGGCTTCCCAGCATGAACATCCCCCCTTCCTAGGTCCTATCCAAGCACGGCCTCCTAAAGATCTTCTTGGTAAGAATTTATTGTAAAGAGGAAGTGACTTTTGACTTCAAGACAAACATTGACTGTTGGACCGTGAATTAAAACAGTCTTCGGTTTCTTAATTGGTGCTTTGCATTCTGCTCTGGGATTTGAAACAGTCAGTTTAAGAGATAAATGTGAGAGCTCTCTTTCTCTGAAAATGTGCTCCCCCTAAAATGCTAAGAAACAGGTTTTGGAGAAAAAAGCATTTCTGGAGCTGGCAAGTGCATCCCCAGTGGAGGAACACTAACTTCTGTCTCAGATCGATGAGAAACACCTCCAAATGTGACAAAACAGCTATGACTGCCATCTGGAAAGGCCCACTTCTGATTAACCCTTGTTGGGACAGACCAGGGCAACATTTAACAGGCACTCCCTCGGCAAACCTGCTGAAATACTGCTTTGTGCCTCTAAGTTTTATAGGCAAATAAACACAAAATAACTTTGCCAGTGTTAATGTGGAGTAAGTTTCACTACATGTAAATGACTTATTTATAGTAAGTTGTGGCTGCTTTGTCTCAACTCAAGAGAGCACAATATACTGCCTGTTTTTATGACCATGCTGTGTAACCTTTGACCACCCAGTGAGCTGGAAAAACCAAATGCCACATCCCCTTAGGTGTGCAAAGAGTCTTGTGTTTAGGGTTCAACAGAGCTTTACTTAGAAATCAAAATTTTAGGTTCCTTAAAAATGTGTAAAGGAGACAAACACACCCTTGGCTCCTCCAGCGCCCAAGAACCCAGGCAGAGGCTGATGCAATCAGCTGCAACTTGCTCAGTTTTTTTAAAATAGAGCCAGGAGGTAAATTCATCTCATTTGTTTTTATAAAGAGAGGCCAAACAGACTGAAGGTTCTGGGTGGGACCCTTGGCTTGTGAAAGGAGATTTAGTAAATATTAATTAAATTCCAGATTCCCTGTTTGGTTTTCCTCTGCTCTGTTTCTCTGCCCTGTGGATCCCCCCAGAGCCCATTCTCCTCTACAGTCAGAGCATAGCAGAACACTTATGCAAATGTCAAGTTCCTCAAGTGCTTGCAAAATTTTGAAGGTAAGAAGCCCAAACCTTGTTTGGTTTTGCTGTCCACTTCAGGGGAGGAAAGGAGGAAAACACTGAGGGAAACAAGCTGATGATAATCAAAATTTTCCCTTGGCAGAGATTGGTGCAAGGTTACTGAAAGGTCATGTTCTTACTGTACACAGAGCAAGGCCTCAAGACGGACTGAAGATAATCCTGGAGTGGCTCTCTGTGCTGTGGCACTGCTAGGCATCCATGGGCTCATCTAAAGGACTTCTGGGATCCCAATTAAAAATAAGGAATACAGGGGCTGAGATGAAGTGTGGAGGCTGGAGGGTGGTGCCACCCTGGAGATGTTTGTGCTCTAAGCCCCAGTGCTGAGGGAGCATGAAGTCAGAGAGGGCAGGGAGGGCTCAGGACAGCCTTGCTGTGATGCACAGACTGCTGTTGGATGCCCCTTCAGGGCTCGCACCAGTGCCTGGGGATGGATCCTGTCCCCAGCTGGCTACTAAGGCGATCTGGAGAGCAAGAGTACTAGGGAAGAAGCAATAAGAGTGACTGCTGACCACCAGAACTTTCCCAGCATCATAAGCTGAAGGTGGTGCAGCATGCATGGGAAAGCATGACAAATGTGGACTCAAAAGAAAATGAAATCTGAAACTAAAGAGCTTTTCTTTAAGCAACATTGATTAAAGTAGTGTCAGAGTATATGTCTTCCTTCCCTGAATGGCTTTGAACTCAAGCAGTAAAACCTTGAGGGAGTCTGTAAAAGAATCACTATTTCTGCCTGGAAGTATTTGCCATTTCTTAAAAACACTGATGAGCTTAACCCTCAAATTAAATCTGTTTTGCAGTCTGAGAAGAGTGCCTGCTATGTAAGATTAGTGTTCTCAAATTTCCCAGCTGCTAAAAACACCAGTTTCTTAGCATTAATGAGACCATGTCTAATAATTTATCCTAACATTTTAAGTCAGGAGCTGGCATCATGTAAATTAGCAAACTAAATTACCAAGTTCTATGCAGATATCACCAGAGATGCCAACAAATTGTGAGGAAGAGAGAGAACTGCTAATGTTTATTTAAACAGAAAATGACAAAATTACTCAAAGAAGAAAGGGCTTTGCAGGATTCAAAATATTTCTCACACAAAAATGCAGAGCAAGGGAGAGCAGAGAAATGACAAGCTCAGAAGAAAAGGCCTTAATTCTGTCAATGTAATGGCCTTGCTTTGCAAGACGGGCTGGCAGAGGCACTTGCAGAACTCAGGCTGCTAATAAATTATGATGTACTTTTTCTTTTTATTATCAGTCGCTTCTGATACTCCCCCATTTGTGTGGACAAAGAGGTGGAGCATCTGGAAATGATGAACACATCTGAAGAAAGGAAGACACATTAATCAGACTTACCACCAACACAAGGACATTCATGAGCCGATCGATGCTTGTTCGCTTAAAAGTTGTTTTTCCACTGTTCTGCATGAGTTTCGTGTCTGGCCCTGGAGATGAAGCACACTTGTTAATTTTAGTAATAAAGCTCAGCTGTTCTAAAGCTGATTCCCTCTGAGGCCCCACTGTGCTTTTCAGCATAAATAACCACTGCAGCTCTCTTGAAGTCAGGTACACACAGTTTAGAGTGCTTGTGGGAAACTTAGGCAGAAACAGGTTAAGTCAAATGTCTGATATTATATGGAGAGGGTCACAAAAAACCATTAATTCTGGATGTTGACTCAACTCTTTTCTTTCAACATTCAATCCTCCCTTTCAGGCTTAATCACTTTTCACAGAATACATGCTATTGCTATGTTATTTTGACATATTAAGTATTATGTCACATGTCTAGAAGAGTATAGAAACAATAGGACTATGCTCATGAAAAGCATAGATCTAATCAATAATATTATTGATGACCCTGATATTCCAATATGGATTAAAATCACATAGAAATGATACAGAGTGTTTAATTCAATAAATTTGAGAGAATCCTTAACCAAATTTAATTGTTACATTCTTTCTTAGTCATGGATCAAAACTCCCCCCCTGTACTTGGCTGTGTGCATTTCTGAAACAAGAACCTTTTTTGTTCTTGTACCTGGTAGAAACATACATTACAAAGAGGAAAATACTTGATTGCTTTGTGCATGGTGGGGGTGATGTGTTCCCATACTAGTGCTGCTGGGCTCTGCAATCCACGTCAGTCTTTTTACCTACCAGCATAAATAACGAGTCCAAAGCACCACTCTGTGTTCCTGATAGTACAGCCCCTCAGCAACATCTTCTCATTGTCCAGGGCATACTTCTCTCCTCGAAGAGTAAGAGTTCCTGTGAATTTATCCAGTTTGTTATTTGGTGCCTCACATCTGACTTCTCCTGTAAAAAGAAGGTAAAAACAAAAATGGAAATCTTGGTCCAGAAAGGTGTCATCAGTACTGCATTCCCGGCTGTTCCTCAGAGAGACAATATTTCACATTGTTGTTGCAGTTGACTCCTAACCCTGTCATTCCCATCCTATCTCTTATATTTAGTCATGTTCTGGGATGATGCTCCTTCGCCATATTCATCTTGTAATTCAAAGTACCACAATTAACTCGGATTTATCCAATTCTTTGAACATGGCAATTTTTTATTAGTAGAGTACAAAACAAAGTTTCCACAACTTTTATGTGGGTGAGAAGAAATGTTGAACCAGCAACGTACTTTTAATCCATTCACAGCATGTTCACAGTAGTAGGATGTCACTGGATATTTTTAGCTAAAAGTGCTGACATCACCTTTTTTCCTATTTCATTTTACCTCAGACTGCGGGAGCCCAAGTGAATAAAATCATAGCCTAAAGGCTGCAGAAGAGTAATTAATTGAGGTGTCTTTGTTCACTGTTTTTTAATTTTATCTGTTTTATAACTCAAGTCCCAGGAGCCACGTTCTTTGGCCACACAGCTGACCCTGTAAGTGATTGGAGTGTCTATTTCCATGCTTTATATTTATTTATCGTAATAAAAGGTGTTCAGATACCTCAGTACAAAAATGACTATTTAAATCAACAGCTGCACCTGACATTTAAAGATTCAAAGCAGAGCCTTGTGGATGTATTGAAAAGAACTGGAAAATACAAATATGCTTTACTGAAAGGCAATCTAAGAGTTCGGTCTGTTCACTTAATCAGCAGGAACATTAAAGTTATTTTGATCACAGGCTGTAAATACCTACAAAAAGACTAGCATTTACAGAGAGTGCAGTTCTTCTAGCTGCTCTCAGATTTACACACCAGGCTCAAGAGACTGGAAACAAAATCCAGGGAAGTCCGGAAGAAAAGTACAGCTTTAAGTGTCATGATCATCTTTACCTCTACAAATTTTAAAATCAAAAATCATTAAAATCATCAAAAAACCAGCTAATCTAGGGCAGACACATCATCAGACACAAAAGATCAAACAGTTATGAAATTCAGTGATACATGTGACATCAGAACTCATGGTAGCAACTGCGTCATCTTCTATTTTATCACCTGGTTAGTCCAACAACAACCAGACATATGCCCAGTATTTCTCAAAGTCTCCAGTAACGAGGCCCATCTCATTACCACCCTTGTAACTCCTTGAAAAGCAAAAAGGAAACAGAAGCTTTGCACTGGAACCTCAAACAGCACAATGCTTGGCAAAGCAAACCCAGGGCATGGTCTCCCACCAGAACACTGTGCCTGCCGTGGGATGGTGCCCCTCTGAGCACCTCCTGTGCCCACATCTGCTTTCCCATGAGAAGGTGGGTCTGGGCTTCTGACATGCTGGTTTTGAGATCAGAAGGGATTCATCCAGATTAGACTGACCACAAAAGAGTGAGAAGCTCTAGAGATTGCTCCAGGACAGCTGCACTGAGCCCAGTAACTCTGCAGCTAAAGGCACCACAGCCAGGCACCATGCCCCTTGTCCCCCTCTCCCACTAACAGCAATAAGATATCTGGAATACATTTCAGCTGAAAGAGTTAAATACTGCCAAGTCAACATGTGGTAAGTAGAGGGTAACTGAAAAGTACTATTGCCTTTTTGGTCTCCCAGTTCCCCAAATCAAACAAAGAAATTCGGTGTTTTGCAAGCATCTTCCTTATCTGAACCATCAAACAAACATCATAGCTCACATTAAGCATTCCACTGAGTGCCTGTATTAACTGCAAAACCCTGTCCTCTCTTCCTGTCTTAAAAAGTAATTAGATAAAGAGTTACATAAATATTTAAATATTTCTACGGAGGTTTGCTAAGGGAAATGCAAGGCTGGGTCTGATTCCAGGCACTCTTCCCAGTACACTGTCAAATATAAATCATCCTGGGAAACATTTTATTCATTTTAAGTATTGTGAAGAGGGCACTTTTATTTACAATGTAAGTAAAATAGATATTTACAGAATAAATAAATATCCAATAAGAAAATTCTCAATTTTCCAAAATATTTTTAAACATTTTTTTAATTAAGCACTTCAAAGGACACAGTGCTGTTAGATAAGCATCACATTAACATGCTTGAAAAATTATCTAAGATTAAGATTTTGCTTACAAATTGATAGACACTTCAGCCTGCTCAGGAAAATAATTAAGGCATGCCACTCCAATTACTAATGTAAAGCATCTAACTGCACCTGTAAAAACATATTTCTCAAGACCTAAAACACTCAGAACCTCAGCCGTCATTTCAGAGAAATCCTGATATACTGAGCTGATACTTGGCAAAAACCAAACACATTATTGCATAAAACCTCAACAAAGAAGGCAAAAGAAACTCTACCAGAGACAGTCTCAGCTATGCTCTTTGCCACATCCCCACCACTTGTCCTGGAATCATCAACTGATTTCAAAAACATTTTTTTTCTAAAATTATTTTCCCCCTTTATCAAAAAGTATTTCCTGAGAGCCTGCAATCCTTGAGGTGTTCCAAGGACACCAGCACTCATTCCACCCCTTTCCATGCTGACTCCTCCTGTAATCCTGACCTCATATCCAAGCCAGCAGAACACTGCAGAACGTGACTAACACCACTTGGTCTGTTTCCTCATCTTCTCTCAACAGGCAGATGATGTGTGAGCATGGAGTGAGTATTCTGGTTTTGACAGGTCTAGCTCCTTAGCAGTATGTGCTGCTAAGTATTCTCTGGTATCTGTGACAGGACACATGGGAATGGTTGAAGATTCACCAGGAGAGGTTAAGACTGGACATTGGGAAACATTTCTTCACTGAGAGTGTGACTGCTCACTGGAACAGACTTCCTAAAGAGGTGATTGGTGCCCCCAGCCTGTCAGATTTAAGAGGCATTTGGACAGTGCCCTTAAAAACATACTTTAATTTTTGGTCAGCCCTGAAGTGGTCAGGCAGTTGGACTAGATGAGAATTATAGGTCCCTTCCAATTAAAACAATCTATTCTATTCTATTCTATTCTATTCTATTCTATTCTATTCTATTCTATTCTATTCTATTCTATTCTATTCTATTCTATTCTATTCTATTCTATTCTATTCTATTCTATTCTATTCTATCCTATCCCGCATTTGATACAGCAGTGCTGAGAAAGGACACATTTCATGTTAACCACATCTGCACTGCTTGCCTTCAGATATTTTAAAATTCAGTCTTTATTGTGGCATTGAAAGAGGAAAGGAATGGTTTTAGGGTGAGCCTTCATGCTGGGAAGTAGTCAGCTGTCCTGTGTGCACTCAGGTTTGTGCAGTGTCTGGGAAGTGGCACTGATCAGAAGATAAAAGTAATTGGTGCATCAGCATTGCTACATCAGTGTGAAAGCGCAGTGTGAAAATGTTTTGAGGTCAGAACTAAGCAAAAGGTTTTGGGAAAACAGCTTCCACTGTGCAGTTACATGAACTCTTGTGCTGGGTTTCAAGGTAGGTAGTCTTGACATGTACAGACAGACACAAAAGATAAGTGTCCTTCCACAAGGATTGCCACCAATGCAGTGCCAGGTTATAGCCATACATGGCTCCAAGACCGGCAAGGAAAGAGGGACTGCTTCCTTTACATGTGATGTTGATACCTGTTATACAGACTGCAGAGTACCTGTTCTGTTTTGCTGGCACTGTTTCCAGAGAAGTCCTAGCAGGGAGCAGTGGGCAGCTTGGAAGGAATAGTTCCAACCACTCTGTAATTTTGGCAAATCCTCTGGAAAGTGAATTTTCCATTTATACTCACCATTGAACTCTGTCAGCTTTTGAAGATCTTCTCCGAGCTCTGCAGTGACTGTCAGTGCCTGCTTCACCTTCAGGTTTGTTTCACTATGACAAACAATATAGGACAAAAACATGAACTGAAAGTCATATGTGAACTGAAAGCTTCTCCCTGAAAGTCACTTCTGCTCTTGAGGACAGTCTTCTTCCTTAGACATCTGATGGACTGTGATACCATGTACTGTTTCACCTGGCCAAAGGGTGTAGACTGTCTCTCGGTTGCAATGACAGGCAGTTCAGAAGAATTCTAGGCATGATACCAAAGGTGAAGTGGCTCTGTCTTCTTAATTTTACCACAGAGCACCCCACTGTCTATCTTGTCACTCATGACACATTTAAACCCAAGGTATCTAATCATATAGGAGAGCTCTGAATCTTTTCTCCCATGGTATGCTGATCTGGAAGATTACTTCAGTCCTGGGACTAGCAAGCTGGGAAGTTGGAAATGCAAGGTCAAAAGAATACTGTATTTGTTGAGGGTCTCTTAGAAGTGGCACCTGTATGTTTGAAAACTACAAAACAATTTTCAGCAGAAATCAGATGGGTAAAGTCCAGAGGGCTGTCTGTAGGGTCTTGGAAGACACATAATTTCTTGAAATTCCTGGTCTTGCTTAGTCCCTCAGACTGTTGCTAGCTTTGGGCAATGCAAAATGGCAAAACAGGTTATAAAGATGAGGTCAGCTCCAGTTTATTCCAATTAGTACAAGTTGCAGCCCCCTGACTTGCGGCCAGTTCTTTCCTGGAGTGGGCAACATTTGGAAGCCTTTGTTGTGTGCTTGCACTGATATTATTCTATGGCAGTTCAAACGAGATTACCAGAGTTATTAATTATGATTATCTCACCCAGATAACCTGTCTCAAAGAAAATACTAAAGGAGATAAAAGAAACACCCTCTGCTAGGGATATTGCTTCTGTGATATTGCAGGAACATGTCTCTAACTAACTCTCAGTATTAGAAAAACTGTCACTGGCAAGTAAAGTCCCCTCCTCACATGACACTTGCACTCAAGAGGCAAAAGCATCCACCAGAAGATGTTTTCTTCAAGATACCTACCCAAATTTTATCCTACATTTTTTGAAACTCTTGCTACCAAAGCTATTGCAGGTATGCCTGAAGCACCCAGGGTCACCAGGAATGGTGGCTTTGCAGTGGGGGCAGTGATAGCACGCCAGGCCAGGCTCACTTACCCATCCAGCTCAGCTGTTTCGATGTACGTCAGGCTGTGTGGCTCACTGCTTGACAGCAACAGGAGATCGGCCTGAGCACAGACAGACAGACAGACAGACAGACAGATGTGGCAGGAATTCACACAGTCAGCAGACACTGCAGAGCAGTGCTGCTTGTCATTACTGCCACATCATCACCATGACTGATTTTCTCATGGAGTGATAAGGGTGGCAGAGATTAACTGTGATCAGGATGGAGAGAAACAGTACTCACTGTCACAAAGTTGTTGTTTTCTAGTTTTATTATATCCCCCACTTGGACATTCATCCATTTTTGCTCCTTTAACCTGCAAGAAATCTTCTAGTAAGTAAGCACATACAGCAAACACCACTTAGGAAAGTGGAAAAACTTGGCTCTGCTCCAGAAGCCACACTATAGGTGCCGTAAGGACTTGGGAGCAGGGTCTGCTATGATGTGTCCTGATTCATACCAGGCTGGAGGACCACTACAGTACAAAAAAAAAAATGTAGCAAAAAGCACTAAAAATCAGTAAAAAGCACTGGTTGGGCTGACCCATGCTGGGTTGAGACCAAGCCCCACAACAGCAGTGCAGTCCATTTGCACTATCCTTGTCCTTGACCTTGTCTCTGGACTGGCTACTCCCTTCCTTCCTTCTCTTAAAGGGCCACATTGTCTCAAAAAACCCTCTCTGCTTTGTGTAAGAGACTTCACCTGGGAAAACTGCAGATTGTGTAAGGTTTTCCAAGTTGTATTAAGGGCAAGAGTAACCAGCTGTCAAGAAGGTCAGTGCAGGTGCTTTGGCTGTGCACTTGCCTGTCTGAGCCATGTCTGCAGTGGTCTTCACAGCATTAACCCACATGTGCATGCAGGCAGCCAGCTAAACTGCAAGCACCAACACAGCCAAGTCATGATAGCTGTGTATGCAAGTTCTAGAGGTGAGAAGTAACAGTCTTGAAACAGGACTGGGGGCTCAAGCTTGAACTCAGTTCAATCTTGCTTATTCAATGTTGGTTAGAGTTGGGGAGGATCCGTGGTTTCCAGCTTTTGAAAAAGGCAAAATATAAAATTTCTGTGTCCAAATGTGTTTCCTAGACACAGTAACTAATACAGAGTAAACTAAGACACTGGTTTACTTAGCAGAGAGCACAAAAAACTACGTCCCTATTCTTCAGTTTCCACTCATATTCCTAACTATTTGATCATTTGTTGGCATTTACACAACATACTGCTATCTAGGGTGTGGAAAAAAGTCACAAAAGACTTCACAGCTGTCTTCAGCTGTGTCCTACACATAGTTGGGCTCCATGGAGCTGCAAGTAAACAGCACATCTGTCTGCCATGAAAGCCAAAGCCTCTGCTGTTTTTTTCTGCAGGAAAGAACAGTGCTAGCAGTACAATGTCCAAAGCACGCATCTGAAATGTTTTGTGTACATCTAAGCCAGAAGTGCTACACACACTCAAAGTATGATGAAGTGTATGAGGGAGCTATTCCAGCTTCTTAATTTGAAATAACTTCTTGATAATGCCTAGTTTTGCTCAATGCAAAATAAATGCCCTGAGTATAAATGGACACAGAAGATAGCCTTCCTTGTTACTTCTGGGGTAAGGAGTAAAATAATATAAGACTCTGAAATTCTCACTTAAACATAAATATCCAGGACCAGAGAAAGAGGTTTTGTCAGCACAAGGTCACTGCCATATGATTCTAGTACTGTGTCTACGGTTCATTAATGAGACATGTAGTCCAAAACTGCATGATGAACTAGTGGTGTGGAACACAATTCAATTTTAAATTGTTTAGTGATCCTTGAGAATCACACACACACACACACAAAAAAAAAAAATTACTAATTAAATGCATTTCCAATGTCAGAATTACATCAAAAAGGACTTACATGCCATTGATGAGGACCTGCACTGGGCGGTTGTTGACGTGTTTGTCGCTTTTGTGTCGATTCTGAAAATTGAATCAGAAGGTTAAAAGGCATTTCCAGGAAACCAAACACACAGCAGCCCTAGGCAATTCATTAACACTTTAGGTTTCCACCCAGCTGTCTGAATAGGTCAGGCAGATTAGGGTCACAGCTGAGTCAGTGTCCAGCACATTTACAGCAGTAGCACAGGGCATAACCAGATTGCAAAGAGCAACAGGCAACACTGGGCTTGCTCTTGGAGAGAAGAAGGAGGGTAGAGCCTTAGATGTCACTTTAGCACAGCCCTGACTCAGCTGGCATTTCTCCTACCCACCTCAGTTTGTAAACACCAGAGAAATTCATTCCTCTTCTGTCACGTGGAAAGTGGCCACTGAAGTTCTGGCATTGCTCCACTGAACACCAAAACCAATTTTATAATGAGAGAAAATCAGATGCTAAACTCAGCTCTAATATCACTCTGTGAAGTCAACTGGACTTCTGACCATTAGCTCTGATGGCAGCAGACTTTGGCCAAAGCTGGGCAAGTTTGAAAAATCACAGGTGGGTTGAGCACTTGCTTCCCATCAAATGTTTTTCTTCACCTACATTGTGCTAGATGACAAAGTTGTCCAAAATGCAAGCCTAAAAAAAGATTTCTGTGCCTGTGTCCAGATATATCTATCAGTCACCACATTTTCAGACATGACGAGTAGTTTCAGAGAAAGTCAATGGAGCTGCTGGGCTGCTCAGCAATTTGGAAATTCTAGCTCTTTTTTAAGTAACAAACTATGGGCTTTGGGGACTTAATCTCAGACCCCAGCTTGGCCACAGACCAGCTCTCTGCCTGCCACTGGCTATGTTTAAGTGGTTTATTTCAGTTACTGTGCTGAAGAATCACAGGCCAACTCCAAAGTACAGGTCAGAAATAGAGATCTTACAAAATCATCAATGGCATCCTTGACTCCTGATACAGCCAGCACCAGCACCAGGGGCACCACTGTTGTAAACCAGGCCAGCGAGGAAATCTGAGGAATCAACTGTAGGAAGAAAAGATCTGAGTTAAGACATTTCCTGACAGTTCAGAAAACTACTGTTTCCTAATCGAGCTGCAGACAACATTTTTCTATGATACCTGAATACAGATTAAAGACAGAAATGTATCCCTGATATGTGACCCCCCAAAGGTGTGAGAGCCAGGGAACCCATGTTTTCCTTACAAAACAAGCTATAATTTAAGTTAGAGAAATGGAACTGTCAGAAAGTGTAGTGGGTTGCTCTTTCTTGTTGTTTGCAGAATCAGGATTGCAAAGTCCCCAATGGATTTCTTTGGAAGCACTAACATGGGCAAGCCTGCTATGGGGGACTCAGAGCTATCTGAGCAAAACCAGCTGTGAAGAGCTGTCAAAAGCTTCTGCTCTTTGTTTCACTAACTTTTCACATTTTGCTGAAGTAAATTTCACATCAATGGACAATGCACAGCTGTTGCCAGGGCTGACCTTCCTTCTCCCAGAAGCAACACAGCCATTTTTATTTCCTACATTTTTAACAGTGAGAGGACCAAAGAGATGAAGGTGATTCTATCATGCCATCAGTGATGCAGAGGGAAATGTCCTACCCCCATACAGTTCTCCCCTTCCTCTAGAAGCACAGCACTAGGGATGGCAGTAATGTGAAACCAGCATTACTGTGTCCATCAGTTTGGATCTGGGAAGTGTCCCATCTCTGTGCGTTGTGAAGTTGACATTTATGCACTGCCACAGCCCAAATTCTACAGGCACCACAGCCCTGCTCAGCTGTAGAGGCTGCAACTGCTGCCTTCTCACTTACCTTGGAATACACATGTCCCACTGATTTGTGACAAAGGAGTGAGAGGCAGAGTCCCCACAGCCTGCCCATCACGTCCACTCCTAATACAGGAATAGTCCCACAGGGATGGAGTGAGGGAGAAAAAAATTAAATGGAGGAATATGTAATGCCTGCCCTCTTTAGACTACCCTGATGTAAAGAAAAAGCTGTGTGCTTTTATATATAGTCAACCCTAGATGGCCCAGCAAAACACACAGTGGAATATTTTAAGGGAAGTACTTTGAAATACTGTGAATTTGACAGACAAACAGCTAGAGTGCAGTACAACAACGCAGGAACTGTGCTCTCAGCTTAGCTGAAAAGGCACCTTCACTGGTTGACTAAAAGTATACATGTACTGAAATCTCAAAAATTCATTTTCTGTAAATAAGCAAAAAGATCATGTGTGCTTTACTGTAGGCTTAACCACATTTCACCTATGCTTTTTCGAGCTGAAATTGTAAAAAAAGCATTTCAAACAGGTTATTTTGCAAATCTGTGTGCAGTGAAATTGTCGACTTTAAAACATCATGCTTGAAACATAATCAAAATTACACCCTTCTGATAGAGTGTATTCTGATATGACTCAACAGTGGCAGAGTACACAGCGAGGTGCAAAGGGGCAGAAATCCTGATATCAATTTATCCGGTGTGTTCAGCTTTCAGGGGATCATTAGCAACAGTGATGAGCAAAGTGCAACTCAATGCCATTACAGTCTACAGGGTTCACCAGTGCTGCCAGTGTCTGACACACTCCATACTGGACACCTTCCCCACCCTGAAGAAGGGAGCAGCAACATCCAGCTTTATGCGAACCAGCCACAACCTTGAGCCTTCCTGGTGTTAACTCCTTCCTTCCCAGGGAAACACCAAAGGTTACAAATGTGACCTTCTTGCCACTTCCTTTGTGACTGCCTGTGGAATTTGCCTTAAAATCTATGGGTAAGAGACAATTTGGCTTTATACTGCAAGAGGAACAAGTAATGCAAATCTGAGGACAGCCAGGAGCACTCATGTAGACACAAAGGGAATAGTACGGCAGGGCATGAAAAAGTTGCACAATTTGTTGAAAACTAATTAAGTTTTCTTTCTTCATTTAGTTCAAACCCTCATATCCAAAGGTAAGACAGAAAATTGCTTTTTTCTGCCCTACTTTCTATGCCCTTTAAGGTTTTACTAAGATGCTAATTCACAACAGGAATATCACTTATCAAACACAGACTGGCTTTGATAACAGAGAACACAATCTGCTGGAAACAGCACAGTGATTTCATACCTGCAAAATCAGCAAGAAAAGAAAGTAAGCATTGGCTATTCGCTGAAACTGTTCAAACAGGTTGAGAGGCAGGAATGTGAAGAAATTGTATTTCGATGTTTTAATTGAATTGTTCTGTAGGGAAAAAATGAAAATAAGCAGGATTGGTAAAACAGGAAACAAAATTACAGCACAACACATTTCAACTGTGTCTTACTTGCTTATATTTAGCAATAGCATTGTTTCCAACAGCAGCTCAAAAAGCGTTTCCTTTTTCCCCACACAATCATGCCAAGCCTGGATAAACAGAGAACTGCTCTTGGAATGGGTGAAAACATGATGCTTAGTGTACGCCAGTGCTGCTGCAGGTAAACTTGCATGTAGTTGCTCACAACATCTTCCCTTTATTAACAGTCTTCTTACTTACACAGTGCATAAAGAAAATTGAGAACTGTAACCAGAAGACAACAATTTTGCTGTATGCATCTACAAAGCAGGGTTGGAAAACACATGCCAGGTCAACCATCTGTAGCTTGTCTGATGCTTTGAAGTACCCATCAGCTGGACAACCCTACAGCATCTATATGCTCTCCCAGGAACAGGATATGAGATTATTATTATAATTTTCAGCTGATTCAGCAAACCTTCAGCTCATCAGCTTCAAGGGGCGGCTTGTTTCTATTCCACAAAGATCACTTGGGTGCGGTGTTGTGGAAACAGCCACTAATACAAGAACTCACCATTTCAGTAAGTGAGCTGCCGCTCTCTTCCCTAATTCCAGTTTCCTTTTCTAATTCCGGACAGCCCCTCCAGCCACAAGAAGTGGCTGTTCCCCTTCAGACCAGTGGCTGGTCTGTCTTTTGCAAACCACAGAAAGACCTAAGCTTGATATGGCAGAACTGGGTATTTTCTCCCCCAGAGATCAGAGCAGTCTGGTCCAATACTTGCCACCAGCCGGACAGGCTCAATCCATCATACTGATCCACCAGCTGGGGCTGTCTCTTCAGTTTTCATGTGTAGTAGACCATGTTTTCATATGAAGGTTAATAGGCCCTGGTCCATGTTTAGTCCTGGGAGGATGAATGCCATCTGTTGTGAGAACATCTTCCTCCTAGAAGGTCTCCAGACAATGCCCATTAACTCCCTTCCAGGAAACCTCAGGTGTGACAGCACAAGGAGGCAGATAGGAAGCACACCTGAATTCCATAATAAACATGTTGGTTCAACAGCAGAGAAAATGGTGATTGCAGTATTTGTAATAGCCTTTAGATAGTGCTAAGCTGGTGGGAGGACGGGAGCTACTAAGTATGAATCACGGCCCACTTCTTATCCATGCATTAATCCAGGATCTCGACATCTACACTGACACGCATCAGCATGTTTCCAGCACTAAACCAATTATTTCACGTTACCATTGAAAGGTATGTGTGGGGGAAGCTATTCCATTTTAGGCAGTTACTGGATTTCTCTATGTTCAGACACACAGTACAGCATATGCTCTTCAGCATTGAATTCATGTTTTATCCCTTGGACAAGCCAAATGAGTAAATCTCTAAAAGGGAAAAAATGAAAACAGCCTTCATAGAAGAGCTAGCCAAACCCTCCTGTTGATTGCACTCCAGCAAGAAAAGATACTTATCAGTGATCACCATATGAACAATATTGCCTGTCTGCTGGTATCATGTAGCTACCTGCAAGTGTGGTTAACTCTGTCTATGCCATGACACACTGATGCCTTAAGAGGACACCTGAAAACAGAGACCAGGCAGGAGTAAGGGAATAAAGATGGGTATTTATTTGAAGGGCCTTCCAGGTACACCCCAGAAGCCAGAGGCTGCTGCCAAAATGGACCCCAAGATGGACAACAGGTCACGAGTTCTTTACACCTTTATAGGTTTGGTTCATTTGCATAGCCAGGGTTAATTCTCCAATTAAAGCTTCAGTTTAATGATGGAATTCCCCTCAGCTTGCGCCCCTTTCAGAGGCTTTTAGTTTACACTTTTGGGCCTAGGACGGTCTAGGTGTCCTTGAAGAGCAGGCCCGCAGAGGTTTTGTTATGACTTCTCAGAACAAGAGAACAAAAATTAACAGGCTACAAGAAACCTCAGAGTTACACACTAAGCAGTACAGGATTTTGGAAAAAATATAAAAGTTAAAACCTAAGGCATCAACACAGTTAAATTTGGTTTATTTCAAGATCCTGAACTGTGAGGTATGCATTGTGGACAGGCTCCATGGACACTGCTGAAGCAGCAGCAATGGAATAGCAGCATCCTCAGCAAACCAAGCATACTGAGAACTAAGTTGCTTGGCAAGACTGTGTCCACCAAGCACAGGGTCTAGCTTATTTTTTAATAAAAACTGGATCTAAGTACCTAAATCTGCCCGCCATTCTGAGGAAAAGTATCACAGCCACTTACTTAAAGAAAAAAGACTTGCTGCAGGAAAAAGTAAATGCAGGGGACTTGACCTTTGTGCGTCAACAGATTTCAGAGGGTCACATATAACATGGGAAAAACTACTCAGTAAGCACTCAGATAAAGTTTATAGATCTTTGCCTGCAAAAATCTCAGAGGGGAATAAGAAAAGAATGGGAGTGGTTTATTTCAATTCCTGCCTTCTATTTCTGTCCTTTAATTACGTCAGGAAAATCACTGAATGAACCACAGCCATTCATTTTATTTCCTATTGCCATTAGGCATGGTAAAAACCCCAGACATAACAGCTTCCAAATGCTTTATTGCAGGAATCTGGACATCTAGTGTTTTTTCTCCATAGTTGTTCACGATCATGATATTATTGGGCACATACTGTCTTTTGGGACACCAGGGCACTTTAGACTTGGGGATGAGGACAGGGAGTATTGTCATGGATCTTCTCATTACTCTAGAATTTATAATTAAAATTAATCACCTGGAAAAAAAAGAACTTGTAATTACTATAAATATTTCTAATTCAACACATAACTTGTTCATGGACCTCAGGGGCTGAAAGAATATCAATAGCAAATTATAATGACAAACTAGGGAAAACCTCAGCCTTTTCAAATCAAAGCTCTGCATTCCCACATCACAGATAAAGCTAAAGCACTATGCAAAGTATCATATAATCATAGAATGGGTTGGGGTGGAAGGGACCTTAAAGCTTATCTCATTCGAACCCCCACATCATGAGTAGGGGACACCTTTTACTAGACCACGTTGCTCAAGACCCCTTCCAGCCTGGCCTTGAGCACTTCCAGGGATGGGGCATCCACCGTTTCTCTGGGCAACTGGTGCCAGTGCCTCACCACCATCACAGTAAAGAATTTCTTCCGAATATCTAATCTAAACCCACTTTCTTTCAGTTTGAAGCCATTCTTTGCCCTGTCACTACACGCTCCTGTAAAAAGTCCCTCTCCATCATTCTTATGGACTCCCCTAAGGTACTGGAAGGCTACAGTTAGGAAACCCTGAAGCCTCCTCTTCTCCAGGCTGAACAAACCCAGTTCTCTCAGGTATCATTCATGTTTTCAGGCAATACTACAGGGCTGTGTGATTTGACAGCTCAGGCTCTTGGCCAGCTACAGGGAAATCTCAGTTGGCCTCTGCTATTGATCTTATCCTGTTCTGTGATGCTTAACATCATCAAACCCTGTCACTCTTTAGAGCTGGACCAGAACCTGACTCTGGGCTGGGAGGGGTGCTATGGGAGCCTGCAGCAGAGGTATTAAATAGTCCACATGCAGCCATCATTTCACAAGCTATGCCCCTAACACATCATCTGCCTCACTGTCCCCATGCTCTGCCTTCACAGAGAAAAAGTCATGGAGAAGAATAATCTTTTTAAAAGCAATTAGGTATTGAGAGACCTTACTGAAACTTCTGGTTTCCCTACAGATTCATAAAAACCAACATCTAGGAAGAGCAGTTCTATGGGCTAAGCACAAAGATGGGGAGCTTTAAATTTATTCCCAGATCTGCCCTAGACTTCTGGTTGTCCAAGGGCAGTCCCTGCATGCACCTGTGTCCTAAATGAGCCGGTCTGAGTGTGGTTACCCACAGTCAGCCTGAAGCTCTCCAGATGCGAAGCTTGACACCAGAGCAATGTTGTCTGTGGGTGAGGGATTATTCTCATCTGCTCTTTTCAGGGGCTAGATTCACACTTCCTGGAGGTGTGACTCCACCAAAATGCTGTCCCTAAGAATAGTGCTCATCTCTCCACAGTTACACAAGTCCAGATCTGGCGGATGAGCTGTTACTTTGGGGGTGTTTTCAGAAGCCTGCCTGTGACGTCCAACAGCAAGCAAAACTCAGCAGATGGTTCCTACCTTAGTTCGCTGAGCAAACAAATCATCTCCTTGCCATAAAAGTCACTGGAAATAAGAGACACTGATGCTTTTGTGGCTAGATTACAGGGGCTAAAGGGTATGGAAAGGTACTGACCCTCTGAATTTATACCCCTGGCTCAGTGACATAATAGTTTCAGCAGCTGGACAATCTAAGTAAATTTTAGCAAGACTTTGGTGACCTCAAAGGCAGGTGTTATGCCACAACACTTGGCAATTTGCCTGGTACCTGTGTAGCACAAGGTACAGAACGATGGAAGAGCTGAGAAGGAGAAATGTCTTTCCCAGGTGTTTTGATAAAGCCTCACCAAGGAGGTGGCAGAAGTGGAATTCCATGGCACTCTGTTTAACTGCAGCAGTGCCATTGGAAAGCACACAGCAGCCATAAGCAGAAATGTGACCACAGGGCTGTGAATGAGCTCATGAAGATTTTTAATAAACTCATGTAACAGCACATATGGTGCCACCGAGGCTTTGTTTTCGCAGGGAATAGGGAACAGTCAGACCAGATCAGTTTTAAGCCTCCCAAGTTCACTGACTTATTCCTGATGGTGGGCAGCAGCCTCAGCTCAACAGAAGACTGACAAAGGCCAGAAAGATGTGATGGTGTTAATCTGGTCCCTGTAAAGGTCCCTATAAAAAAAATAAACTCCCAGGAGTAAAAGACTTGCCAAACACCAGAAATAAAAACATCAACTTCCAAAGCACAGTTCTCTTTTCTTCCTTTTTTCCCCCAATTTTTTTCCTTAAACCAGAAAAGGACGGGAATGTCTTACATATGTAAACTTTGACCCTCTCTTGACAGCACTAATGAACTGAGTTGCAGGATCTCATCACATGTTGGGTATTCCAGGAAAATCTGTAGGGAAGTGTGGTCACTGGGTGTGTTTTCCTATGTTGCTCCTTCTGTCTGTTGCCACCCCATTACTGAGCAGTTAATCATCACTGTGGCTAGTGTCCTCCTTATGGTGGTGCAAAGGACACAGGGTGGCATGGCTGGACAACCTCATGTCATTGCTCACAGACAGGCGAAGCACAGCACCTAAACGACTTGTCTCTTAGTCATCCCCTTCGACAACACTGTCTTCTTGGCTCAGTACCTGAAGCTGCTGCCTGGCAGGAAGGAGGAAAGAAGAGGAGGGCAGAGCACTGCAGAGTGGTGCAAAGGAGGCAGTACCAGCATCCTGCCCTGTTCCTGCCAGCCAGATGCTGCAGGACTGCACCCTGGTCAGTGAGAGCTCTGCCTGAGCTGGGATCACCCCCACTTCTAGCTTGCCCCCTCTCATAGTACAGCACCACTCTGGCTGCTCCCTGACACTGCCTCAAGTGCTCTTTGAATGAATCAAACTTACACCTTCCTAAATGCAGAAGGAGCAGTGCAGATTGCTGCTGTAGCTATTCCTTCATGGACTACTGAGTTCACTAGATCAGACCACACTCCCTTCAGCCTTGAGTGTGAGGGACACTGGGAAACATCTGCAAGTTGAGAAAGGAAGAGGGGGCAGCTGGTGCCACAACCCTGACCACACTGATAAGGTCCTTGAGGATCACCCACCAGGCATCCTTCTGAGATCAAAGCAGAGGAGGCGGAGCAGAGTCTGAGCCCACTACCAGAGCTCCCTGCTCTCCAACTAAATTTCAAAGAGATTAAGAACCCAGATGCTGATCCAGCCCAGGGCAATGTGTATTGGCTATAGGAAGCTGTAAACATCCCTCCTATTCCACTAGAGACTTCATCCGGTGACCGAAGTCCTAGCAGCCCCCTTGCTGCTGGTCCTGATGAAAGAATTCTGGTTTGACCCTGGGTCCTGATCCAAGATGAAATTTGTCATTGACTCATAGGCCTTGCATTTCCTCTCCTATTGTCTGAAAGCCAATTTCAAAGTTGTTTTCGCAGCCCTTCATGACGTCCCAGTGCAGCTGTGCTAAATTCCAATGTGAAAGCGAAGAACTAAAAAGGAACTAGGATCAGAGCAAACATTAAATGCCTTCAGAAGAGACTTTCCTCTCCAGGGTGTTCATGGAGAGCCCATCATGGTGGACTCACAGAAGCTCCCTCTGTAGCTGTGTTGGGGAGAGTGCAGACAGATTTAAATCGATTAAAGTCCTTAAATCTTGCTATACCACATCTGCCACTCTGCATTCCACTTTATTTCAGTCATTACACACACAAACCTCCTTCTGAATTCAGTAAGGATCTTTCTGTCTGCATTGTGAATAAACACAGGATTAGAACTTTTCATTTTTACTGACCTATATTGAGTCCTTTTCTGTGCTGCTCTAAGTGCCTTTTCATGCCACTCATTCACACTTTGGTTTCTGAGTCATTCCTAACTAATTTTGTGCTGGTGGGTAGCATACACACCTTCACACTCAGCCCCTCCAGTTAACTGCACAGCACTTTGTTTTAAAGTTTGTTTTCTTTTTTGAACCCTCCTGCTCAGCTAATGAGGTCTCATGGCTGGAGAAGCCTGGCAGGCAGGGACACATTGCAGTTTTAGCATCTCCTGTGTTTTCTGATGAGCTCTGGGAGGGAATTTGCCCTCTGAAGCCTGCTGCAAGTTTTAGTGTGAGGGATGTGAACATGCCCTTGCACGCACTGGCAGACATAGCTTTCCATGGTGCAGCACCAGGTTCCTGCAAAGCTGGTTTGAGAGTTCGTTATTCGGGAGTCTTGCTTCATACCAGGACAGCCGCCTTTCAGCAGCTGCCAGAGCTGATGTCAGACTCCACACACAATGGAGTTTTCAAGTCTTTATCAATTTGTCTCTTCTTCCTTCACAGATATCCTGCAGACTTTGCACCGAGAAGGGACAAAGTCCCACCAGTCAGGAATAGGGATATTCAGGGACAACACATCCACCTCTGGCCTGTACTTTCCCACTTCCCTGTTCTCACTGTGATAAAGGAGGACAAAGCATCTGTGTACCTTTGATCTATGCCTACATAATAGAAATTCTCCCTTTAGTGAAAAGCTCAAACCTTCACACCAACTGGGACATAAAGCCTGGCTGCAGCAGTAAGTCAATAAACACCACCTCGGTTTGCATTTCCCTTTCTTTTTCCTTACTGGTCTTTCTCAGCAACTGCCTCACCCTAAAGAAACATTTACCACCTCACCTAGCTTTGTTACAAGAACCTGTTCTATAGGTTTTATGGCTAATGTGGCCTTGAGTCACCAAGAAATCTGAACCTCTCTCCTGTGACTTTCACTGTCTAAAATATTTTTAAAGCTTTGTTATATTGGTGGGTTTCCTTTAGATTTTAGTGGTCCTTTCCCCCTGAACCATACCCTAGTGCAACCCCACCATGGTAAGAGAAATTTGAATGTGAGGAAGGTGCCCAAATTCAACCCTTACCTGGATGAGCTAACTTTCAGAAGCATCATGGATATGTTACGGGAGCATGTCAGGAGACTATCTCCCTTTTTGTTACTTCCACATTCATCAGCAATCTACAGCATGGAATCTGAAGTAATTTATGAGCAAGGTTAGTTCTTTTTATACAACACAGTAATGTGGAGTTAATAAATTGAACCGTTGCGAGGACTTATTGGAAACAAGCAGCCCAGGACATGATGTGCAGCCCTGTACAGTTAGGGCAGTTCTTGCATCACCCCCTAAAGTCTGTTAGTACCTCACACTCCACTCACCACTTTAAGGCTTGGCTCCTTTTGGGCAGTTTATTGGATTTCCTAAGCCTCAGTCTATACTGGACTCCAAAAATGATGAGCCATAGCTGACTAAAATGAGGGGCATGATTACTGTAACTCATTGCCAAGTTTTAACACATTATACTGACCTGGCTTTTTGGCTGCCTTCACTTTATCACCTAATCATAGATTTATGGAAATTCTGAAGTGTTCTCAAAGTCATCTACTTAACTGCGGCTATTTGCAAATGCTTGGGCACAATCAAGCAGTCAGCTGGGAAGCAGTGTCATGCAAAGTCAGTTTTCTGAATGGCTTTTCACAGAAATAGGCTGCTGAACCAGAAGAGTTGTTTGTACCCTCTACCCTGATATAACTGTGCATCTCCCTCCTACTTTCTTGTCCCACTACTGCACATAGCAATCCTTCAGTAGAAGATGACAAAACTATATACACTGGCAATACCCACCCCAGCATGCTACTGACAGGTTGTGTGTAAATCAAGCACACTTCCCAATCTCAAATCGTTAGTCTTGGTAAGACATGCACGCTGCATAGTACTTCTCATATGTTAACTTCCGTGCATTTCATATTTAGGACACATGCAGCAGCCCTGGACCCTGGGACTCTCTAACCCCTGTTGTGTAGTTCGTGGATGAAAAGTGACAATTGAAAACCACCATACTGCCATTAGTCAAACCTGCTGGCAAGTAAGACTATCCCTGTCACAAAATATTAGTGTGCTCTAAAATGCTGAGTTTTTTCAGGTCTTGCCAAGAAAATACTTGTGATGTTCCTAAACCAAAACATGATTCAAAGAAGCTCCCAAGTAACTGAATGATTAATTTCGCCACTGGAATTCACATATTCAGAGGACAAAAATTCACAAAATTCACTTCAGTATTAATTGGCAGCTACAAGCACTTTGAAAGAATGCAGCTTCAGGATGGCCTCACAGGGCGATGACCCTGCAGGCAGGCAGGACAGACCTAGTGGCTGAGCTAACCTTCCTCTGCACACAGCATCAAAAAGTGGTCACAAGGTTCAGAAATCAAGCTGCCCAAGGGGCTCTCTGGCAAATTAGCCTGGCTGACCTGGGACGACCTGGGACACAGCCAGCCTGTGTCAAGGCACTATTTGGAATCACAGATTTCAAGGCACAATGTGAACTTAAGTAGGCTGTTAAGAATCTGGCAGAAAAGCTGGCAGAAAGCCACGAGGGCCAGATTCAAAACCTCCCCTTATAGAGATGATTTCACTACAAAAGCTGAGGAACTGACACATTTCCTTTCATATTTTACTTTAAATGGAGACAAATTTCCACAGAAAGCTCCCCCCAAGTTCCATTATTGAAAGGCCTTGGAGCCTGATACTGCAAGCGCTTTGACTCACAAATTATTTTCTGGAAGTAAGCAAAGTCACTGTGTCATGCTTTTCCAGAATCGGATCTCGTACAACTGCCCATTTTTCAGGCTGACTCAGCAGCAATCCACCTCTGATAGTTCATCTGGCATGTGTTTGCCTGGTTTGCAGAGCCATAGCTGGCATGCAGCTCTGTTCAGCCCTTTGAAACAACACTTGAGACATGAAGCAGATGCAGCTACAGCTGTGACTACATCTGCAAGAAACAACATACGCTGGTTACTTACAGCATATTCAAACTGCAGATTAAAATCACGGTTGTTTGCTTGAAGTTGTCTCTCTTCCTCTGCAAAGAAGAGGAAACACATCAGTCATGCTTGAGGGTAAAGCAGAGTCAATACAGATGTGAATGAAGCATCAGAAAGGGCAAGCAGAGCTGCTGGAAGGGAGTGACACAGTGAATTGGAGCCCTGTGCCAACAGCCCTATGTCACAAACCTGAAGTGGCTGGGGACACTGACGGAGCAGCACTGTGGACTGGTACCATGGCACTCTTAACACCATATAAGCTGTCTCCTCTACCCACAACTCATTGCAATGCCAGTGCTGGGACTACAGGTTGTTCACCTTCTGGGTAGGAGAGTTCCCACTTAATTAGTGGTGCTTGCTCTTCCTGCCCTGCTCCATCTCTTCCCCCTGAAGTCTGTAGAGCAGCTGCCATCAGCCTACAGTTGGTGCCTTTCTTCCAGTACAGGTGCATTTCCCAGCATCATCCCACCTATGGGGACACCATCACCACAGCTATCATGAAATCAAACATTACTGGAAGCATATAAAAAGGTCATCAAATCTGTCCTCTACCTCAAGGCAGGGTCTTGCTTCTCTACCCCCAAAATCACATAGAAATCTCCAGTGATGCCTGTTCTTCAACTGCCTGTTCCAGGACTGAAGTTTCCTTCCCCCAGGACAGTTTTTTTCCCTGCATTATCTAACATAAAACTCACAACTTCAATTTCAAGATGTTTTGTCTTCTCCTGGGAGGGTCAAAAGTGGTTTTCTGCTTCCCCTAAGTTACTTGTGTCAAGGATGCAGAGTAGACAGTTGTTGGGATTGCTCCTCTCTGGTCTGCACTGGTGCAGCCTCACCTTGAATCCTGTGTGCAGTTTTGGGCACCACAGCACAGGAAAGGTATAAAAGCTATTAGAAAGAGACCAGAGGAGGGTCATGTGGATGGTGAAAGGACTGGAGGGGAAGCCATATGGGGAAGCTGAGGTCACTTTGCCTGTCCAGCCTGGAGAGAAGGAGACTGAGCGGACACCTCATCACTGTCTAAAACTTCCTCAGGGCGGGAAGAGGAGGGGCAGGCACTGCCTCTCCCCGTGGTGACCAGTGACAGGACCTGAGGGAATGGCCTGAAGTTGTGTTACGGGAGGTTTAAGTTGGGTATCAGGAAAACATTTTTCAGCCAGAGGGTTGTTGGGCACTGCAACAGCCCCCTGGGGAAGTGGTCACAGCACCAAGCCTGCCAGAGTTCAAGGAGCGTTTGGACCTCATGTTCTCAGGCACGAGGTGCAGCTCTTGGGGCTGCTCTGTACAGGGATTCTACGACTCTGTGATTCCAAGTTCACTATGTACTAAAGGCTGTTTTGCCTTACATGAGTCTCCCCAAGGGTAAGCAGGTCCCATTTCTTCAGTCACTTCTTATGCATTAATCCATCAGTAGCAGCATCACTCTTGCTGCTCTCCAGTGGGCTTCCCAGATAGTTCACCCCATTCTGGATGAATGCCCAAAATGTGCCTTGGTTTGCAGCTGAGGCCTTACTAAAGCTGACCAGAGCACAAAGGACATGCAACTTTCCTTGCAGACAATGCATATTGTGCCTAAGAATTCACCCAGGAGTAATTTAAATATCCTTATGCACCACCAGCACACAGAGGATGGCTTCCCAGAATATGATCCATTTTGGCAGATCCTTTCTGGCAGAGCCAGATGCCTCATCAGGCAATGCAAATCTTTCATTTGTCCTTGCTGAACTGCATCCAAATTCTTTCAGACTATTTCTCCAACTACTCAATTCTAATCCTATCTTTCAGTGTGCTTGTAGCTCCTGCCAGTGTGGTACCATTCACAGATGTACTAAGTGTGTTCTTTATTCTGTCAGCCAAGATGTAGAAGTAAATATTGAATACCAGACTCAGGATGGTATATACCCCTGATGGATCTTTCAAGTTTCTTAATCAGTCATCAATATCTATTGTTAACATCTTTTTTTCCCTGAAAAATCTGGCACTCACTATATTGTGACTTTATCTAAAGCATGTACCTCCCGTTTACTTGTAAAAATGCCACAAGTGACAGTCAAGATACATTGCAGCTATCTGAGGCTTTTTCAATAGCCCTCCAGCTACCACTAAAACAGAACTAATTTTGGTTTGATGCAGTTTTTCAGGACCGCTGACTGTTAATCATCTCTTCCCCGCACACACACTCCTAGTTACTTTGAAGTGGTTTGCTGTATTGTTTTAACCTTTACTCAAGTGAATCCAATACATCTATAATTGCTCAGCTTTTTTTTTTCCCCCTGTTTCAAGATAGATGCTGTGCTTGCTCTCTTCCCAGTCCTCTGAACTTTGTCTGCCTGTGAGCCAGACTTTGAAAGGCACCACTGCTTCAGGGCATGCTTTACCTTACCCAGTCAACCCATTCTCTCTCTATTCCAGCCCAAAATCTAACCCTTTCTCCTCTGCTTCTGGCAAGTATTATGTTAGATGTCTAAAGAAAAAAAATCAACAAAACAACAAAAAATCTCACAACAAACCCCTCTGATTTCTTAGCTTTATTTGCTAGGCTTTTTCCACTGAGCCTCCCCAAAGACCCCAGCTCTTACAGAACAACTTTTATTGCCCTTTATGTCCTTGATAGACTTTTCTCACTTTGAGCCTTTGCCACACTGTTTGTGCTGGATAAAACAGTTCTGCACCTTCTACAGGCATCCTTCTTCTGAAGCAAATGGGGAGCTTCTGATTTCAACACCTCACTCACCTTTCTGACCCTTTCTCTGAAAGGTGATAACTTATACATGTGCCCTTAATATCAATTAATAATATATGTCCCTTAATATAAATTATTTAAGGAAATGACAGCTCTGCCTAATTCTCCCTCCACCCCAGGATTCCTTCCCATGAGATCTCAGTTATTAGTTCTTCATATTTACTGAAGGTTTCCTTCTTGAAGTTAATGTTAAACAATTTGTCACTTTTTCCTAAGTAACATCCCATCATTTCGTAACTATTCCTGTTTACACTCCCTCCAGCTTTCAGAGGACCAGACAGCTCCTCCCATTCCCTTCCTTTTTGGAGGGAATCACTTCTGAAACAACCTCCTCTCCTCTCCAAAAAGTTATCCGCCTCTGCACCAAAACTCTGTGCCAGCTGAGTAGGTTCTGTTCCTGTACACTTCTCTCCAACTCTGCCGATTTGTTATCTCTTTCTTCAAGCTGCATCTCAGAGAATGCAGTCATAAAAGGAAAACCTCTGTTAACCTTACAAAATCAAGTTTTATTCTTTTCTATTAATATTCTAGCCTCATGAGTTATCACAGCACGTGTCTGTTACACCTATTAAATTATGTGTTAAGACGTCTAGTTCTTCCTGTTTGTTCACTTTTGCGTTAGCAAGCGTCTAAGCTGTTCAGTGCACTGAACTGCTAGCCTTCCTCCTTTTCCTCCAGTGACCCTATAAATATACAGCACCCCAAATTTTTAGGCCCTTTTTCAAACCAACAGTTTTTTGGTCTCTGTCTATACACTGTTTTCATCAAGCCCTCTAATCACTAATGTCAAGCTGTATCAGCAGGCAAATATGCTTTTCTCCTTCTTCAGGCACATCTAACAGTATCAGTCATTTTGAAATCAGGTGCCATCTGCCCCAAATGGATGATTCAGATCAACCACAGTGGCTTCATTCAATACCCTCAAAGTGCTTAATCCTTCACTGCTTTCCTCAGACAAATTTTTCTTATCTTCACAATGGGGAGAACAATGTACCAAGAGATCAGAGTCACTTATCTGGTGTCCCAGAGGAAAACAGAAGTAGAGCTCAAGAGGACCAGACTTGCTGGGCTTCAACTATTGTGTTGTGTGCTCCTTCAGGAATTTTCCTCAGAGCAACCGGGAAATCTCAAAGCCGATGAAAGATAAAGCTATTTGTGAAAAACAGAACTTCCCAACACTAGCCTGTTTCCTGCCATACAGTAAGTGCTACCCTTATCCCCTCCTCAGGGGTTCCAAGTCTAGTCCTGGAAGAAATGTCACAGAAAAGATAAATGGTGTCAATGTAAATAGGAATAGATGACAAAGCTTGAAAGCCTCTCGGGCTACACGGCAGAGCCTCGGTGTCACATGGCAGCTTCTGAAGTCCTCAGTGGCCTTCTGTTTTGTATGCAGAAACGGAAATCCAAGTGGTGCAGGCAGCAGTTGAACATGCCCTGAGTTCCTCTGCTCTTCCCAGGGCACACTGGGGGAGCAAGAAGCCATCCCCTTTCTCAGGTTGCCCCCAGGGTCCTAGCAGCCAGGGAAGAGGCACTTGACACATGGATTTGAACTGAAGAGTCTCAAATTCTCTTAGAAAGAAGCTGACACATGTATGTGCCCCAGTGAGGAAAGGAGCCTCTCAGAATAGTGAGAGATGCAGTCTCCAAATGGCTTTCATGTGAGAAACATTAATGGCAGCAAACTGCTCTGGGATGGCACAGAAACATGAGGCAGTGGGACATGAAACAGAACAAAAATGAAAATCAAGGCACTGCACTCCCATAAGGCACCTAAGCACAGGTTTTTCCATGATAACTCCTTTCTGAAGGCCCTAGGTAACTATGAATCTGGTTCAAAACTGAATGGAGCCTTTGGCTGCCATAGCCATCCATCCCTCTCAGAGGCAGCGTCCCTAAAGGCCAAAACATGAGGCTAATTTCTAGTGGCAAGAATTTAATTCTTCCTGATGGGTAACAGCCAATACCTTTAGCTAAATCAAGAAAAACCACAATAAATTTCAATCTCATCCAACAGCATCAGCAAGGAGAACTTCCTGTCCCTCTGGCTACACCAAAGCAGAACCACTCTGACCACATGCACAGGGCAACACTGTCTCAGTGGTTTCTACCAGCTGAAGACAGTGAGGTCCTACTGCTGTGCCTCCTAATCCAGCAGCTCTCAACCATCACAGACCATACAACTCCCCATTTGTTTCTAGAACAGTCTGGGCAGAAATGAAGACTCTTGGACAATCACAATAAACAAAAATTTAAGAAAAGTCAAGCATTGCACCAGCTTTGCCTGGAAACCATAACTCAGGGGTTTTTGGCTGTAGATCCAAGCATGCGTGTCTTATCATGCCCTGTTGATTCTGAAAGCAATGAGGAAAAAGGGAGGGGAAAACTGTATGGATATCAGATGAGAAGTTTTTCATTTCTTGAAACTTTTTAATATATCTCTGAGCAAGTCAAATGTTCTGCTTCTGCAAATTGCATTCACTGGAAAGAAGGAATGGTATTTGTGCTCCAAGTTATCATTTCACTGCCACTGAAAACTATTTTAAATTATTCATCAGTGGAAACTCGGCGTACATAAATATGGCTTAGTGCCCAGTTCTTGGTCTAACCACTGAGACCAAGTCACTGGGAAAGTGCCTGTTTTCTCAGGCAGACAGTTTTAGAAGCTAAACCTCAGAATAACATCTGTATTTAATAAAATTAAACCCATGCCAAAAAATCAGCTATAAATGTAACTGGCCAGCCCACCAGCCTTCTTACTTTAGGACTGCTGCATGGAAAAGTCCTGCAAAAGGTTAGATTCAAGATCTGGTCAGACAGCCTGGAAATTTGTTTCTGGTTGATGCTAGGGAGCATGTGCCAAGAGAAGTGCTTTCAATGGGGTACTGGAAAAGTTTTGTAGATACTGGGACTTGGAGCTCCAAGAAATGGGAGGTTAAGATCTGCTTGGTTTTGCCAAGTCCTATACAAACTAGGCACTGATACCTCATGCACAAAATGAACACAGCCCAATTAGGGGAGTGCCTGCGTAACTAACCCTGACAACAGAACAGAGACAGCATAAACTCTGTAAAAATAATAATCTCTCCTCCACCCTTTAAAGAAGTGACCTTAAGAGCAAAAACTCTGCCCTGGACCAGCTACAAAGAGTGGCATCCAGGAGCTGGACTCATCTCTCCATCTTCCCTTACAGAGTAGTTCTTAGCAAAGCGATTATCCTTACCAAGTTGTGAAAGCTGGGACAGATTGTTCTGGTTCCAAGGGAGCTGACCCTACTGGGACTGTAATTCAGGTCTCCCCTGCAATAGGCTATAAGCAGTCTCAGCTGACCCCTTCCAGTCACACACCTCATGATGTGCCTCCTGCTATGTCCTCCTTGTCCCATATATCCAACTTTTGTTGTCCCTACTTTTGGGCACCTCACCATCACAGTGTAGCCCAGCTTTTGGTATCACCTCTCAATTATAGCCAACTCACACCCAGCATCCAGGAGATCAGCCATCTTTGAACAGGCAGAGAAATCCTATTTTCTGGCCCTATTTTCTGGTCTTTGCGGGACTGTTCTTCCAGGTGCACAATAGACCAGAAACTGCCATGGTAAGTCAGCACCTCTATCCTCCCCTCAAAAAACCTGAGAATTACAGTCTCCATTGAAAGGCAACTCCGTGGGAGAGGGCAAGTCATGATATACTGTGTTAGGCAATCAAAATCTTTTTTTCCTAGGAGGTTACTATACAACCTAATAGCTAAAATCTCCTTGCACCCTAAAGCAATAATCGCCCCTTTCTGCAATAATTAGGGGTGAAAGAACCATGCAACAAGTGTCTTGATTTGCAGGTGCTGTATGTGGGTAGAGTCCCAGTTGCTGAGGTAAAGAGAATGGGATTATTTCTTACAGCACCGATACCACAGGATTTCACATTCATAACACAGCAGTGCCTTGCTGGGATCAGAGCTGCAATGAGTGAACTCTATCCAAAACCAAAGCCAGGGATCTCTATGTGAGAAGTTCATCATCTCATCTGGATCAGGGGATGTATGGATGAAGCAAAGAGCCATATGACAGGTCTGAGGGTCATACTGGTTAAATATCTATATTTCATAGCCAGCCTGGGACACAGACATTTGCCAGACCCCCATTAGCTGAGTGTCACCCTCATGCTGTAACCTAACCGGTGTCGCGCACCTGCTGCTCTGCAGCACGAAACCAAAGCCCATCCCTGCCCTGAACTGCAGCCAGAGCCTGGCAGGGCTCAGTGAGCATGGCTGGGGCAGTAGTAGCTGTGAGAAACCAGTGGGATGGAAACGGGGAGAGGGAGGTCAGAGCCAAGCCCATCTGGGAGCAGGAACATGCCCAGCTGCCTGGCAAACAAACGTGGTTTTTTATTGACTCTGAGGGGCTCTCCAGGGCTTCATGCTACAAACCCACACATTTTTAATGTGCAGATGCCCCCTTTTCTGTGGAGGCTGTTCTGGCTGGTGAGGATTTATGCTTTCAATTTTCATCTCTGAAATGGAGAAGACTGTGCTGAGTGTGAAGCATTTAATTAAGAAAAAGCATGCATCGTGACCTTACAGGGACACCATCATCAATGGGTTTGGCCCTATTTCCTCTTTCCTGTCCTTCCATTATTAATAAATATATTTATTGTGTCTTTTTGCCTCAAAAAACCAAGAATCCTCCTTCCACCTGAAGTAGAAAAAAAAATGCAAGAAATACACTTTTGTGGTCATGGACTGCATCTTTGGTGATTGGAACTGAGTATGGCCTCCTGCTAAGCATCAAACAAACACCACACATAGTGTGGTACCTCACACAAGTGAAACATTTCATATATCCCTGGTATAGAAAGCCAAATTTTGCTACTGGAATCACTAACAGAGGACCCACTTAGGTGATGTACTGATCTCCTCCATTTTCATACCGCATATGAAAGACTGAAATAAAAAACCCTGAAGGTGAACTGGAAATGTTTCTGCCTTGGGTTTAGTAAATTTTAATAAATTTTTAATTTAATTTTTAGTAATTTTTAGTAAATTTTTAATATCAACATAAAGTTCCGTGGTAGAGCCTGCCCTTTTCTGAAAGCAGCATTTTTTATTATCACCACAAGAAGAGAGAGAAGAAAAGAGAGGTCCAAAAGGATGCCTCAGATTTGCCCAGCATGTACAACACTTGTGGTCAAACAGCTCTCTTGGGACACAGGTGGAAGAAGTGTTGGATAACCTTAAACCTGAAAATACTCCCATTTAAGTTTTTCTAGGAAGAGACATGGGCTGACTCACCTCTCCCCTTTCCCATCTCCTGCAATAACACCATTTCTGGTTTTCCTTCCTTTTCTACTCCTGGCAATGTCTCACCCACGTGCCCTGGCTCTGGGCAGAGGTGGGGACTCACCATGTCTCAAAAATGCCTGGCAGCAAATTAATTCTCAAGAAGCATCTACATCTTTTTGTACTTGTTTCACTCCACTTCAGAATGAAACATACATTTTTCAAATATATTAGCAGTAGAAATTGTCTCTTCTTCATTTTGAAAAACTTTGATTGTGTCCCCCCCTCCCCATTTGGTTTAGAATTTTATATCACTCTGTGTCCTGGTTTTATTTCTGATAGTAGTTCATAATATTTTGACTAATATTAACACGCCAAAAAAAGCAGCTGAAATAGTCTTTTGTTTTTATTTGAAAACTAGTCTGACAGTGACTGGCTGGCACATATAATTTCCTTTACTAGAAAACAGTATCTCCTAGACATGCTGGTAAATGCCACAGCTTGACACAATTGCACATGTTGTAAATAACAACAATGCACCATGATAGGAAGTGATGCAAAAATTCATAAAAATAAATACAGCTCCAAAACGAACTTTGAGAAGTTTTTCAATTCACAGTTATTTCCCTCATGGGAAATTATGTAAAAATAAATACATTTTTCATAATCAGTGTCTATTGTGGTGAGACATTTCCTATTGGAACACAGTGGGGATCCCAGAAGGCAGCTGAGCTTGATGTCCTATAGTGCCAGCTGTGGGCTGCCTTCCCCCTGGGCTGCCAAGCTCTTCCCAGAGCCCGACTGCTCCAAGCCAAGCTGCCTTGGTGAGCAGCAAGAAGGAAAACCCAGTGGAGCTTTCCTTTCAAAAGCATTAGCTCAATTTATAACCTTCCTCTTCCTCTCACAGTGCCCTGAGGCTGGGCTTATGGAGATGAAACTGCAGCAATGACTGCTCTTCCATCTGTGTAGATGAATTCTCCCTGCTCTCTATTCCCATTTTTTTCATGTACAGTAAGTACCTACCTATCCCTTTCCTCAAGGTACGAAGCTCCAGTGCTGAACTAAACTGACACGGGATGAAGCCAGTCAGTAGAGACACTCCACAATTATCAGCCATCTCCAGCCTTCCACACACTTGAGGAACTAGGAGTGCCCCCCTTCCTCTCTGTTTCTTTTACCTCAGCATAAAAGATCTCAGGCACCTTTTCCACAGGAACCCCACTGCTGCTTATCTAGGAGGTGTACTTCCCTGCCTTAGCTGGAAGAGCTTCACCAACGCTATCCAGGAGCTACTTTCCTCCAGGCATCTTTGTCTGTCTGACATGACCTGCGTTTTAGTTACATGCCTGATTACTTCTATAAAGAACCTGAAACTATAAAAAGCCAACTCTTATCTCCTAGAAACTTAAGACCATGTAACCTGTCCTCTTAAACTACACCTATCAAATTTCGCCTCCACCTCAGCTCAAGTGGAAACCATGTCTTGCGGGGTAGAAACACTGGATCTCATGGGAGCAGTCCTGATCCCAGATCCAGCAGCTGATGCCTGAGGTAATCCATTCCCTCCCATGGAAGTCATACCATGAGCACGGCTCTTCAGCGAGGTTAAACGTCATCCAGCTTTGTTTTTGGAACAGAAATTTCATCTTTCCAGAAGGAGTACTCCCCCTCCAAGAGGAGCACATGGGATGTTCCCTGTGGGAGGGCCTTGCCTGCTCTCAAGCAGCCCCGTCCTTTGGTCTGCTGCAAACCCCGAATTTATAAACTCTTGGATTAAAATAGCACTTCAACACTGGCATTTACACATAGTGAAATGTTTGCAAGGAGCGATCATAGCTTTGGGGCTGCAAGGCAAAATAATTAAAAGGGGAGGAGAAAACACTTTTAGCTTCCTGTTATGGAAGCTCCTCATTCCCTGATCACCTCAGCTTCCTTTATCCTCTGAACTTCTTCCAGTTTGCTTTCATTGGTTTTGAACTTAGAATCAGATGTGAAAATAAATTATTTTTCCCAATAAAATACAGGGCTTGTATCTAGGAAGATCTGAGTTTCTTGAATACTTGTTTGAA
>VXAC01000340.1:1118362-1260577 GCA_013399225.1 Rhipidura dahli | reverse complement strand
GGGGGGGGGGGCTGAACTCTTCTTTGCTAAAACCCAGGCCCCGGCCCAGGCAAAACACACTTTCCTAGTATACCAACAGAATCTTTTTGACAATCTGAACAGCTACTGCTAACAAGTGGGGATGGGATGCCCTGAGTGGACACTGGCTCACAGACAAACCTGCACTCCCTCATCTGCAAAGCCAAGATGGGTTAAAAAAGGTCTGGGGCTGGCAGAGACCCTGCCCTGGGAGCAGTCGCAACCTCCTCTCCTGGGACTGTCAGAGAAGCAAACGGATGCCCCTGTCTTAACAGCAGGGCTCACAGTCTGCCCTGGTCCAGGAAGGGGAAATAGCAGCACAATTGCAAAAATAAACCCCTGGGAAAAAGCTGTCCAGTCCTCTGAGCTCAGAGAGGTTGGAAAATAATTTAATGTCAAAATACAAGTAGAGCAGTAATTCCACATTCATCAAATACAGGGAGGAACACCCTGAAAGGAAAGGCTAGAGACTTTGCCTCTTCACTGTATCTGCAGACCTGGATTCCCAACCAGAGGCTGCACTGGGTCTTCCAGGGTGCACACACATGTGCTCTCAGGGTGCCATGTCTCTGATTTACTCTTCTTCCTGTTTTTGATTGAAGGGAATATCTGGGCCACTGCCATCATAAAGTAGAATCATGCAATTGTTTAGGTTGGAAAAGACCTCCAAGATCAGTGAATCCAAGTGTTTGTACCCAGCCAACTCCACCACTAAACCGTGTTCCTAAATGCCATATCTACAAATTCATTAAATACCTCCAGAGATGGTGACTTTACCACTGCCCTGGGCAGCCTGTTCCAGTGCTTGACACCTCTTTCTGTGAAGAAATTTTTCCTAATATGCAATCTAAACTTCCCCTAATTATCTTGGAGCCATTTTTCCTTGTCCTGTTGCGTGTTACCTAGTAGAAGAGGTAACCTAACTACAGCAAACTACAGCTTCCGTTCAAGTAGTTTTAGAGAGCAATAAAATCTCCTCTGAGACTCCTTTTCTCCAGGTTAAATGCCCCCCAGCTCCCTCAGCTGCTCTTTATAAGACTTGTGCTCTAGACCCTTCACCAGCTTCTTCTCCCTCCTCTGGACATGCTCCAGCACCTCCATGTCTTCTTGTGAGGGACTCAAAACTGAACACAGAATTTGAGTTGCACCAGTACATTTCATCATCCAAAGTCTGCATCAGATCTTTGCACTGTGCATTGCTCCTCCACCCCATGCCCGCAAAGAATTCTTGTATAAAATAACCACCAGAATTCAACTTCCCCAAGGCAGTCATGTGTCATGACAGCGCACAAACTTTGTAGCTGGTTCTGTTGCAGCTGTGCCCCCCTTCACTGGCACCCAGTCCAGAGCACTCCTCCAGGGTAGCATGAAATTCAGGAAAAGGAAAGAAAGTGTATCTTCCCCCACCTGCTCTGCAGGGCCAGAGGTGCTCCCAAACAGGAGCTCAAGGACTTGCATGTGTGCTGTATTTACATTCCTTTGCTCCCATGACAATGGCATTACCAGATCACACTCACCTTTCAATTTCTTCTTTCCAAATTTTAATCCAAATAGAGACATCCCAGAACTTTATTTTAGTCCAAATCCATGGAACTTCTGCAAGAGAAAAGAGAAGACAATTCAACAACAAATACAGTAGCACATACATATAATTCTATGCCAAAAAAACGGGGGAAACAAACTCCTAAACACTGTGGCCAACAGCCACAGTTTATCATCTAGAATGCTTTAAAATACAAAACAATCTTAGGTTTTCAGGTTGCATCAGTGGGCTACCTTACCTTGGACATGCTGATCAATTCATCTCCTGACGTGGCACAAAGAAGGGGCCAGTGGAGGAGAGACTGAAAAGGACATTCTTGCTACATTTGTGCTATATGAAAATGAGAAATACACATGCAGAGCTTGTACTTAAGGTACAGAGGAACTGCGTGTCTACCCAGAGCAAGATCAGCCTCCTTGAAGAGGAGGAAGCAGCGGGAAGCACTGGTTTCCTGTAAATCCGCCTCTGCTCAACACGTGCTGGCTCACACTGTTGCCCATCGCTGGTCATCCTGCATGTTTGGGGCAGGCTAGAATAAAGTTTTTCCCCCACTGGCTGCAAGCTACCTGGTCCAGAAACCTAAATACAGAAATGTATTTAAGGCCCTGAATACATCCTGATAGACAGAGGAATTGAGCATGAAAAAAAAAAAATTACATCAAAACCAGCTGGTAGTGAAACTTTCAGTGTCCTAGTCATCAGACAAGTTTATTTAAAGGATTTGAAGGTGATGTTGGTGCTGACAACCTAGAGGATCTGTGAACATGAGAAAAGCTGGCACTGCTCTGTGACCAGGAGCCTGAATCAACAGGAACACTCTACCAGTTGTTTAAGTGGTTAGTGAGCCAAGCTGCGACACTTAAGGGAGTTACAATCTATCTGGAACAAGTGTTCCAGGTGACAGAATGTGGTTTTTGCACTTTATCCTATGCTATCTGTGTAGAGCAGGGGTGCATAAGGAGACAGGAATAACAAATACATCATATTTTGGAAACACGCACATGCAAACACAGCCTGTGCTACTGCCCAAATGCAAGCCTGATACAACACCATCAGTGCAAGCTTGGGCTTCATGCCTTTTCAGAAAATAAAGGTAAACTTTAAGGAAAACTCTACCATCCTTGCACAGGTCAAACTTCTGCACAGATTTCTGCTGCAGATGCTAAAGCAAAGCTATATTTAGCAGCTGCAGTTCAGAGAGTCTGAATTCAATGAGGGGTTTGGGAGCTTCTTTGTGCCCACTCTGCTTGGAACAAGTCCCGTTTCTATTCATTCATACAATTGTTTCTGCTCATCACGACAAATGCTTTGGCAACACTTCTCCTCAGAATTTCTCTGCCCATGAAGCCAAACTTCTCAAAGTTAAAATATGCATCAATGTATCACAACCTAAAGCTTTCCTGACCCTGCTGACCAAATTAACTTTTCATCCCTGAGCTCAGTCAATCACTTTCAACATGTTTCTTCCATGTTTTAGAATTACTATTATGTCTTACAAAATCCTACTAACTAGGACAGAGAGCTTCCTGTAAGATGGTGGGAAGAGTGAGACACTACCCACACACACAGAGGTAAAGACCTCCAATTTCCAAAAGCACCAGGAGCCACAGATCTCATAATCACTATTCTGGTAATCCTGGTAGCACAAGGATGCAAAAGGTTGACTGGTTGTAATCAGAATATTGATGATTACATGAGCCATATGAACTCTGGATGTTGCTGTATTTGTGAAACATTTTAAAAAACAATAGTCACTGTTCACTGTCAGCATGAAGATGCAGAAGGTTAACTGGTTATAATCAGCATATTGATGATTACTTGATCCATATGAACCCTGGATCTTCCTGTATTTTCCAAACATTTTAGAAAAACAATCCCCAGCTACCAAACCTCTCCCAGCTGTGCACTCAAATGACAAGGCATATAATTTCAGCAGAGCGTGAAAAAAGGATGTTTATATTTTTGGGGGAGCAGAAAAGAGAAGGTGGTTATAAGCCTTCTTTCAGCAATAATAACATGAAGCAAACAATAGACTTTCACGTCTTCCAAACAAAACCCTGCAACTTCCTTCAGCTCTGACACACTGCTTTTGTTAATTACTGTGATTCTTTGAACCCTGGTTTCTGGTGGGACTGCAGTGTGACAAGAAGACTGAAACAATACACAGTTTTGATATGGAAGGCATGTAGTTCCCACAGTGCATTAAATCAGAATTGCATTCATCGGACGTCTTCACTCAGCAGTACATTTAAGCTACCATCATGGCCAGCACAAATACCCTTACAGGTTTTCAATTCCCACAAAACTTTGCCTTTTAAGGCAGACGTGGGAGATAACTTTGCCACATTCATTTGTACCAATTACCTCTCCCGTACGTCATTTCCACCACAGAGACTTGGCATACCTGCTCACTTAGTTAAATCCCAGGAGTTATGTATGAATCCTTCCCAAGCTGACCTGATCCTTTAGGCAAAACTCAGTTCTTGACTTGCCCAAACCACAATGTAATTTTAGAATGTGTCAGTATTCAATGGGCACACAGATGATGGCATTAAGGGCTGGACACACCCCTGTTGCATTGAGGTGTACTCTTTATTTTCATAATATTGCAAATATCTTCCTTTACTGCTGTGTTATTGACTCACGCATCTAATCCCCATACTTCTTTACTGAGGAAAGCCACTCTCATGCTGGATGTAGCCTCTGTGAGAGGCTGCCTGCTCACACCCCCTCTGTGACAGTACACTGTCACACTTTCAGGTGTTTGTTTTCAGTTGGAGAGTTCACTGACCACCGGCTGCCAGTGTGAAAACAAACACAAGCAAGTAATGGTGAAGTTGTCCCCTTAGGTGGAGCAACAGGTACTGCTCCTGTTTGTCTCACTGATCACAGCTTGTGCAGACAGATGTGCTCTCTTGGCTGACCTTGGCTCTTCCTGCCTTTCAGTCCCAGGTCTTTTTCCTTGGCTTACTTTAGATTCTCAATTCTACCTGCAGAGTCTAATGTCTTTGAACCTGTATTTATCAACAACTTCCCTCAGGGTATTTTTCTTCCCCCACAGTTTTCACATGTAATCAGAATTCATGCCCCTGTTCCATTTTCTTTGCTTTTCTGTTTTTTAAATCTGAGATACAGTTTCCCTTCCAAACTTGCAATGATGGGTCATCAGCCTCCTATCACTCACATCCATTTTTAATTACAGTTTTAATTTCTCTTTGTGCTTCCTGGGAAAAAAAATTATCGGGGAAAAAAAATTATCTCATATTTCATTGGTTGTGTGGCATCAAGTACTTGTCAAATTTTGGTAGGACAATTTCATAGCCTCCTTTTCCTGAATTAATTAAAAACCCATAAACACACAGAAAACATTCTATAGTCAAAAAAAGGCAATCTCCTGTTTGTCTTAATTCTCCCTGGCAGCAGCTATGGTCAGGCAAAGTGAAGTGCTGCTTCAGTCTCCTCTAGTTGCTTTCCACAGTCTGTGTCAGGCCTTCTGGACTCTTTGTTGTTGTTCCGTTTTCCACTTGATTATTTTTGGATTTTCTTTATTTCTTTTTACCCCAGGTATTCTGCACTGTTCAATAATCAACTGAGTCTCAGAGTATTTGAGGACTCATGCAGGTCCAACCCTTCAGCTTAACAGGACACATGTTGCTTCCCTGTATTTTCAGGGCCTATAGCAGAAATTATTTAAAGTTCAAATTCCCCATTCTTCATTTATGGGGAATTGGGGGTATAAGCTACAAATAAATTTTCCCCTCTCACCATATAACACCTTTGTACCTACAGGGCTCTATGAACTGTCTCTCCATTGCTTACACTAGGTCTGCAAAGACAATCCACCTGCTTTATGGGAACTGACAGTTTGATCATGGGCTCTGAGTATTTCAATATCCACAACAAGAAGCTCCTTTGACAGGTCTTGAATAGGGAAGGGATGTTTTCTCACAAACCAAATTCAGCCTTATTTAAAGAAGCCAGACAGGTCAAGGTAATCCCAAGTCCAGGCTGGGCAGAGAATGGATTGAAAGCAGACCCGAGGAGAAGGCCTTGAGGGAGCTGGTGGATGACAACCTCAACATGAGCTTGCCATGTGCACTCCCAGCCCAGAGAGCCAAATATGTCCTGGGCTGCATCCAGAGCCCCATGGGCAGCAGGGGAGGGAGGGGATTCTGCCCCTCTGCTCTGCTCTGCTGAGACCCACCTGGAGCACTGCATCCAGCTCTGGGGTCCCTGCACAGGAGGGACAGGGACCTGCTGGAGCCAGTCCAGAGGAGAGATACAAAGATGATCAGATGGATGGAGGATCTCTCCTATGGGGAAAGAATGAGAGAGCTGGGATTGTTCAGCCTGGACAAGGAAAGTTTTGGGGCGATCTTAGAGCAAATCTCAGTACTTAAACAGGCCACAAGAGAACTTGAGAGGTACTTTTGGCAAGATACGTAGTGATAGGACAAGGGAGAATGGCTTCAAACTGGAAGAGAGTAGGCTGAGATTAGATATTAGGAAGAAATTCTTTACTGTGAGGGTGGTGAGGCCTTGGCACAGGTTGCCCAAAGAAGCTGTGGATGCCCCATCCCTGGAAGTACTCAGGGCCATACTGGATGGGGCTCTAAGCAACCTGGTCAGGTGAAAGGTATCCTTGCCCGTGGCAGGGGAGCTGGAACAGGAAGATCTTTAAGGTCCCTTCTAACCCAAACTATTCCACAATTCAATTATTTGGCTTGGGAACACAACTGCAAAGCTCCTCCTGCATGAGGGGCAAGTTGCAATGAGCTACAACATGAGGCATTTGCAAAGGTTCACTGAGGGCTGTACTGCAAACTGGGCGTGGAGGGAGGCACTTCCCATCATCACAGTCTTGAGAGGCAAAATAAGAAAAGACATGGCGCAACCTGGATGAATGCAGAGCAGATGTCATGGATGGAAAACACATCTTGTTTCTTGGCCCTCTTTCTCTGGACAAAGCTATATGATACATCAGATTCAATGATAAATACGAATTAGAGTATACTTGGTCCCTCTGCTCCTATCACTTCATTCCCAGACTCTGTGAAATGATCCATGTTAAATACAATCATTTTTGGAGGGGTTATTTTAATCCAGATCATGGGGTTCAGTACAGACTGAAATTCCTGCCCAAGCAGTGGTCATATCAGATCTGAGGGGGGCAGTGAATTTTGCTATAGAACGAGAATAAAGCACCCAGAAATGAGGGGAATTAGTCAGCAGAACAAGATTTCTCCAGTCAGTTTTGCCACCAAATATCCTATGGTATGTACACACAGAAAAAAGTTTAAACAACCCCATGCAGGTACAAATTCAGAAAGCATATCATGCCTCCACTCACCTTTTCATGTCAGGTCAGTTTTTGCACATAAGTTTGTGGTTTTTAAAATTTGTGTTTAGATAATGTAGCAATCACAAACACCCACAGGTCTTTGAATTCTGTAATTTTTCAGGCTCAAGTACTGAATATCCAACCAATAACTCAACGTATGAGAAAACAGGTCATTAGCACTGAGTGTTGTGACAGAAAAGGTTGAAAAATTCTTGTTTTCACTGCTCATTGCTCTTAGTGGAACAATGATGTTAAACGCCAGATCTAAGTCCTTAAATTTTGAACATGTTTCACTTTACACTGGATTTGGAGGCACAACTGAGAAAATATTATGGGTTTAAAATACATCAGGTCCTCAACCTCCCTGTTTTATCCATGCCTTTGCTGCCACATGTCATGTGCTGGAGCTGGACAGTCAAATTTGCTCACAGGTATTGCAAAACAAGGAGATCACAGTGCTGTGTTTACCAGGGCTCTGGTAAGAGCAGCATAAAGGCCTGGCACACCTGGTACAAACTGACCTTGCCATGTGCCACACTATGGCGTGTTTGCTTTGAACTACAGCTGCACTAACTGTTTCAGTCAAATTTGTCAAATTTTGGTTCCAAAGAGAACAACACATTTGCTTTTCCCTACCAAAAGCAGACACAAAAATTCCAGCCATTAGAAGTAATTAGCACTAATCATCTTTTAGCACTGAAACACATTACTATTTGCATTTCTCCACCCCTCCTTACATCCTCTGGTGTTTGAATACCTCAAGAGCAAAACAGGGAATAGCATGTGTTGTACCACTCCCTGCTTTGCAAACATAGAAAGCGAGCTGCAGGGTGGACGACCAAAGTATGTTTTGAATCCCAGAACTATTCTTTTTCAAGACCAAAATCAGATTTGGCAGAATTAAAACCTGGAAGAAGTTTAAGACACTGTAAGTGGTCACTTTGCATCAGGGTTTAGAAAAGGAGTGTAGCCTCTCGTTCACATCTACTGACTCACTGCAAAGAATTTGAAAGTATCCCTGAAACCTCCTTGCTTTTTCCATACCTGAAGAGGTATTCTGGATGAAGTGAGCCAGCCCTACAGATATTTTCTGGTGCTGTTCTAATCTATACATACAGAAACACATGAAACTCCGCGTTTCCACCCCTACACTCAAATGTGCCAATGCAATTAGCTGTAATTGCTGGGAAACAGGCTCAGTCTGTTATCTGCCACGTCTTAAAGTAATGATCCAACATCCTCCATCTGTCTTCATTAAAACACTCTTTAAACTGACACCAGGATGGCAGTTAAAAAACTGCATTCAGCTCCTCTGGGTAAGTTAGTTGCAACGACGCTCAGGTTACGGATCAACAGCTGTGGCGGAGCGGGTTCCCAAAGAGAAACGCAGTCTGATCCCTCTGGAGCAAACAATAGCAGCTTCCCCGGGCGGCTGCTGCTGCTCCTGCCGCCGTGCTGCTTGGAATCATGCACAGCTCAGCTCACTCCACCCAGATGTCTCTCAGCTCGCCCGTAGGAAAAGCTGAACCCCGAGCGCTTTGATTAAGCTTCGCAAAACTCTTGGGTCTGAAAAAAAATTACCCCACAAGTTTTCTGCCCCCTCCCCCCCACACACAAAAAGTGGCAGGGAAAACAAGAGAGCGGAAGGAAAGCATTAAATCTTACCCTTGAAGGCTTGTAAAAGTCACAGCAACAAAGTTGCTGCCCTCCATAGCACTCCGGTACACTCCTCTCTTCTCATTTACACGCAGCTTTATCCCCTCCCAAGACCGACAGCTTCGCTCGCAGTCGCAGCGCGAGGTCATTCACCTAAGGACGCAAACCTTATCTGTCCTGTGAGATGGGCATCGTGTGTCCTCTCCGACACCCTTAAAGTCCGCCGCTGACTCGCTCTGACATACAATGTCCCGGCAACTACACTTACTCCAAGTTCTTTACTTCTTACTTCAGTGACTGGGCTTGGCTCCTTGCCAAATTTTTTTTTTTTCTCCCTCTTTTTTTTTTTTAATATTCTGTTTCCTGTAGAGAGCGTATAGTAGCTCCCTTTAAAAATAAAATGCTTCAGTGCTACAAACTGTGAAAGAGTAAAGCAGAAAAGCAGAGCACCTAGGCTTGGGGAAGCCCAATTAACTCCAGAGGCAACAGCTGCTCACTTTACCTACCTCCTGCCGATGCGGAAGCTTTCAAAAAGAAAGCAAGCAGGTAAAAGAGTCCAACATATCAAATTTCTTTCAAAAAGGATGAACTTGGGAAGAGATCCATTTCTTAGCAGCAGCCCCTCTCTCTGTTCGTAGTGCTGGAGTCAGCCAGAACTACTTAAACCCAGAGACACAGTCCTACAAGCTGATTCCAAGGCTCCACCTCACCCACTTTCCAAAGTTATGAGTAGCAAAAACTCTGCAGAGAAAAGCCTCATAGAGCACAATTGCATAACTCAACCACAGAGCTTCCTCCAGCCAGCCAGAGGATTGCTTTGGCGCCAAATTGCTTGCTCATCCCGAGATCATGACCTTCTCTTCTCTCCAGGACACCTGCCTGACCTCACTGTAGTCATGGGGCCCCTCCTCAGCAGAGCCCCCCAGCACTCTCATGAGCCTTCCAACCTTCCCACCTGTTTTCCCATCTTCAACGAACAAAACATTCACTTTTTTGCCCAGGCTGTGGGACCTTTCACAATACAGTGCCCTCCTATATGCTAGTCCCCTGGCATTTTACCTGCCATGCTCTAGTCTCCAGACCAAAACTGGGGCAACTACAACTTTAATCCACTTCTAGCTTCCCTATAGCTGTGAATTGCAATTATTTTTAAACCACCATATTCTTTACATAGTCATGTTCACAGCAATCCTGCCAGGAACATCTTCATTTATTGTGACAACGCAAGAAACTTTAACGTTTCTATGTGTATTTGTGTCTGGTTTTCAGCTTCTGAGTTTTCCTACTGGGAAATTCATCAACACTGTTAAAATTAATATCAAACCTACCCACTTGAATGCATTAATCAGCTGATTAATTATACTGACACAAGAGTCAAGGCTTTGCCAAAGAGTATTTTCTAGAAAGTGAAATCTTCTCTAGTCAAGAGGAAAGGTATGGAGGACTCTGGAAGCTGCAGTGGCAGTACTCCAGTGCTGGTCATGAAGGTTGAGGAACAGAGTGACAATGAAGAGGACACTCTAGCACTATGACCAATTTCTTAAAGAAGAAGAAGAAGGGTCTGTGCCCTTTGCTATGACTTCAGGAATATTTCAAGCTACACCAATTTGAGACAATGCTCACTGAATTGTCTTCCTAATTCTAACACACATACAAACAGACAGCATGGGACATGGCACGTGGGACTCATCTCCTCAAGATTCAGGTCATTTTCAGATGATTGTGACCTTGACAGCATCTAACTGGAGAAGAAATTCCCCCTGCACTAGCCATTTCTCATGTTCTCACCACCCACACTTCATTTCAACAACAACAGCCCAATAATCACTTTTTTTTCTGCAAGCAAAAGTACAAGGATCTGAATTACTTTTGGTCCTTCTACATATTTGGAGACCCCCTGGGTTTGCCTCATTCTGGAGTTTTCCTCCCTCTTATAACCTTCATCTGCTTTTCTTCATGACATTTTAATATGTTGGTTGATGACGAGTCATTCTACACTACTCCTACTTTCTTTGCTGCTGTCTTTATACTTGCTTGTTACCACTTTGACCTCGGCCACAGTAATTTCCTCCTTCCTAGGGTTAGATTTGTCTCCTTCCTCTGACACACAAGTGGAACCAACCATAGTCACCCAGCCTTGGGTCTTGTTTAGACTTTAAAATAGCTAAGAGTTTAGTAGGCTGTTTTGTTAATGATTTTTCTTGGCACTGAAATCCACCTCACATACATTGGCCATGACTTTTCCCCTCAGCTATGCTTTCCTTGTGGACTCCAGTGAACCTGCTCACGCAAGGAAGCTCAACACACATGGAAGCATTCAGAAGAGCAGGAATGATTCAGGGTTATGAACTCAGTTCTGTGTTCTCTTGTCCTTGCCTTACACTTCATTCCCTGGATAGCATCTTCCCAATTGCCACACAATTTGCATCCTCCTTTGCAGATTTCCAAACATGCCAGGGAGCACTGCTACCTGCAGTGGCACTTATGGAAACTTCAGTTCTCGTAAAAAGGGTGTACACATATGCTGGGTGTCTGAGTGTCCCCTGCAGCCAGCACAGTTTGGGCAGAGAGTCAGCTGGACAGCTGCAACAGGGCAGCTATGACTTGCCATGATCAATAGTGGTGGGAAGAGGTTAAATCTGTAGCTTTTTCAGTACACAAACTGTCTTTTTGGCCAGGCAGCTTTCTCCATACTGTGCTCCTTCACCTTTGGATCCTCCACTTTCCCAATGGCCACCAGTCACAGAGGGCTAGCTACAGTGGGATGGATTTAAATTCATGCCATTAAGACCTTATCCAAGGACTTTATCTGGGAAAATGACCTCCAGTCCTTCAGCCTCTGCAGCATTTCAGCTGTGATCAAGATGCAAAACTGAAGCCTTACTAACACTGTTTTAAAGGGTGCTCTCAGCCCACTCTCCAGATTAGATTTGGTCTTCCTCCAAACGGCAAAGCTGACAGAGCAGAGGATCATCTCGGGAGCACCCAGAACTCAAACATGTCTGGTGACCTAGTAAGGCTTTGAATGTGTTAATATGCCCTTGAGTAATTGGGGCAAACTAGAGGATAGGAGAGAAACAGGAGAGAAGCACATGCTGGAGGATCCCACAATGTAGACTCAAACCAAATGTCAGTGTTTGAGAGAATCTTTCACTGTGATGTGCAATTTTTAAAATTACTGTCATCTTGATGCTTTCCCAATGACCCAGTATTGTTCAGAAGGAGCACGGATGGTCTTTGCTTTCCCTTACTCTCTTGTAACTGCAGTCTGCCACTCCAGGTTTGAAGCCTGACCTGCTCTACCATGGCTGGTACCATTCTCTGCAGAAAAGCAGCTGTGGCTGATGAGCCAAGCTGGGCTCCCCACACGCCTAGAGCCAGAGCAGTCTCCAGAGATCATTTCCACCCAAGGAACCTCATCTTCATCTCCCGGAACAGCACAAGTGCATTGCTCAATTCCTAACCATGCCAGTCACTGTTCCAGAAAAGCCTTTCAATGTGGCACTGGAGGGCTTGCTCACAAACACCTAAGGACCAGCCTTAGATGACTGAATCTCCTCCCACAGCCTATGCTTTCCTTGTCCCAGCTTTCCCCACTAGTCCTGACCAGTGAGAAGCTCCTTGTGTAGGGGAGGGATAAGTAGCCTACTTCACTCCGGGGACCCCTGGAACATCTATTGAGCACCTGAAATGGGTCCAAGGGGTCAGATGGCCACCTTGTCCCAACCGGCTTTCCTATGAGAGATTTTCTGTATCCTCCTGGTGTCAAAAGTCAGAGTAGGATGCATGAGAAATACAGGACTGAAAGGAACAAATCAGGACATTATTATTCACACCTTGGATATGAAAGATCTGTTTAAAAACTAGAGTCTGAGGAAAACATCCAAGTTGTAAATTACTGTAGTCCAGGAAACACCAACACAATCATAAAGTGAATAATGAAAGACCAAGGGTCCCAAAATACACTGTATCACACGTGAAGTGCACTGGTAGTATCCTTGATCCCTGTGCAGGATGTGGCAGATGAAACTGTGCGACTGGCAGAACGCACACCACAACTCTGCAGAGGGAGGGAAAATCAAATCCTACATGTTCCTGTTATCATGGCCTGCCTGTGGGTGGACAGTGAAATAGGCAAAGGAGGGTAATGTCATGAAGTGACCAATTGTTCTAGGGCTGTCCTTGCCTTTTGGGAGCTACTCTGCTCAACTCATTCGACCAGTCTTCCAAGGAATTCCAGCTTAACTCAGTTTGAAGAGATGTTCTGGATTCCTACCTGTATGCATCCATCTCTGTGGGTATAATCTGAAAAACAGCTCTAGCACTGCAGATTCATACAAAAGTATTCCCATACTTCACCAGTTACTCCAGAAGCTGTCAGCTGTCCCAGTACACGCTACTTGGAAATGGTCAGAGGCTAGCTGTTGTGAGTGTGCGTGGAATAACCTGAGTCATACTGATCAGGATATGGTGGAGTGCCACTTACCTTCATCAGGGAAGGAAGGGCGTGTGGCTAGAGATGCTTTTTCTCCGCCAGCACCCCTGCCCAGTATGCCAAACGCTTAACAAACAATGGCGAGCTAAGGAAAATCATGAGAAATCAAAAAAGGCCTAGACTCATGTCTTTAAAAAGAAAGAAACAACCTGCTCTGGCAACTATTGATCTCATTTTCCTGGCACCAACAACTGCAAATGTGATATCATCTGATGTTTTAAAACAGGAATTGAAACAATGTCTCTCAGGTGTCGCCTTTGCAGCCCACAAGAGATGGAGCAGAGCTGAAAACATTTTGGTGAAAGAGCTTTCATCTGGGTTCAGATGCTCAGATTACACTGAAGGGCAGATAAAAGTGCAGAAAAAAAATCAATTCTGCAGGGAACAGGGCCCAAGGCTAACTCATTTCTGAGTCCAGTTTCCATGAGATTTGGGATCTTGTGTTTACAAACTCCGGCCAAAAATTTCACTGCTCTGGTAGGGAAGAGGCTGCTGCAAGGGGAGAAATCTCCTGAGTACATGATATATTCTCTGTGATCCTATGAGAAACTGAGTGATTTGATGGACACAGATATTGGTGGGAGCTGATGGAGATTCTCCTGTCTCAGTATTACATTCCTGGAATAAAAATCTGTGTCTCTTCCTTTGCCCATGCACATGCCCGGCTGCACCGGCAAAGAACGGGGATTAATCAGCTATTACAGCAAACCACAGAGGTGTCCACACAGCGTTTAACACATATTTCCTAATCATCACCAGTGAAAAAGAGGGGAATCCCAGGGGGATGCTTGGGAGGGCTCGTTAAAAGCTAATCACGACAATGTGAATAGAAAAAAATGAATAGCTGAGGGCTAAGCTGCAGCCCAGCTCGTTAGAGCCTCAGAGGAGAGTGCCCTTTGTAACAGGGATGTTGCACAAGGCCCATGGCTGCTGTTGGCAAGGCAGTAGCTGCCACGAACACATAAGCCATGCCTGGTGACACTTCAGACGCTGTCACATGCACACTCCTCAGATACTCATCAAAAAACCCAGCTTAAACTACTGAGGAATTAGGATACCCCTCAGTGGGAACCCATGGTTGAACACACAGAGGAAATCCAACACATGCCAAGCCTCCACATTTTACAAAGTCTTCCCACAATCTTCCACACTTTTCTGTGCTAGGTGTGTGTGAAAGAAATGGGAAGTACCTGGTTCTGCATGGGATAAATCACTTCTGCATTCCCTACAGCCTCAGCCAAGAGATCTGGGATTTATTTCTTTAAGTCCACTGTGGTTTTCATTATGTATTGCTCTGACAGTCAATTATCCATCCCATGAAAGACTTCATGGTGTTCTGAGAGAATTCCTGAAAATAGCATGTCACATCCATTATGCTCATAAGCATTTTAACCATAATTTCAAATTAAAAATACTGTATGCACTTACATTTCTACTGTCTATTTTCCAGGTTACAGTCATATCTATCCTGCCAGGAAAAAGATGAAGGCAACTTGCTGCCTTCCACAAAATTACTGCTAGTATCAATGATCTTTTTTATATTTTTTTAGTATTATTTACTGAATTTGGTGCTCAAGGCCTGGCTAGATGAACCTGGTGAAAGGTGTTCCATCCATGGCAGGGAGTTGGAGTGAAGATTATTTTTAAGTCCCTTCAGCCCTAATTATTCTATGATTCTGTAATTAGGTTCTTTTTATATTATTATAGCTTTTGATGGCTAGATGGTGATAAGCTGGCCCACTTTAGAGAGGTCACTTTTGGGGGTGAGCAACTGATATTCACAGTAGGGATGTGCAGCAGGACCAGCATTCCATCAAGTGATCATTCCATCATGATCCCAAAAGGGAATGTGAGCACACAGCAGTATAATACTGTAGTGCTACAATAATTTGTACTGGTGATGACTGGGACTGAGTGACTCCTTGACCTGTCAGAACTCAAGTTTTGTGAACTCTGAGAAGAACAAGGAAGCCCCTGCCTGGTGGCAAAGGAGTATGGTGTGGAAAAAAATTAGCCATCATAAAAAACAAGGCCCAGGGAGCCTAATGTATTGACAATAGTGAACTTGGCTCCTCTCTGGAACATTAAACTTTGGGTAATTAACCAGAGATCTAAAATATCTACACTAATACAATATGGCATAAATAAGCACAAGACAATTTATTTCCCAGGATATTTCTCTAACAAAACTGCATGACATTTTAAGCAACAGTTTGCACTTCATCTGCAGCACCACCTTGGGAGTAAATAAGCCATATATATCCACAAATCTGCCAGCATGGCCACAGCTGCCAGCCCTGCCAGCCTTTGCTTTTATTCAGTGCAAGTTTAATTTATGTTATATTGTTCCTGCATCTGTTCTCCAGGTATTTAACAGAAGTGCATGTTCCTTTGCACTTGCTTGGCTGAGAGCAAAGACCCATATTATTCCCATCTCCATGCACATTGACAGTCAGCATTTAGGCAGTGAATTCCTGTTAACCAAGATAGAAATTGTGCATGTGAATCCCTCTGCAGCCTAATGAAAGAGAGGAACAACCGGATGGCAGAGTCACATCATTCAGGATGTGATGGCAGAGCTGGGAGGGCAAGCTCTTCTCCCAACAATTCAGGAGAACCTGAAGAAGACAGCATCAGCTACGCCAGTGAGAAGTGTGCAGTGGACACAGCCATAAGGATGCTGGGGGTGTAGCTCATTTGAGGTTAATCACTGCCATTTCTGCTGTTGAGGTATGAAGCAGTATCACAGAAGATCCCTTTAAGATGAAGGAGATACATAAAAAGGGAGGCTGGTATTTATATTAAACACCCTATTCCCAGTGTTGCAATTTGTCATACCACTTCTGGTTTTCATGTGCTGCTTAGGGGTTAAATAAGTTGTGGGCCCCATAAGAAGAGACAGCATTTGCTGTTTCTGATAAAGTGATCAAGGTTTTGTTGGTTTATCTCCAGAAGGCAATGACACACAGCCTCAAGCTGGTAATATGCTAATGAAGATACACACAACAACAACAACAAAAAAACCATCATCAAAGACTCTGGGACTAAAGGGAATGAAGTAACGTTTCAGCAGTACTCTGCAGCACTAAATGCGTAGTCAGGAGAAATAAAGCAAGCAGTTTTCTTAATAAGAAGGTAAAAGGCCCACAAAATCCATGGCCTTTTATCTTGGTGTGGCACTGAAGCATAAAAGCTCAACCATTATTGCTGCCTCCTCCCCACAAGGGGATAGATAATATTTAGATAATCCCAGGATATTCCAGCTTAAAATAATAGAAAGAGAGGTGGAAACTGCATGAGAATTAGTGCACACAAATGAGAAACTGCTCTTAAGCAAAATCTTCAGGGTGTGTTTTGTTATTTTAGATTCTTTTTGTGCTGTGTTCCATTATTTCCAAATTGGCATTTTTAACTTTCTTAGCAACCTTTTAACACATAAAGGGAACCTACAAGAAGAAAGGAGAGGGACTTTTGATGAAGTCATGAAGTGATAGGACAAGTGGGAATGGCTTTAAGTTGAAAGAGAGTAGGTTTAGATTAGATATTAGGAAAAATTACTGAGAGAGTGGTAAGACACGGGAACAGGTTGCCCAGAGAAGCTGTGAATGTCCCATCCCTGCAAGTATTCAAGGCCAAGCTGGACAGGGCTTTGAACAACCTGGTCTGGTGGAAGGCGTGCCTGCCCATGGTAAGGGGCCTGGATATAAAAGATTTTACAGTCCCCTCCAGCTTAAACCATTCTGTGATTCTATGATTATAACCTTGAATCTTGGCAAAGACAACATGTTCCTCATTCCAGATGTGTCACATCTCAAAAGCAGAGCTCTGCAATGCTCTGCCTGTGGCCCAGCTCCAAATTGGGCTGCTGGTATGCCCCGTGCCCAGCTGCCCATGTAACTGCTTAGGCTGGTTTGACAGCAAATATTCACAGGGCTTGAGTTAAGCAGAAATGTCTTCTAAGGACTGTTAGTATCTGGCTAAGTTCCCTGGGTGAAGCCGAGTACTAGAATCCCTAAAGACTTTGTAAAGATGGTGTAATCAGAACAGAATAAATGCTTTGTGTCAGTAAAGGAAAGTCATAATTTCTCTTAGAAAAGCAAGATAGGATGAACTCTGGCGATGAGAATGGTACAGAGATGTAAACAGGTCAGACAGAGGTCTAAGTGTTTCTCTGGATGCCATCTGCTTAACAGGTGGCGTCTGCCCAGGCAAGGACTTGCATTTTTTCCTACAATCACATTGATGTTTTGGTCATAGGAGAAAAAAAACCAGCATTAAACACAAAGGGGATAGTCAAAGGCAGTGTCCCAAGTGAGTTTGCAGAGCATATTTGGGAAGAGCATATTTACACTAGTCCAGCAAAAAAATGCTGAGAAAAAATGCTGTTTGTAAACCAAATAAAGAGAAGCACATTTGCCTGGCCAGTCGACCTGCGCGGCACAACTTTGCAGCAAGGGTTGACCAGAAATTAAACTGGTGACAATCCAGAGAATGACAATCTCTGGCAAGCACACAAAGTCAAAAGTAGCATCTGGTGTCCAGCTGGAGCTGGGAAACTTCTCTAGCATGTGGTGAAGTTGTGCTTCAGGCTATACCTTGAGACTCCCAAAAATGCCTAGGACATGAGGCAACCATGCCAATGAGGCATGAAATCTAAATAGACCAAAGTGTATATAGCATTATTAATCAATATCTGATGTAGTGGAAAGTTTTTGGATAAATGGTTTCTTGGAAACTTGTTTCAGTCTGCCACTGGTCTTGCAAGTATTCTACAGTTTTGTTCAGGTTTTTTGCATTGTGTTTCAAGTCTTTTGCTTGTTAAGGAAACAAGAAGAGGCTTCCGTGGAGGCTCTTACATCACTTGAAGGGGAAGAGTCAAAGAAAGAAGGAATGCTTTTCTGGAGCTTTGAAGGCCAGGCAGCACAGGCAAAAGGAGTCACTTTAGGAGTATATCAGAATAAAGAGAAACAGCCCTAGAACTAGACATAAAATTAAAGACAAAGCCATTGCTTGATGGGTATAGTAGAAAGGAAAGCACTGGAAACCCGTGAATTTAATGTGAGATGCCTGTATTTGCAGGCAGTGAAGTCTGGAGGTTCCTGAAAGATACCTGGGAAGTCTGACACAGGCAGTGAGGCATCAACTGATCTTGCAGCAGAGAGAGCTGGAGAGGATGTTAATTGGAGTAGTCATGGTTTGCAGTCCCACAAACAAACATAAATCAGCATCAGTTTCAGTTTATGCTCACATAACAGTTCCTACAAACTACAGCAGCTCAGGAAGAGATGCACTTCGGTTTGGATGGCTTTGCTGTGGGGGAACAGCCTTAAGGATACAGCCATCCCAACCAGTGCAGGGACAGAGCCCTCAGGAAAAAAAACACTCCCCAGACATGGCTCCAAGGGTGGAGGGGTCTAAAAGACAAGGGAGAGCAATCCTAATTGGAATGCAAGATCTCAGTCTCTCGAAAACATGCATAAATTAAGCAAACCCATTGTTCTGACTCCCCTCACACCTGTACCAGTGTCTTTTGTACTCTTGTAAAGCCAAATCTGTACATTTAAGATGGAGAAGTAAACGATCCAAGAAGTGAAATGGCAGGTGGGAAATGACTGGCAACAACAGACTTCACAACACAATGACTGGCAATGACTTCACAACACAAGAGTATAAACTGCACAGAGCAGCTCTTACTGAGGGGCAGGAGAAAGCAAGTGGAGGTCTTAATGTTGAACTAGTAGGTAGTCCACTGAAACAGCAACCTGCAGTAGCTGCACATCCCAGTAAACTCAGATCCACAAGAACAACAGAGCAGGAAGGAAGTAATGGATGAAAGAGTAACACTGAACCACCTATGGAGGCAGGCAGGGAGCTGCACAGGCCGCTGGAGTGAGTCAGGGGAAGGGAAAAGGAGTCTTGTTTATCTATGGATCACAGCCCTGTCTACAGTATTTTCACTGCTCCTGCGTGGAGAATGGCATTGGAAGCACCCGCAAAATCAGAACATTCCACCTTTAAATTGTGAAAAATCACCTTTAAATATTTATTTACTAATATTATTTATTTATTAATATTATTTAATACAGATATAGATTAGATATAGATCTACAGACAGTGGAGCAGTACTCATTTCTTTGACTTTTCTTGCTGCATGAGTCTCAGGTACTGTGGTGGGTTTTCCTCCTAACCTCTACACCTCTTTGCACGCCTTCAAGGACCTAATCCTGCTTCTGCTGTAGCCAGTGCTGAGCACTTGCAAACATCTGTGGGTCCCAGACTGGACAGCTACCCAGACTAAACACAGCCAGTCTAACTGTGTGGAAGGTGAGTCCCCAGTGAGCACTGTGTCCCTCTAACGCTGACAGCTGACTGCCTGCTCACAACCCAGCGATCTGTCTTCTCTAATAGAGATGAACTATTCCCAGTGAAACTGGGAGCATGTTTCCTGGCTGATTTGAAGAGAGCTGTACTGTCACCAAACAGCATGATTTACTGTGATACCAGCAAATTAGCCTACATCTTTGTTTCCTTCTCCCAGTGATTTTTGTTTTGCTTAAGCCTGGAATAGTGACTTTCGGTAATGCAAAACTGTGTGTAGGTCATGAATAAACTAACACCTAGAACCAAAGCTAAAGTGCTGTTAAGTCACTCATTTGACTAAACAGAGATCCACAGGGAGCTTTTATCACTAAGAAAAATAAGCCATCCACTGAAAAGGAAGTAAACAGTTAGTTCAGTGCTGTGAATTGCAGTGTTACCTTCCTCTGTCCAACCAAGTTAATGCTGACAAATAGAGTGCCTCTTACCACCAGTAATATGGCCTTAACTTTTGTTTTCAATACTGTTTTTGAAATAATTTAACATTTGAAGAGTTAGGTATGGCTGCAAGTTTGCTTTAGCTAAAACAAAAAGGTTCCTTCTCCCATAGCCTCATTTAGCAAAATCTCCTTCTGCCTTTCATGGGACTTCTTTTGCCTGTGTCAGGATGCCTGAATAATCATGGACAAAGAGAGAAGAACAACGCTTTATGGTAAAAATCCTCCTTTAATACATGCTAAAGCATCTTACTCCTGGTATAAGAGTCAAAATAGTGCCAAATGTGAGGAAATATCGGAGGACTTAGTATGTTAGATGAGCATGGATTCTCACAGTACAGAAGATATTTTGGATGTCTTTCCTCTAGGAAACACTTGCAAAGTTTTTGGGCATCCACGAGTTGGTATCACCCCTCTGCAGCGTGTCACATAGAGGCTTAATGAAACAAAAATAACTATGCTAAGAAAAGACTGTCCCGGAGAAACCCAGTGCTGTGATTTCTATATAAGGGTCTTAAACAAGTGGTACAAATGCTTCATCCCAGTCTCATGCCCGCCAGTTTTAAAGGCAGTGACACCATTTATCACTTAGCATACGACAGGCCAGAAAACAACTTGCTAATTGTCCCATCTACTAGTTTGAGCGACAGCACAAGTCTCCTCTAGAAAAAGTAAGTTAGGATGCAAACCCACCCCTTCACGATGGAGGCTTGTGTTTTACGACCTTATTGTTAAATTAAAATGCAGTTGCCAATAATGATGGTAGGGAGAACTCAGAGCACTTTCCACGGAGAAGGAGAAGCCTAACTCTCCCTTCAGAAATTTATACAGCGAGAGAAGAGGGGCTTGAATCCAAAGCCAGTAAAATGAATATGTGCTTTCCCACCGACTTTGGAGGGCTTTGCCAAAGCCACACTTGCTCTACCTTTGAGTGTTGCTGACACACTGGGGCTGGTACTACAAACAGAAAACTTTGACGCCAGGCTCAATATTGAGAGCTAACATTTATAGATGCAGTAATACTCCATTATGCAAAAAGGGGGGAAAAAAATTGCACATTAAAAAAAATAGCTGAAATCTGGGCTTCTGTGCAAGTTTTTACACTTACCTCCTAAAAGAAGAAACAAAGAAATTGTCTTACCTGGCTGTTCTGTGTCTTCTGTTCAACCTGGAGCTGTTTGTCGCAATGAGCAGAGGGGATTGTTTTCAGTACCACGCCAAGAGCCGCAGCTTCTTTTAAGCTCCCTGGACGGTTCCCCCGCAGAGCACGCCAGGCTTCTCCCCAGTTGGGAGGTGAGGCTGGCGAGGGAACACCACGCTTTCCAGGATTTAAACCCGTGCAGGGGCACGCTGAACGCGATCCAGGAGTTACAGGATGTCTCGGTGCGTTCCGTGTCCTCGATAAGGACGGCGAGGGGAAAGGCAAAGTTCCCGAGGCTGTGGGTGGAACGTGGCACCGTGTAGCACTGAGTAAATAAAAACCAAGTGATCGTTGGACTCGGGTGTGACACCAGGTATTACAAAGGTTTATATACCATAGGCAGGACTTTGCATTTCGTCTAAGAGAAATGCAGCCTAAAAACCCGGTGGTGCACCCTGCCTGCAGCTAAAGCAACAGCGAGACCTTGAGCTCAAGTTTTGGCAGTCAGCAGGTTTGTCTCCTTGGACAGCACTCAGATGGAGAACTGAAATCACAAAATATATTCTTTCTTACAGATCACACATTTCACTGCCTCCCATAAGGACCTATAAAATGCATGCAACTTCTGTGGGATAGTTGCTTGTTTGGGGAGTTTATGGCGCCAAGTACAACAGGATCCTGATTCATGTTTTTGGATTCCATGGTTATGAGAAAAAGTAGGTTCTGCTTTTGACACAGTTTTTTTGTTTCAATGCCCTCTTCAGACTAAATAAAACGTTCACAATCATAAGTCTGAGATAGAGAAGAGACAGGACTAATCTGAAAAAGCCACCTAAGTACAACGGTGATAGAGTGGGCGCAATATGAAAACTTGCGATAAAATTAAATTGTCTAAGTAATGACATTTATCTGCAACACCAGTGCTGCATACTTTCCTATGGTTTGATAATGCAAACTTCCACTAGTGCTAAATCACAAGCTTTGATTTGCTCCTGTAAGGTCTTTTTGCCACCTACTTTTAGGTTTAATGACACCTTCTGCCTGAACAATTCCAAATTAGAGTCAGGTTTAAATAGATAAATATTTTTTTCAAAGAAACCTTTTTTTTTTTAACATTCTTTGCAATATGCTAAATTATTGAAGCAGAAGACTTTCTAAAAGGTAATTCACACCTCCTTAACCGCCTTATCTGTTTGGGGTTTTTTTGTTCTGTCTGTTCCTGGTTAATGAAAAGAGATTCATCAGTACCACTGTTCCCTGCAGCCTTTTTCAAACTAAGTCTATTCTTCGGCTTTCAGTGCAGCAGATGGAATTGCAAACATAGCAGTGAAAGGTTACAATTTTATTTAAAGATCTCCCAGTAGATAATGGACCATGGTTATGACTAATAGGGTCATGTGGACACGACCTAAAGAAGGAAGGATAACAGCACAAGCAACATTGAAATGAGACTCAAATCTCCTCTCATATCTGTGACAGATCCTGGGCGAGTCAATAAATGCTGCTGTTCTTCTCTTTCCTTATTCATAAAAGGGAATAATAATTCTTCACATCATCAAGAGACCAAGTAGGGGACATTGGCAACTACAAGGTGTTTAGAGACACACCAGTGACACCTCAAAACACGAGACTTTTTAAGTCTCTTTCGTGTAACAAAGGCAGAGGCTGTCCCAAAGTACCGTTAAAGACACTTATCCCGCTCCCCCCGCCCCCGCCCAAAATGGGAATAATCACATTTCTGCGGGGTCCAAATAAATAAGCTACTTCTCAGTTTACTTTCCAGTTCTTGTATTGGTTCATGATACTTTTATTGAAACAGAAAGTCTTAAGGGAAAAAGGTGTCACAGAGTGCAGCAGAAATATGACAGCTTCTCCTGTTAGCATTTTGCCTTCAAGCACTACAGCTGTGAGTCAGCGAGCTGATAGGAAGACTTTTACATAGCATTCAGAATTAGTCTTGGAGGATACACGAAATTACAATTCTTTCCTGTCTTTGCTGTGTTGGTCACTAAAGTAAAAATAACTTCAAATTAACAATGGTTGACAATTTGGAGCTCAGAGTACAACTTTAGATTAAAGTTTGTGTAGCGTGAGAACTCCCTTCATCTGGAGTTAAAAAGATGCTGTTTAAGAATGATGCAATTTTTAAGGGAAAAAGAAAGACATGCTGCTGCCTGATAAAAAGCCATGTTGCAAGAACTGCTTACAAGATCTGCTCTTCCCTCAATGACCCCCAGCACTTTCCCAGAAGATTTCTTCCAGAGGAGTTCTTTCAAAAGTTGTTGCCTCCTTTGCAAAATACAACGTTTTGGGGAGCATTTCCCCATTCTCCTATCTTGTGGACTGTGGGTCACACCAATAACCTCTTTTTCTCATGCTCTGTGAATTTTGTGTGTGTTTGTTCAGAGCTACTGAGGGAGTTTCTTCACCCTCGGTTTCTGCCTCAAAGATACCCTGCTGTGCTGTGGCTTCCTCCTGTAGCTGTCATGTGCTGGGGAAGAGGCATGGCAATGGACAGACCTCCCGTGATTTCTAAAGGACAATCATCCTGCCAGCAATAAACACACATCCTGGAATAAGAAAATTTAGAATGACACTGTGACAGTGAGTTATATGTTTGTTAGCCAGGAGTTTTGTGACTCTGGAAAAATTTTGTAGTGAACTTTGTTTAATTAGTTTAGGAATGTTTGACTGTGATCTTAGCTGCTTTTGTTTTAAATCTGTATTGGCTGGGTATCAGTAGAAAACCCTGAGAAATTGCCTCACTTCACCTGCAGAAAGGAACTCCATGGATCCATACCTCTTAGAGAACTTAATCAATTGCTGAAGAACAAAATCCAATGAAGAGTTGTATAATGGTTATCATATAACTATAAATGAATTAATTAGAACACAGAACATGAAAGATGTCTTGAGAAAGTTAAGGAGCCAAAGGCCTATACACCCCAGAAAACTTGATTAATATATTGCAGGTGCAGTAAGGGACCCACTTCATGGTCTTGTACACCTCAGAAAACTTAATCAATGGTAATGGTCTATCCAGGACAGCAAATTTAATAAAGCATTGTTTAGCTGGATAAAACTTGGGTTATTCATTAAACAAAGAGAGATGAAATATTGTGGTAGTAGCTAAAAGAAACAAAACACCTATAGCATGATGCAATAAATTGGGCAGACTTTTGAGAGTGTCTATAAAAAATATCTTGGATGTTGCAGTGTATATAAATGCCTGAAAATTATTGTTTCTTTGAACATGTCTAAAGCAAATATTTACCCAATTTTGACTCAAAATTGTTATTAGGAATGTTTATCCAACAGCTTTTTGATTTTAGATTTAAAACTTTTTGTTTCAACTGATAGATGAAGCAGCAGATATTTGGGTTTGGCCCTTCTGCATATCCAAAAAGAAGGATCAAATCTAATGGAAGAACAGGTCCTGAAACACAGATGCATTAATCACCCACACCATTCCATTCATTCTGGACAAGGACTATCCCTATTTCCTTTTCTAGGTCTTGCCATTCAGGCCACAAAGACCATACAGGTCACCAGATATACGTAAGTGAGTCTCTAAGAACGTGTTGGTTGGGTGTGAAGAGAAATGGACACTTTGATTTACCAACACAAAACCTCAGATGGGTTTGGCACACAACTTCCTGCAAACCTCAAAAAAGAGGTTCCTACAAACCATCAGGGCGGTTGCATGGGACATCCACTTTAACACAAAACCCACCCCCAAAAGCTTCTGTGTGCCCCCATCATCAAACTGGAAGCTGATTTGGGAAAAAAGAAAAAAGAGAGGAAAAAAAGTACATTTTTATTGGATCGTTTCCCTGTGGTATTCCCCTTAAACACCAGGAAATGGTCTCACAGGAATCATTTGCTGCCCTTGGAAGGTGACGTGGCTGACAGCCCAGCTGAGGTGCCTTTACAGCAATGCACACAGCCTGGGCAACCAACAGGAGGAGGTGGGAGCCACTGTCGTGTTGGAAAACTATGACCTTGTTGCCATTGCTGAAACTTGGTGAGACAAATCCCATGACAGGAGTGCAACTGTGGACGGCTATGGGCTGTTCAGAAAGGACAGAGCAGGAAAGAGAGGCAGGGGGGTTGCCCTCTGCATCAAGAGGTGGACTGAGCATGAAGAGCTGCCTTTGAAGAACAGTCATGAGCAAGCTGAAAGCCTGTGGGTAAGAATCAGGGATGGAGGAAACAAAGGGAACCTTGTGGCTGGTGTTTACTACAGGCCCTGATCAAGGGGAGCCTGTTGCCCAGGCCTTCTTGCTGCAGCTACAGGAGGCATCACACTCGTAGGCTTTTGTCCTGCTGGGAGTCTTCAATCTCCCCAGCATGTGCTGGAAAAGTAGCACAGGGAGCTGTAGACATTCCAGGAGCCTCCTGGAATGGAGGAAAACTTCTTCAATAGACAGCCCTACCAGAGGGGCTGTGATAGTGAATCTGTTGGTCATGAATGCAAACAAGATAATTGGGGACATCAAGACTGGAAGCAGTCTGGGCTGCAGTGACCGTATGTCGATGGAGTTTTAGTCCTGAGGGATGTGACCAGGTAAGGAATAAAGTTAGGCTCCTGTAGGAAAGCAGAGTTCCAGCTCTTCAGGGAAATCCCCTGGGACACTGCTGACAGGGAGAAGGGACTGGAACAGAGCTGTCAGATCTTTAAGAACATCTCCAGCAAAGCACAAGAGCTAGCCATTGCCAGGAATGTGAAGTCAGGCAAGGAAGGCAGGAGACCAGCATGGCTGAGTAGGGAAATGCTGCTCAAACTAAAGGGAAAGCAAATGCACAGGCAGTAGAAGCAAGGGCAGGTGAGCTGGGAATAGTATGGAGACAAAGTACGGTTTTGCAGGGATGAGGCAAAGCTGGAGCTGACCATGTCAAGGCACACAGAGAATAGCAGGAAGGGCTTCTACGGGTGTGTTAACCAGAAAAGTAAAGTCAAAGAAGGTGCAACCCCCCCTTGATGTTCCATATCCCCCCTTGACCTGGACAAGCTTGACGGGTGGGTCCATGAAGCTTAACAAGGCCAAGTGCTGGTGCTGCAGCTGGGTCAGAGCAACCCCCAGTGTCAGCCCAGGCTGGGCATGAACAGACCGAGAGCAGCCCTGCCCAGAGGGACTTGGGGGTGCGGGGGGGGAGAGGCTGGACATGCCCCGGCCATCGCACTCCCAGCCCAGAGAGCCAAACGTGTCCAGGGCTGCAGCCAGAGCCCCGTGGGCAGCAGGGGAGGGAGGGGATTCTGCCTCTCTGCTCTGCTCTGCTGAGACCCACCTGGAGCACTGCATCCAGCTCTGGGGCCCCTGCACAGGAGGGACAGGGACCTGCTGGAGCCAGCCCAGAGGAGGAACACAGAAGATGATGAGATGGATGGAGAATCTCTGCTGTGAGAAAAGACTGAGAGAGTGGAGGTTGTTCAGCCTGTAAAAGAGAAGGCTTCAGGGTGACCTAATTGTGGCCCTCCAGTACCTGAAGGGAGCCGGCAAGAAAGATGGAGAGACTTTTTGCAAGGGCATGTAGTAACAAGGGAAAAAAAGGGGGAATGGCATCAAACTGAAAGAGAGCAGGCTTAGATTAGACATCAGGAAGAAATTCTTAACTGTGTGGGTGGTGATGCACTGCCATAGGTTGCCCAAAGAAGTTCTGGATACCCCGTCCCTGGAAGTGTTCAAGGCCAGGCTGGATGGGGCTCTGAGCAGCCTTGTTGAGTGGAAGGCATCCCTGCCCATGGCAGGGGAGTTGGAACAGGATGATCTTTAAGGTCCCTTCCAACCCAAACCATTCTATGAGTCCGTGATCTGACTCACTGGCATTAAAGCAACGTCTGCACAATGTAATGACAATTGGTGAGGTCTGGTTATGTCTGCATGAAGTTACTGCCAAACAAATCAGACACAAAGGCTTTCAAATTTTCTTTACTTCTTTTTTTTTTTATTTTTCCTAGACAACTTTCCAGCCACTGAGTTTAAAACAGAGTCTCACAAAGGCTTGCACCGTCACAGTCCACATCAGAAGAACTGTGGTGCTGGGGTTAGGCAGAGGTTAACTCCTTAAACCAGCATTGTGACTGAAAGCGGTGTCTCATGGGAGTGTGCCTTCACATACGGCAGAAGTAACAGAAATAGCAGTCTCCCAGTAGTGCCTACGGCACAGGCCAGAGAATGGATGTTACTGAAATGAGGGAAGAACAAAATATCTGCTGTTGAATATTCAGCCTGACCCTTTGCTGAGAACCCTGTTTCGTGAAGAATATTTGCAATAAGGCAGCATTAACTTGCCTTCAAAGACATGACTTAAATCTCTGGAGGGAACTCCCATGTGTATTCAGGACAGCTATCCAAACCCACTTGGCAGAATTAGAAGTCTCCTACTGAGAAATATGCCAGCAGATGCTTCCTGACATTTAATGCTAAACATGTTATAATGGGGCTATAAAGAGCCTTTCACTCCAAAACATATGAAGGAATAGCATAAGACCCCAGGGAGGGACAGCTCTGTGGAAATAGGTTTCTTGTTCCTGATTAGGATTCAGACAGCCCTCCCTGGTGTTGTTAGTACTGGTTTGATTTTTTCTAAGGCATGTCAAATATTTGTTGCACAAACAGACTCCCTGATGCTTTCATCATGATGGAAAATTAAGAATAAGAGGTGTTATGTAAAGAACGGGTGCCACAATATGAGTCTAAAAGCATCACATGGTCATGTAGTCACTACAACCCACTGCTGTCATGAGAACTCCTGACCAAGGTTTCCATTTTAACTTTTGCTATAGTGTGGTTGTCACTTTCCAATAAATTTCAAGATTATTCATGTTCCTACTTCCCTTTGGCTGCTGTGAAAAGTCTCAGTTTCCCAGCAGGTTGTGAGAATATCAATGACATAACCTTCAAAGCAACAATTTCTGAGGCCTCCAGAAAATGGAGATTTTTCAGTCATGGCTGAATACCTGAAGAGAAACCTTTTGGCTCTCTGACCAGCAGTTAAATGTAGAGAACATTACAAGAAAAGGACATTAGAAGTCATGAGAGGCATCTATATAAAATGGCAGCTAGAGAACAGTAACCGAATAAAATCTGGCTCCAATGACGGTGAAACAACCTCAGATAGGGGTCAACAATGTGTTCAGAGCTCATTTTGTGAGAGGTAAGTCAAATCTCATGCAAGGTTTCTGCTCAGGTTCACCTCACTTTTTCTGTGATTGAAATTAACATCATTAACATGATCCACAATTAACAATTAAATGTGGTTCATAGGTAACATCATTAATGTGACAGGACTTTGAATTTACAACAGGATCATAAATTAGAATTTGACCCTACTTGCCTAACTATGCAAACAAGCAAAAGATCTCAACATGTGTTAAACTTGGACTTGTTTAACACACATGAACTTGTACAATGAAAACTTTTAAAATATTATTGCAAGTGATTGCTGACATATGTCTGTCTGGCATCATCCACCCTGAACTGGTCAGGCAACTCTAAAACATCACAAAATACTTTCATTTAACATACCCCATATGCAATCACAACAGTGTTGATTAAGAACAACATAGTACATAGAGTTTTAATCCCCACAAAAGCAGACTCAGAGATACCAATACCCATTCTGCCAGAGGAGAAATTTTGGTGAAGGACTTCCAGAAACATAATGGCTGACACGTTTATAATAAAACAGTAAAGTTAAAACACTCCCTCAGCATGAGACTCAGTTTCCCCTTGTGGAATGAGTTACTAAGGACCATTTTCTGTCCCAGCTTAAGTCACTGTGTGCTAACTGAGGATTGGCCAAAGTTTTTGTATTTTCCAGGCCAGGAGGCTGTTTCCAATATGCACTATTAGACAGTCAGTGCCAAGGGCCCTCAGCACCTCTGCACCATCCACCAGATGAGAATACATCCCACTGCTCAAATTTCCCAAAATTGCTTTACTGAAAACCTTACAGAGATTTTGGCTTTTCATTATTTGATGTGTCCTCAAAAGGTGCTTGAAGATGCCAAGACTCTGGAAAGGCTTGGGGAGGAAAAACTAGGCAGGAATTATATTTTTCTAAGACTTCTCACATATTCCCATATTCTGAGCATGTGAAGAGCTTTCCATCTCCTCCCAGGACAATTTGGGTTAAGGCAATATCGCAGACATACCTAAAGGCTTCTGTTTAACCCAGCAATATTATTTAGGCTTTTGAAGAAGGCATCTGACAAATAAGAACAAGAAAAATAATCTAAACAATGGTAACCCCAAGTAGAGTTTAAACTGTCAGGGGAGTAAGTTAAACGAAGATGTTACCTTGTTAGCATCGTTTCCCCTTTTTCCCTACATGTTTTTGGAGTGCCTGAGATTGTTCCTTGCATGCTGGGGACATCAAATGTTGAGAGATGCAAATTCAGAACCACTGTGAAGAAGTCTCTGATATCCCCCAGCTACAGAAATAAACTTTTGGTTTAGGTTTGCAAAATCAAACTTCCTGCTCTCTCCCATCTCCTCTCAAGAAAAGATAAATGCTCACTGTAATAGGTGCCCTACTTACCTAAGGCTTTGATCTCTCTCAACTCTCTGCTTGCAGATTTCTGGAGGAGCCCCAGCGTACGTGAATTTACAACGCAGCGAGCTGCTGTGCTTTCCAAGAGGGCTGGTTTCAGCACCGTGTCTGCAAGACTTCAAAGGAGAGGGGAAAGTTATTTTTCTACTTATCGCTCCAATTTCCCTCTCCACTGCCTCTGGACACCGTCAGTCCTAGGAGATCATAGGATGGCTTGGGTTGGATGTGACGTTTTTCAGGACAGGCTCTACACTGAACTTCAATGAACCATATCCAAGGAGAAATACACTCGTGAGATGCTTTGGGGTATTTTTTGATTTCCTTGCAGGAGTCAGAGTGTGAAATACTATCACTAGATAGACAGCCCTTTGCTTCAGACACACAAACACACATTTCTGTGTCATCTTTCACTTTGAAACAGCTACCTGAGCCAGTAGGCAAGCCCGTGACTAAGCCAGCACTCTCCTGCAGTCTCATGGGAAAGGTGCTTAGACCTTGGCGAAGTGTGGAGAATATTTTGAGGGCTTGGATTCCTGCCCCCTCATTTAACTACAGTGACCAGTTCACAAAGATTATGTCTCCAGGCATAAATCATGGCTGCATACCAGCTCCTGCACTGAAGGGTATTGCCCTTACCTGTAATCTCTCACCACCCTGAGAAACCGTGGATGGTTCTTGCCTGGAAGTGTTCAAGGCCAGGCTGGGTGGGGGCTCTGAGCAACCTGGTCTAGTGGAAAGTGTCCCTGCCCATTCAGGGGGGTTGAAACAGGATGCTCTTTAAGGCCCCTTCCAGCTCAAACCATCCTGTGATTCTGTGATGACAGAGCTGCCCTTCCAGTTGTGCCTTCAGTTCTGGTGGTTGGTTTCATGCCAAGCATTCAACACAGGGATACATGCTGTGATTGCACAGCCCTTGGCACCACTGCAGGCTATCATGAAGAGCCAGAAAAGTCAGCTTGCCCGACAGAGTGAAAATTAACCAAAGTTTGTGTTATTCCTCTGTTAAAATAGCATTTAATGCTATTTTAACAATGATTATATATATGTAGCAATGCTCTATCATTTTACTTTTTTCCCAGACAATCATGATTTCTCATGATTTGCATCATGTCTCATGAGTCTTTGTTCCAAGTTCTTTATTAATGAACTCATTGTGCTATACTGGAGCAATACCCCTGCCAGACCTAGGTCCAAAGAAAAGCAATACAATTAACCTGGCAGGGAGAAGCCTGTGGGTGGCTGGAGTGGCAGTGGACAAGCAAAACCACAGCACTTGCAGGACCTCACCTCTGTGTGTCTGCACAGTCCTGGATTGTGCAGTACCAGCCTGCCCAGGGTAGGATCCTCAAGGAGGCAGGACCTTAAGCAGTGGTGGAGGATGTGTTTAGTCCTGGCTGAAGGCCCATGAGCAGACCAGGACTCAGGCACGCTGGAGCAGCAGGTATGTGGGAATTCTGCTTATGCTGCCGTGCTGTAAAGAAAATAAGGTTTGCTTTCCTGACATTGGGCAAGAAAATGTTATCCTCACCAAACACCCAGTGTCAGTGTTTCTAGTTCTGCACAGTGGTCCATTACCTAATTGCAAAACACCTGGTCCATGCAAGTGACAAACCTGGGAGTCTATAGGGCTTCCAAGGACTTTCCAGAGACCCGTGTAGTCTGGGTAAGAAATGCACCCAGATCAACTCCATTCTTCAAAAGTGCTAAGTTAGGAAGGAAATAAAAGCAAAATCTCTGCTGGAGAAAGTTTTGCTTCCCAGATGTGTAGACCAGTGAGAAATTTTTTTTTCTGTTTGGGAACAGTTAAAAAAAAGGGAAATTAAAGAATTTCTGCCTAGGATTCCTATTTTGCAGAACTCTCTAGTCAGATCAGATGGTCTGAGGAACAGGCTGGGTGTAGATGAGAAGGTGGTAAGAACCTAAACCACTAATTGACAAAAATACCTCAGTCCTTAGAGGGCTGACTTCCTCATTACAGGAAGCAGGATTAATTGAGAGGCCTCCCACAGGCAAGGCCTTTTCATGGAGAAAGCTTTACCTGGGACAGAAATGCCAAAGGAGCTTGGAAAGTTACTTGAAGATGAGCTGGGTGGAAATCCCTTGAATCTCCAGTCAACATGACCCAAAAGAATACTTCTGCTTGATCCCAAATCTATTAACCAACACGAGCCTGGGAATTTGAGGGAGATGCCTGGTCCTGGTTCCAGCTGGGATCAGAGGGAGGGAGCATGGCCAAAACATTGTGGAACTCAATACCTCCTCATGTAATTGCCAAGGGTGGGGAAAAGGGACACTCACTTCCAAGAAGAAGGGTGTTCCTTTCCAGTCAGGAGGAAGCCTGGGGTAGTGGGGAAGACATGGTCAGTATTTTGCCATGGGCTTTCTGAGTAAATAATTTCTTTGTCCCATACCTTTTGTTATTATTGTCACTGTTACTGTTCATTTTCTTACGCTCGTTGCTGTTTCCAGTAAATTGTTGTTATCTCTTTGTATTTTGTGTTTTCTGAAGGGGGAGTGGAAGTGAGTGGGAGGGTGGTTTTTGTTGGTTTTTGTTTTGTTTTTTTTGTTTGTTTTTTTTTTTTTTTGCAGGACTGCTAAATTGTGGAATATCATTCCTAAACCATGACATGCAGCAACCAAACACTAAAGAAGGGGGAAGCTTTGAGGTGCCCATAAACGAGGAGTGTGTAAGATCAGTCTCTGGTGCTTCACAGGAAAGAGAGGAGACTGAAACTTGTATTTAGTTTCAGCTCATTTCTAACCAGTGAGATGGAGAAGGGTGGGATACTCCCTGATCCTTCCAGAAGGCTTCTGAAATAGCAAAATACATGACCTGGCAATGGTGTGTTATCTGGCATTTCTTTCTTCTTCGTTCTGGACTGATTGAACCATGTAGGTTCATTTCAGCAACAAATTCTGCTCTGGTGAACCTGCAAATAGACAACACCAGTTAAACTCCCCCACTTATTTGCTCTGAACACCTGACCTTCTGCCACAAATGTAAAATAAAGAAAGAAGCAGTGTCTGAAAGTCTTAAACCAAGTAAATGAGTATTAGAGAACTAAAAACTCCCAAACCATTAATCAACAGGGCAAAATACCAACAGCTGATCTCAATTTCTTAGAGTTTAGGCAGCAAGATAAAGAATATTTTTCTGGTAGAGTTGACAAATGCATCCAGAGTCACTGAGCTCAATACAAAGGTCACAGGTGGTGCACTGTGGCCTGGGCAGTGCAGTAGATGAGGTGAAATGATCTGCTGGTCCTTCCCTGGCTCTGATTATATCAGAGACATAAAATCACAGAATGGTTTGGGTTGGAAGGGCCCTTAAAGATCATCTCATTCCAACTCCCCTGCTGTGGGCAGGGATGCCACAAGCTAGGTCAGGCCCTGAACATCTCCAGGGATGGGACATCCTGCAGCCATCATTGCTTTGGTGAATGCAAGAAAAGTCTGCAGTGAGCCGGACAGATGGTGGGGCAGTAAATGACGAGAGAAGTGGTGGGCTCTTCTCTCACAGAAGTTGATGGCCTTTATTAAAACTTGTGCTGGTAATGCTTTCTGCCAAGTCCCACTTCTCTGTCAGTGTTCTCAAACCACATTGCATGACTCAGGTGAAACCCATGGCATGGACAAAATTGGCTGCAGTATCATTAGCTCTTGCTTTACTGATGCCTGTTACGGTGGTGCTCTGCAGGACAGATGTGAGCTCTTACCAAGGGTGAGCTGTTTCTGCTTTGGCAGCAGGATGGCACCAGACAGACACTGGAGACTGGGATGTATCAGTGTCAAGAGGCAAAACACATCTCTTTATTTCCCATTTCATCATCCCACACCACGCAGGGAAGACTAAAGCTGGGTATCCCGAAGCTACGTTACCTTCTTGTTCCTATTTCCCTTTGGTTCAAACCTCATGCATATTAGGTAAACATTTCGAAATTTCAGCAAAATGACTGATTGGTACAGTTAGTCCAGATGGCACAGAAGAATCCTGCAGACTTTTTGATGTCAAAATCAGAAGGCTGAACACAGGTACAACTCACCTTGGCTATCTGGACAAGAAAAAATGTTGTGACCTACAAGATAAAGCCAGTAAATGACTAGTCAAGGGTGGAGAGGAAAAAGACTTCCCAGGAAAAATGTATCAGTTTCCATATTGTTTATTGCTGGTTTTAGTGGAAAAGCATTAGTTGCCATCACTAGAACTATGAAATTTAAGTGCTGTATATTACTTAAAGAGGCATCTTTTGATTGTGATAGGGACCAGATCTGACTAGGAAAGGGTGATCACTAAGTACCATCCTGCCAATTATCAGATGGCTCCTGGGAAGTGTGACTTGTACCTGCTGGCTTATGGGAATCTGTGCTTTTGCTGGCACTGAAATGTAGGAACCATTTGAACATATGAGGCTGTGAGTTGACCCAGTAGGAGGGCTTTGGTTTTTTATCCTGGGGTTGACACACTCATGATTTCTCTTTTTCAAGAGTGCTCCCCACCAAAAGAAGTCCTGGGGCTACAAATCTGTGAAGCAAAACTTCCTCTGACAGAGATTTTATTAAGGCTTTCATTTCTTCCATAACTTGTTGCTTTCAGATTTGATGGTGTACACCACTCACCCGGTGACCAAAGCCTTCACAACCTCCTTCATTTGGGGAATAATGTCAGGAGTTTAGTTAATTTGGGTTCCAGCTGAAAGAAAAAGATATTGTTTTTCCTGCTTCTAGTGTCTAGGCTGCAGGACAAGCTTCCCTCTGCAGAAAAACCTGCAGGGGTTGCTCTGCAGTGCTGTCAGGTGTTGTCAGGAAGGGGTGGCTTTCAGGAATCATCTGTAATACAATAGCTCCATATCCAGCACTGGCCATGGTGTCCCACTTCTGCTCATGGCTGTTTTGCTTCTTCCAAGGGGGAGAAGAAAGGCAAGGAGGAAAATGCCCTAAAAATTTCACATCTGTAGCATGTGGGGATCGAGGGTATTTGTAAAAGGCTGCGTGGGTTTGTTGGAAAATGTTTCAAAACTGAGCAAGAAACTTTCCTGAAACACAGAGGGTATTTATGTCTTCAGACTACACACACACACAAATATATACACAGGGGAATAAGTTATTGCTGCTGCCAAGCTTTGAGAGAAAACCTTGGTTTCTATTGTGTTTTTATTGCATCTGTGATGGTCATCCTCAGAAACTTCCTCCTTTGATGAAACTGATGACCTAGGCTTGACTCCAGGCACATGAAAATAATTCCAAATAAGGACCTGCAGCCTGACAAACTGCTGTGCTCCAGAGAAGGATAAACTGACCATGTTTATCAGCAACTTGAATTAAAGGAGGCTGTTTGACTTCATCACTTCTTCCTGCTGCCAAAGCCATATACCTCTCTGCACCTCTAACTGTGATTAGGAAGGAGGCAAACCACTGTAAATTGTGTTTTCTGCTTCTGGGGATGCTGACAGGTAAGGCTTATGTTCCTTAGTTTGCTAAACACCAGAGGATAATGAGACAACCTTGAGAAAGAGCATATCAAGCGCAGAGAGCAGGTGGAAAGAGAAAAAAAGATTTTCAGCAGGCAGTGAGAGCACTTCTTTCATTGCAGAATTCAGTTAATTCAGATGTACCTCCCCATAGGTTCATTCACAGGGTTGGTGTTTTCGATCTGAATTATGGAAAATAGATGAAAATCCTTTTGGCTGACAGTTGTCATTACAGGAAAACAGCATCTCAGCAATTGGTGAATAGCTTCTATTAATCACAGCACTATCAGATATGACAGCTGACAGGTTTTGTCACTACACAGTCATAAAGATGTTAAAAGGAGGTGTTATTCTGAGTTTAGTTCCAATAAGAAGCAAAAATACTAGAAAGAGTAATTTATAAAAGCACTATTGTCCAGTGAATAGTTACCTGTAGTTTATATGTAAGGATAAATAAAGGTGTTTTAATTTCTGAAACAACAACAAAAGACTTCACAAAGCAAAATCAAGTCTAGATAAATAAGATCAGGTTAAAGTTCATTTGAATTAATCTTGACAAGGTAACAGAGGAAAATATAGAGATTCTTTGAGGCACATTGAGAATATGGAGGACTACGTACTTTATCATGGCAGAACTTGAAGCTAATGTCTTTGTCTCAAAGTGAAACAATTACTGGACTGGAAGAAGTCTTTAACACAATTTGTGATGAGTACTGCAGGCCTGTGGACATGCTGAGAGCTTGGAGGCCCAAATTTTATGTGGCATTCATTGAACTTTCAATATGCTTACATTATTTGTCACACAGTGTTTTACACTGTACTGAAATAACCAATGTTACACTTCCAGACTTCTCCTTGTCACCTGCAGGCTGCCAAAAATCATCGCTCTTCTTTCCCAGTGCACAGCTGCTCTGATTCTCAGTGTCTTTTGCAACACACAAAATGTGCAAAGGAATCAGCTCAGGCATCTCACAAACTTGCTGTTGCTCAAGCAAGGATTGTGGTGCTAGAGGTCCCCAGATGAGACTGACAGATGTCACCAGTGCCTGGATTGGAGAGGCACAGTTCACCTGCCTGCTCTTCTGCCCCTCTTTGACTTGGACACATTTAGGAGAGAGGAATTTGCAAAGGTGGTTGCAGTGCTGTGGGTCTGGTTTGCTCTCTCGTAAGTCATCATGGTTTCTTGAAATTTTGAGCTTGCTGGTGTGATGCTGGAGGTTTCCTTGGTATTTTGGTGTGAGGCAATTCCTGGGGACTCTGATGAACCTAAAGCCTGTTCTGTGGTCATGGTATCTGAGGGACGGGCTGCAAAAGGAGCCTGGCCTCCTTTCTGTCGTATGCTTTTGTCTTGGTTTGAAAGGTGTCTCCTAAGTAAGGCAGAAGCCTCCATTGGAATGGAAAATGTAACTCCTCTGCCCTCCAAATTATTATAACTTTGAAATGAAGGGGCTTTCAGGTAAAGATATGAGAAATACGAATAACAGTGCTTTACTATATATCTATATATGTAAAACAAGGCAAACAAACAGCGATAACCACGGCAGTGACAGCAAACAGACCCACACTCAGCGCAGCCTCTCTCGGCTGCCGGCGCCTTTTCCGTCGCTGCAGTTCCGGTCGCGGCCGGCAGGGGCGCTGGCGGCTCCCGGCGAGCAGGGCGGGTGCGATGGTTCCCCCGCGCCGGCAGGGGGCGCTCCGCAGCGAGCTCGGCCCTCACGCGGCAATGGCGGCTCGGGGTCCCGGGCAGGGATGGAACAAAGGCCTCACAAACCCCCTGGGCAGCCGATCCCGGTGCTCGGCAGGACCCTCGGGAGCAGCAGGCTGGAACAGCAGGGACAAGCACAAATCCCGGGAGGCAGACGGGATGTATCAAACTCCGGAGCTGCAGCGGGAACGCCGGGAGGCCTCAGTGCGCAGGGGGTGTGGGGCTGCAGTGTCGCGAAGTCTCGGAGCAGTGGCAAAGGAATGGCGGGGGCTGGGCAGCCGCGGCCTGGCTCCCAGCAGGGAAGGGAAAGGCAGGCTTGGGATCCTGGAGCTTTCCCCTGAGGCACCCAGCAGATGGTGAAAAGACCCTGTTCTAGTGAGGTAGGGTGTTGAACGGCCGCTCCAGCGAGCAGAGGTGCACTCACGGTAGAAGGAAAGCAGCAGAAGGCAGGACCCAGCACTGGTGATGAATCCTCCCCACAGCCACCGCAGCTTCTCTCCCCTCTGAACGCTGAGGGCACAAGAGCCCTAGGGCCTCCACCCAACACCTTTTTTCCCAGTTCAAATCTCACGGAATCTCTGCCCTACACGAGAAAACCCCAGGTAAAAGAGAGTAGGCAGCTGGACCCCTCCCCTGAGCTGTGGCCATGTCTTTTAGCTCTCTCAAGTATCCAGTTGTTACTGTCTCCTAGAAATACGTATGGGGTAAAATTCCTTAAGAGGAAAAAAACCCAAGAAACCAAAAGGAGAACTCCTAACACCCTGACAGCTGTTTGTCAGGGAGAAGGTGGGCAAGGACAGGCAGATGAAAAACGTCCCAGAGAAGGACTTGGCTTCAGACATCACCCACAGAGAAAGAAACTGCCTGAAACAGAAAACAAGTAAATAGAACATACTGTGCTATGGTCACTAGAACTTCAGAGGGCTCAAATTCCCCTGACCTCCAGGAAAGGATCACTTCCATGCTTCACTTCTGGTAACTCTGACACGTGGAACTGAAGGCAGAGGGGGTCTCTTCATTTGTGAAGGTGGAGCTCTTGTCTAAAATATATGCCATATCCAAAGGACTTGTGACTTTTGCAGCTGACCTGAGTAGCATTCAAAGCTTTAGAAGTCTTGAAGAACAATAAAGGGAAGGATGGAAAGAGAAATGAGATGCAACATGGATTTGGCAGACCTAGAATGTGCAGAACCAGCTTAATCCTGGCTGGGAAATCAGAGATTTCGCAGCTCTGACCTGTTCAAGGTGTACATTTCTGAAAGCTTCTCTATTGCTTCTGAGATGACGTGGGACCAGTGGCTGCTTGAAGGAATAAATACATGATAGTAAGAGGCATTCAATGCCATTTATGAGCCAACTGAATCTTCCCACAGGTTGTGGGTGGGCAACCTTAATTTCTAGGTACAAATCTGAAAGTTCAAATCTAGATGGATTCAAAAAACCCCCACTGAATACAATGTGAGATGGGAATTCCTGGTGAAAGGACTCTGGGGTGACATAATAGAAATGGGCACAGAAATATGAGAAGTCCACAAAGGCAGGGACTGATAATGAGCAGTACTTCTTAAAGCTAGGGGAAGTGATACTAGAGAGGCTGTACATTAGAGAGAAACAGCACATGGGGCTGAAAAAGGAGAGTACTGCTTATGAGCAAAACCCCAGCTCTTGTCTGGTGTAGCAGAACAAAGTTTAGTGAAGATAATAATGTTACCCAAGCACCAGGAGACTTTACTGTGATAGAAAACACTGGTGCAAGAACAAATATTTCTACATTGGACATAAATCTCAGGCAACAACTGAGAAGATAAAATACCAGAAAAATGAGATCCTGAAAAAATTCCTCCAGCATCCACACTCCTAGTTTACAAGAGGAGTCTGAGGAATTATATATCACACCCCCCAGGGAGGGCTCAGACCCACAGTGAATGTTCCACCAAGCTCTAGGGAATAGTGCCAGCCTCGTTAGGCTATTGCAGATGTTCACAAAGCTATGTTCAGAGATTTCTCTAGAAGGGAGGAAATGAGAGCATAAGAGCAGAAAAGGAGGAAGATGACAAGTCTGGAGGAAATCCCATGAACAGCCTGACCTACTCCACTGCCACAACACTGCCTACTCCCTCCCTGATGCTGTCCAGAAACTAAATCCCACATTGCAAGTGCTGTCTGCCTTCTCAGTGTCTATGCTAGTCACTCCCAGTCTTCTTATCTCCATCCATCAACTTGCTAATCTCTTCCAGGAAGGCCGATAAACCACCCTTCCCACTCCTGCCCTTGGGTCCCTGCTCTCATCCATCACACACCCAGAAACAAAACATCCTATCCCATATGGACGTTTTATTCCCACCATGTGCACACAAGCACACATCATCCCTTTGAGTCCAGCTATCTCATCCCTCCAGCAAAGTTTTCTGTTGATGTCAAGGACCCAAGTTGGCCACAGCTTTGAAGGTGATTTCCCAAAGATCAAAAAGTCTCTGAAGTCCAAAAAACCAGGCTTGTTTTCTTTCTCTCTATTCCTACAAAATTAATTTTTTTAAATAAGTCTAGAAATAAAAGGATTGTCAAAAGGTCTCACCCATCCACCAGTTCTCACCAGGGTGACTTCTTTCTTTCTCTGGCTGACATCTCAAGTTGCAGCAATCCCTTGAACTTCCCCTTTTGGGATTCTACAAAAGGCTTCTGTGTCATTGGGAAGGTTTGGCACCATGTCTCCCCCTCCCAGCAGCCTGCCAGCATGCTCTGAAGAAAAACGAAAAGTGTTTTTTGAACTACTGACCATTGCTCTTAAGATTAGGAGTAAAGAGCAAACTCTTGTCCTCAAACAGCTTCCTCCTGGAGGCTGGTCCGCATTTGGAATGCTGGATGTTGTTCTGGTCCTCATATTCCTGGTCCTCACAGCTCAGAAATTAACCACTTAAATGGAAAAGGTTCAAAGAAGAACAAAGACCATCAAAGGTTTGGGGGAAAAGAAACCAAGACACTGCCACCCCACTAGAGCAATAACTAGGGTGGGATAAGATAGAGGTCTACGGTATCTCCATTGCCAGGAGGGTAACACTTTAGCATCTCTGAAAAATAATGGGGGCTGTCAAATTAATTAGTTGGAATCATGTTCAAAATAAAAGAAGATAGGTTATATTCTAGAAGCACTTGTAAATCCATGGAACTGCATAGAATTTATTAGAGAGAAATCATGGAGTCAGGAACAGCCCTGAAGATAAAAAAACACCAGCACCACAAAGAAGGAAGGGAGCATCATGAAATTTACCTTGTTCTGACTCTTCTCTGGACAGCTGCTTGTAACCACTCTTGGAGGCAAGATTTGTGGTCTGAAACCAGTCTGCTGTTCTCATAGATCTCACAGAAAGTTCCTGGGCAATATCTGTGAGAACACTGGCACAGCTGACCCACCTGCTTCCAGCATGCAGCTCTCAACTCCCTCCTGTGCTGCTCTAAGTTGGTGTCACTGCATTCTGCAGATGATTCCTGGATGGGACAGCAGGCCACTTACACTCCCTGCTGCTTGTCATCTTTGCCACAATGTTCTTGGAACAGTCTTTTCCAACTCAAGACAACCATTTCTACCCCAGGTACACCAGAATACAGATATTTGTAACTAAGTATTCTATTTTCTTATTTTTATTATTACATATATAATAAATAAATTTACAGTGCATATCCTACATCCAGCTGTTATCTTGAGGAATATTCAGAGTAAAGACATTCATGTGCAAGCCACAGTATTGCTGCCATAGGTACCAACAGAAAGTGAGTGTTCATAGCTCAGATCTGCAAGGTTTTTCAGGCAGAAAGGAAAATTTCAAAGCATCCCAATTACTGTAAACCCAAGTGAAGCAAGATGGGCAAACCGTTTTAGGCAAAAATGTTACAAAGCAATGCTGTGATTAAAAAAGCTCACAAGCTTGGATGGCAAGAGAGGTGCTAAACTAGTGGATAAGCAATACCTTCAGCAGAGCTGGGTTCCTGGCTCTGTTATAAAAGCCAGACCTCTTGCCATGTCCAGGCCTCTTCCCCATGGTTACAGGCAACACTTTCTCTGTTTGAATTGCTGTATTGGTTTCTCTCCTCTGCAGCACTTGCTGAAGCGATGACAAGCAGGAATTCTGATGAGTGAAAAACCTGTGAATCACCTGACCAGGTAGTGAACTGGGGCTTTAAACTCATGCTTTAAACTACACACCATGCAGTATATGCCACCAGCTTCAGCAACTTCCCCATGACAAAACCAGGACTTTGAGTTGTACTTGAGTTACCAGGGTTACGTAAGAATTGCAGAACTGTAGACCCATTTAAGTTGGAAAAGACCTCTAAGATCATCAAGTCCAACCATTAACCCAGCATTGCCAACTCCAATTGCCAACATCATTAAACCATGTCCCCGGGGGCCAAATCTACACATCTTCTAAATACCTGCAGGGATGTTTGCTCCACTGTGTCCCTGGACAGCCTGTTCCAGTGCTTGACAACCCTTTCAGTGACCACATTTTTTCTTATTATACAACCTAAACCTTCTCTGGGGCAACTTGAGGCCATTCTCTCTTGACACTTGTTTACCTGGGAGAAGAGACCGACCCCCACCTGGCTACAGCCTCCTTTCAGGTTCACTGCAGAGAGTGATAAGGTCCCCACTGAGCCTCCTTTTTTCCGGGATAAACACCCACAGCTCCTTCAGCTGCTTCTCACAGGACTTGTGCTCCAGCCCCTTCCCCAGCTCCGTTCCCCTTCTCTGGACACACTCCAGCACCTCAGCGTCTTTCCTGTAGAAAGTGGCCCAAAACTGAGCCCAGGATTTGGAGTGTGGCCTCACCAGTGCTCAGCACAGGGGGACAGTCACTGCCCTGGTCCTGCTGGCCACACCCTTGCTGATGCATTCAGGATGTCCTTGGCTTTTTTGGCCACCTGGACACACTCCAGCTCATGTTCAGCCACTGAAAACCAGCACCTCCAAGTCCTTTCCCAGCCAGCAGCTTTCCAGCCACTCTGTCCCAGCCTGTGGCACTGCCTGGGGTTGTTGTGACCCAAGGGCAGGACCTGGCCCTTGGCCTGGCTGAACATCACACATCTGGCCCTGGCCCATGGATCCAGCCTGTGCAGATCCCTCTGCCGAGCCTTCCTGCCTTCCAGCAGATCAACACTCACACTCATCTTGGGGTTATTTGCAAACTGGCTGAGGGTGCTCTCAATCCTCTTATCCAGATCATCAATGAAGATAGACAGGGCTGGGCCCAACACTGACCTTTGGGGGACATGTCTAGTGTCCATGCCACCAACTGGATGCAGCACCATTCAGCACCACTCCCTGGGCTTGGCCATCCAGACTGTTTTCACCCAGTGAACAGTGCACCCATCCAAGCCATAAGCAGCCAGTTTCTCCAGGAGATGCTGTGGGAAACAGTGACAAAGGCTTTGCTGAAGTCCAAGTAGACACATTCCCAGCCTTTCCTTCATCCACTTCATGGGTCACCTTGTCACGGAAGGTCAGGTGGGTCAGGCAGGACCTGCCTTTCATAAACCCATGCTGGCTGGGCCTGATCCCCTGGTTTCCTGGATGTGTCCATGATAGCACTCAGGATGATCTTCTCCATGACCTTCCAGGGCACTGAGGTCTGGCTGACAGGCCTGTAGTTTCCTGGATCTTTCTTTTGTCCCTACTCATAGATAGGCATCGTTTTTGCCAACCTCCAGTCAGCTGGAACCTCCCTGGTGAGCCAGGGTTGCTGGTAAATGATGGAAAGTGGTCTGGTGAACACTTCCACCAGCTCCCTCAGTGCCCTTGGGCGGATCCTATCTGGCCCACAGACCTGTGTGCATCACAGATGTGTGCATCCAAGTGGTGCAGCAGGTCCCTTACCATTTCCCCTTGGATCACAGGGGCTTCATTCTGCTCCCCATCCCTGTCTCACAGCTAACCAGGCTGAGAACAGCTGGTGTTACTATTATAGACTGAGGCAAAGACGTAAAGTACCTCAGCCATTCCTTCTCCTTTGTTACTATGTTTCCCACCACACCCAGTAAGGGATGAAGACTGTCCTTAGCCCTCCTTTTGTTACTGATTTATGTATAGAAACTGTTTTATATGGCAGTAGCCAGATTAAGTTCTAGTTGGGCTCTGGCCCTGTCAGTGTTCTCCCGGCATAATCCCACAACATCCTCTTAGTCCTCCCAAATTGCCCCTTCTTCCAGAAATCAGAAACTTCCTTTTCTTCCCCAGGTTCCAGCCCAAGCTCTCTGTTCAGCCAGGCTGGCCTTCTTCCCTGCTGGCTCATCTTTCGGCACATGGAGATGCCCTACTCCTGTGCCTTGTGCCTTTAAGATTTACTTACTGAAGAATATCCAATGTTCCCCGATTCCTCTGCCCTTCAGGATTGCCTCCCAAGTGTTGCTAAGTATATGTTAACCAAGGAAAAAATGGCATTTCAGATCACAGAAACTCAGAGACCCACAGTATCATGAAATATGAGTCTCTGAGTTATCTGACCTTGTCTGCTGGAAATTGGCAGAATCCCCAAAAAATGAGGAGGGGGAGTAGTTTACTTGCCATCCAGCAGGCTTATTCTTTCATCTCCTGTGCATACCATCTATAGAATATTATTGTTCGTAAGAGGCTGAATGTTATGAATCAATCATGGTATATGATTATTTTTCTTCATTGGTTATCTGCTAAGTATCCAACTGCCTTGTGTGAGTCTTTCCATTCGGCACCTTCAGGAGACTACTCTGAGTACAAAGGAAATGTGACTTAAAGGCCAGACAGGAGAAAAAAATGTAAGTAAGCTATTCTTTGTGCTTTTCTGTGATGTCTCAGAGTGTTATCAGAAGCCAAGGACTTCAGGGAAAGATGTCCCAGACAGAGGCACCATGGAGGAGGGGGGAACTGTCTGACTCATACTCCTTGCTGGGCATCTAAAGCACTAAAGAAATCTAGGTACTAAACCTGAGTAATTTCCAAAGATGCAGCAGTGATTCTGTGCTCCGTGGTTTAGGAAACCCAGTCACGGTTATGCTCCCACAGACAACTCCAAATGCTGCTAAAAGAGTTTATTAAAGACCATACTAACAGTTCTCATAACAATGGCACATACAGTGATTCAAAATCATGACAAATAGCGTGGAGTTTTGAAGAGCATTATTATAACACACCATGGACAAGAACACAGCAGATGTGCTGTCTCAGAACTCTACAAGCAGGCCCATGAAATACAGGAGTTACATCATATAGCTACACAAGTGTCAGAGAAAATAGAAAGGAAAAAGAAAAAAAAGTCATTCAATATGCAGTCCTTGAATTTATTGACAGTATTACAGTACTTTATGGGCAAGGACTGGCTTGTTCCAGCTGCACTTTCCAGAGCACAAGGGCAGCTGGAAAAGCAAAAATATCCCCAATAAAAACCCTCCAACGAACATGCCTCAGGTGCAATCACCACTCCAGACCTTCCTGCTTACGAATTTTCAGTCAGAAATTCTGACCTCCCTGCAATTACTTTGCTCAGGACAGTGTTTTGTTTTTTAAGAAAACAAAAGCAGGATGCTTCTTTAAGACAGTGCAAAAATATTTCAGTGGTATTGTCAATGGTATTATAAGATTAATGACAATCAGCATGGGTCAACCACAGCATGGCCAACAGCATCTCCAAAATCAGAAGCAAATGGACGTGCTGCCCCTTGACCAGCACTCCAGACTGAGGGCTTGTAGAGGGGAGGTGTGTTCCTCTCTCCCAAGCAAGCCATCATTTCTGGGTTCATAGTGAGGAATGGTCTTAGCTACTCCAGGGTAATAAAATGCTACAGAAAGCCTGCAATATTAAATTATCCAATCCTCTGTCAAACACTAACAAAAGAATATTGAAGTGGAAAAAGCACATAGCAGCCATGTGATTCGTCATGGCTCTAAATCTACGATTCTAACGCTGATCCCTTATCATCCGTGTCGGTCACGGCAGCCCAAGCGTTCTGTATGGAGCTGAGCAGCTTACAGCACCCCCACGGCCATCAGGGACTCCCAGCAGCACGTGGGCATTTGTACTCTCCGAGACACACCAGCTAATTACAGCGGCAGGGCAGCTGCAGCCTACTCCTGGTGCGCTGCCTTTGCAGCTTTTGGCTATGACATCACAGGCCCCACCCCGGGCTCGTGGCCCTGGTTTTGCCTGCACTCACAGCAGCACATCTGTGGACATACATTCATTCGGTGTGCATCTTCAGAGCCATCTGCAACCTCTTTTTTAAGCAGATGTTGAGGTGTCTGTATATCACGTCGGCATAATCTGTGTCAGAAGATCCCCAGGCAGTTTCACAGTACGTGAATTCAATGAGAGATAACTGTGCTTTGTCAACCCCCCCAAATCATCTCCTCCCAATTTCCACACAGTTGTGTGTTTGCATGGTAGTGTGATTACGCAGAACCTTTTTAATGCCTGCCAAATTCAGAGGATAAAATCACAGTGCTGCATATCAACAAAACCCAGCAACTCCAGCCTCCAATATAAAATAATTTATATACACAAAGCAGAATTTACATGTTAAATAAGAAGAGATTGTCTCATTCTCTATGGTGTCTTACCCAGCTACTAAAAAATAAATAATTCACATCAGATTGATGGATTTGTTTCCTATACAGCACACGTGCGCTATTGGAGCTGACAAAGACAACATGAAAAAAACCTTTTGCAATTAATAAAAGAGAATTGTTGAACACTTGCACATATTGGCACAAGGCAGAAGAAGAAAGGGAACATTACATAGCTCAGCTCAGGTGCCTTCCTCTGTGGAGCGGGACTCAGATTTCAGCTTCACAAATTCCTTGGCAACTTCATCATTGGTTCTCTGAGAGAGAATCCTCAGGATTGTGAGTCCAGTCTCATCCATGTGAATCCTGCGCCCGAGGGGGCACCAGCAAGCACAGCTTCCTTTGTCTGCTATATCTCTGAGCTGCATCACTGCTATCCCCAGAACCCGGTCCTCCCGGGCAAAGCAGTAATCCTTCACACAGACTTGGAGCTCGTAGGCATCGGGGCCGTCTTCATTCCCCAGGATGCTGAAAAACACACACAAGTTTACAGTGTCTCGAATGCAAAATAAAGGTGCCAGCAGTTGACTGGAGGGCTTTGATAAGTCACAGAAAACTCCTTTCTACAGAAACCCTGGTCAGATAGAGAGAAGTAAAACCTACAGCATGTGGGTGTTTTTACCGATTTACAGCAGATACAGCAAAGCTGGTTACTCAAGAAGGAAAAATGAACAACCAATTTCAAGCTGCCTTTGCAACTTGTATGTGTGTGTTAAACTGTGAAATGAGAGGAGCGGGAAACATGAAAGCCATGCTAATAGATTTTCAACTCAGATGACTTTAAACATTTCTGCTTCTGCAAAGGGTTGCTTCATTTCAGAATTACTATTTTAATTAGACAAAGTCTTTGTTAAAGATTCAGGACCTTCCATTAATGTGAAAGCTAATAAAAATAAATCCCCAGCCCTTCTGATGTTTCTAAAATTAAAAGAATAAAAGGAACAAAATCTCTTTACTTAGAGGAAGCCTGCCTTTCCTCAAAGAATAGAATAATTATATGAACACTCCTTTCTCCTCCAGACGTTTACAACCTTTTGCTCATCAGTTCTGTTCATCTCATTTTCATATATACAGCTGAGAGAGCTCAAGCCTGAAGCTCCCTCTGTTAAGACTTCCAAGAAGGAATATGTCCTTATAATAATGAAAAAAAATGAAGTAAGAAGAGATCAATACTCAATGCTGAGAAACACTGCAATTTTAGCAGTGCAACTTACTACCAATTCCAAGGGCTGGATTCTTGGAAACAAGTTCCAAAAGCATGTCCCATAGGTCAAGTTGGGATAAAAATGCACATTAAGATTAAGAAACAAATAAAAATGAACTTTTAGCCTCAACTCTACCAATAAAAAATACAAAGTTCATTAAAATGACAGTGCACAGTAAAGTATGTTCACAGGACACACAGAGTATTTCAGAAAGTAGCTGAAGGATACTGCTGGTATAGAACAGACCTCAGCATCCCACCCGCAGCAAAATCTTCCATAATCCAGCTTTTCTGCAAAGACACCAAAGACAGGACCAAGCTACTGGTTCATGTACTCGTCCAGGCCCTGAGCAGGCTGTGTGGGGACACTGGAAAACCCTGTTTTCTGCATCTGCACTTGCCACACCAGATTCCCAGGATATTTTTCACACTTACAAATGAAAGGTTTCATTGTATTTTGGAGCCCAGTTGTTGCTCTTTGACTTGGTCGTGAACTTCCTCTTCTTGTCACTCTGGTGAGGCCCAATCATGGTGATTTCAACAAATGGACGGAACATGCCAGATGTCTGCCACTTCAGGTCGTTGGCTGCCACAACTGGAAAAGAGAGTCACAACCTGGTTTACAGTAAATACTCATTTGTACTCATTGCTCTGGACATCCTTCAGCTCTGCTCTGCTTTCAGTTTCTTGTTTCTAACTCAAAGCATGACAGTGTCATAACACCCATAGGCAGGACTTTTTTGTATTGCAAGGATATGCTTTTTTGATCTAGTTTAAGTTCTGTGAAGGGAATTTAATGTTTGGGGCAGCACATAACTTCTGCCATATTGAATTGTCAAGAAATAAGCCCAAGAAAACAGGCATTTCTGCAGCTCCACACAGGCTGCCCTGACAGTTCCATGCTTACATCACCATTATGTGTGGGACAAGAAAAAAAGGGGCATTTTGGAGGCCGATATTAAGGTATTTGTTGAAAAGAGGAAATGGGACTGCAGGTAAGACAAACAAAGCTGTGGGTGGTTCCAGGACTTACTAGCTTTTAATTTTCATTCTGTCTCAGGTCACTGCAGGGAACAGACTGAAGCAGAGGAAATAGCTCTGAAAATCAGCTTTGGCACTTCCATGTAGATTTAACCAGAAGAGGGGCCTGAAGAACTGTTTATATAAATCTTCAGAGGAAGTTAAAGTAGTTAAGTATGCTGTATTCAAGCGAAGGAGATGAAGGAGGAAAAGGAACCCTGGGGTGAATCACTGCTTTGGTTATTTTCAGAGTGGCTGTTCAGGGACCAGCACGGCCTTCAGGATGGGGGAGAGGAGCCTCTGAACTCTCAGTGGCACTGTGATCTCTGGGTGTGCACTGAGCAGTTAAGCAAGATCAGCCTGCCCTGTTCTCTGCAGCACAGACTAAACTGTGGCGCCTGGCGAGAGCCATCATCTGATTTCTGTTTACTTGCATACATCGCTGCCAATAAACAACCGGGCTGTGCGCTGCCATGTCACTGCCTGCACAAGCTCATTTGCTGTTTCTCTGTGTGTCCCTGATGTGAAACAGGGAAAACAATTCTGGCCTGAGATCCCACGAGCTAATACAGAAATATTCTGACTGCCAGCTGGAGATTTGCCCCAGCAAGCCTGAGCAGCAGCACGTGCTTTGCCATACCTTTCACCGTGACCTTGTGCTCCCCAGTTCCTGGGTGGGTGTACAGGTCAATCTGGATGGACACTTCTCCCACGGGATCATCCACACCAGAGCCTGTGGGAAGAAAATCAACACCCCCCATGCATACATGGATTACTTGTTATTGGCAGAAGTCTTTATGGCCTCAGGAAGACAATGTGTTTTCACAGCACACCTCCCAAAGCCAGCTTCTCAGAGACATTCTTGAGAATGTCACGGTAGCACAAGATAACATCAGGCTCACATGCCCAACACACATAAACACCAGCACTTCTTCCACTCTGCTGAAGACTGCATCCTATTGAGAACACCAGTGAAGATTTTAAAAGAATTTAAAAGATCTAATGCTCAACAGTGGACCTTCACAGGGAGCAAGGATTTTTCAGAGGTCCCTGCCAAGCCTCTGTATACATGCAGGCATTCCAGGCATTGGCATTCCTGTCTGCTCAGGGAGGAAGGGAGGACAAAAAACTCAACAACAGCAGAAAAAGGAGGAGAGGACATCATACAACAGAGGAAATTTAGGGGAAAAAAAAAGAAGATATAGGTATTAGTGATTTGCACGGAGCCGTAGTGCAGTCTCATCCTCCAAGAACCTTTCTGCATGTTGTACATCACTTAAAAGTTGTCATCCTGACTGCCTATCTGCTTCCCTTTAGAGCATGATGAGAACCCCTTCTTTGTTGTGCATCAGAAATGTTGAGAGAGAAGCACTCACAATTTGCATGCTTATTTCCCTTTATCAATTAGCCATGGAGAAAACAAGATGTAGCTTCAGAAGGGAAAGATAATATGTTGGTATCAGAGGGAGATCTCATGAACCTCACAATTCATATATTACGATTTTTTTTCAACTTTTAAACTTTTAATCACAATTATCATCATGTAATATGTAGAAATGACATTTTTCTGGGTAATACAATTAAGATGTCATGTAAATTACAGAAAACGACTGCTTTGTAAAATGAAAATCAAGTTTTGATAAGAAAGTGAGATTGATTTGACTTTCTCTTTGAAAACTGCCTGACCTCAGTTTGACAATTAGCAATGCTGTTGTAATCAAGATACTTAAAGGGTAATTGAGTACCTATGAACAGCAGTTATTTTGTCAAATTTGAGGGTAAGATACATTACTAAGTGAAAAATTGGTCTGTTTGAAATTCTAGATAAGGAGCTTGAAGGATATCATTAAACAAACATTTTGATTAGACTGATCTAACAAGTTAACTTCCACAAGAATGGTCTGCAGGCAGCAAAACCACTCATTTAAAAGACAAGAGATTGAGAGCTACCTGTGCAATTCTCTGAGACAAATTACATGCCACAGTCAGTGGCAGTGAAAGTCACATTAATATACAAGTATCTGAGCTACCAAAACATAACCTCAAATTATTACCTCAGGGTAGGTTCTCATTCTGGACCTGAGTACATTAAACAATCTTTAGGCTGTAACAAATATAATCTTGAAGGTACTGTTTCCTCCCTGCTTTTTTTTTCTGTATGTAAGCACAGAGCTTTAAAATTGGTAGGCATAATTATTGACCTGACCCATCTGATGGTGTGGATCTGTCACTTACACTGTTGGCATTTTCCACAGGAACAAACAGAATTACCAACAGTATGGCCACAATCCACAGAAACATGAGCCAGCAAACACTCAGGTCTTCACTTTATTGATCTTTACTGCAATTAATAGGTTATAAAGGAGATGCTGATGCCTCAGAAGAATGAGAGCAGAATCATCCTATTACTTTTGAAGAAGACAAAATTTACATTACAGTTTTTTTCCTGCCTTCATTCTTGTCTTTTCATACAAAATTCTTGTTCTATGAATTGAAAATTTCAGAGACAAAAAAGCAATCTGAAAATGGCCAACGAAGACATATTCTGATCACATACAACTGTGTGCATACACATACTTGTACATTTAGTGACAAGCAGATTTAATTCTTGACATGAAAGCCTCACTGGCATTGCAATACTGAAAGGTGAAACTGCAGAACTGAGCTCATGCAATGGGTTATAGATGTGTTTCACCTGAGATAAGAAAAAGTCTTTGGACAGCAAAAAATAAATTTAGAGATGAAACACTGCAAGACTTAATATTTAGTGGTCTCCTGAGCATCCAGACCTTTAGCTCACCCCGCTTCAAGCCAGATGGGTCAAGCTTGGCCATAACCTTGAGTGCATATCAGACATTCCCATGTATTACAGTAGCCCTTCTCAGCAAACCACACGCATGCAAGTCCAGGACTTGAAACACACACCTCATGGTAAAGGGTAGGGAACAAGTCTGCAGCATCTTCCAAAACCCAGTCCATTTTCAAGACAACTTTCACATCCCATGAATAAATCTCAAGCTTGGGAACAGGCTGTCAGGCAAGGTACAGACTTCTGAACCATACCACCTGTGGCTCAGTCTGTGGGATGCAAGCATTCCGTGGAAGTTCACTTCTACAAGGGAACTACAGGGAGTAGGACTCTGGAAAAGGTTTCTGAGCATGGGCAAGATGACTTCAAAAGCAAGGCAGTTGGGTAATGTTGTTATGGTAACAACATTAATCTTGAACATACCCTTATCAGGAAGAACGTCCTCATTAGCGGTAAACCTTATACCTTTCCCATCATGCACTGAGACATGAATTCAAAAGGCAAGAAAGCAAGGAGGATAAAGAGAGAAGAGTATGAATTACAACACAATTAGCAATGTCACTTAAAATACATGGCAAATATTCTAGTTCTTAACAGACAAAATATCCTCCTAGATCTTCTGCACTGGGCTTTGGAGAGCAAGGCTGCCTGCAAGTAAGGCATAGTCTGGGTTAAAACAGAACAGAATTTGTGCTGGCATAACTAAACCGCAGCCCTGATCCAAACCTGCAGAGCAAACATTTAGCAGCATAGTGTTATAGAAGCTTACTCAGTTATGAAATGAAAGCAGTAGGTACTTCACAAACTGGAAGGTGGAACCATTGAGCAGAGAAGAGAAGCAAACAGCATTTAAGTGAGTCTGCATGAAGCCATGTCCTCCCATGAGCTCATGGGACTTGTGCAAAGGGAAACCTCAGTCACAGAGCTCTGGCAAGCAGATGTCAGCTGCAAAAAATGATGCTGCCCCTTCTGTCCCTTCAACCTGTATGCAGCTCTCCAAACCCATATACCAGCCATGGTTAATAAGAAGAGTAGGCAAGTATCCTTCTTTAGCCCCAGTCCTGGCAGAGAGTCACAGAATCACACAATATGCTGAGCTGGAAGTGACCCACAAGAGTCATTGAGTCCAGCTCCTGGCCCTGAACAGGACCTCCCCAAGAGTCACACCTTGTACCTGAGAGCATTGTTCAAACACTTCTTGAGCACTGTCAGGCTTAGTGCTGTGACCACTTCCCTGGGGAGCCTGTGCCAATGCCCAACCTCTGGGTGAATGACCTTTTCCAGCTATAAAACATAAACCTCGCCTTACACAACTTCAGGCCATTCTCTTAGGTCCTGTCACTGATCACCTGAGAAAAGACATCAGTCATGCTTTTCTCAGAGATATCCCTGCACTGATTCTGCAGATACTAGGCGGGGCAGCTCAGATCTTTTAGCCCCTAAACAGGGTCCAAAATTCTCAAGCCTACTTATGTACAAGATGCTGATTTGTACCAGTGGCCTACCATGCCCAGTAGTTGTTCCCTACAGTGGCTTAAACTAAGTCACAAAGAAATGTCATCAGTCAACTATGAGATTTAACTGATGATCTCATAACGTGTGCATATGATGCCTTAAAACCAGAGCTTCATTCTTTCTAAGCTTCTTAAAAAATACATAAATAACCAGGCACCCACTTCTGTGGCAGCCCTGCCAGTATATTCCTGCTTCTGAGAGATAATGATAATGTTCCATTATGTTTGTGTTTCTGCTAAATACTTGCCTTCAGTGAAGTTTTACAGCCAAATCATGCATTGCATGAAGCTGCTTTTTCATATCAGCTTTGAATTTGTCAGTTTTGTGACTTCGGTGGAGCACTTTCTTTCTCTGGTTTTAAGTACTCCTGATTGTAGTATAGACCGTACAACATCAGTGCTGCATACTTCCTTATATCTTAGGTCATCATGACAGTTCAGTGGTATCCACATAAAAAACTAGCTTCATGGTTTGGATGTATAATGGGAAATATGTGCACAGAACAGCAAAGACTGTAAGCACTCAAGTGTGCACTCTAGTTCCCCGTTAAAAACTGGTTTGTGTAAGTGATGGCAACAGACAGGTTCCTGGAGTCCCTAGTGGATGTAGCAGTCTTTGACCTGTCTGGCCACTGGATGTCATCGTTGTTCTGCTGGGACACAGTGACAGGACCATTCTCTCAAAGGTACTGGTTTTTTATTTAATTTCAGTGTTTTAACGCAGTATGTCTCAACATAAGGAAGACTAGACTGTGCTGCTAAAGGCAGGGATCACAGAATCACAGAGCCATCACGGTTGGAAGAGACTTGCAAGGTCATCTAGTCCAACTGTCAACCCAGCACCATCAAAATCATCCCTAAACTATGTCCCCAAATGCCACATCCAGACACCTCTTACACACTTAAGGAGAGGGTGAATCTACCACCTCCCTGGGCAACTTATTCCAATGTCTAGCCACCTTTTCAATGAAAAAATAAATTCTGCTATCTAACCTGAACCTCCCCTGGCACAACTTCAGGCAATTTCCTCTCATCCTTTCAACTTGAGACATGGCAAAAAACACCAACTTGCACCTCACTACAACCTCCTTTCAGGTAGTTTCAGATCCCCTCTGAGCCTCCTCTTCTGGTGATTCAACTCTCCAAAACTAAACCAAATTTTTCTCTTTACAAACAAGCCTTGTTTTGCTCATGAGATCTCAGAACTTTCCACACAGCTAGGGGAATGCCAGTATCAAGCAGCCTCAGTTGCACACAAGGGAAAGTATCTGAGCTAGGGAGTACTTTCCCCTTGATCCCGAGGCTCGGTGTGAGGGCATGCTGGCAGAATTAGTGCAGTCTGTGGGGTTGCCAGCTCTCTTAGGCTTGGAAGGAGTAAAAGAAAACTGGATCCCATGCAAAGAGATGGCAGCAGGACATGCCCAGGGAGTTGTATAACTTTGCTGCTGGGATGAAGTAGCTTAATGGCAAGACTTTTAATTAAACAGTCTGAAAAATTAAAAATGCCAGTTTTGGTTTAGACCCAACCCCTAACAGCATCTGTCTCCTCTTACTGAGAATAGTGAGAATCATAGTCAGCCAGTGAAGTTCCTTGAGACGAGACCAAATTTTTTCCAGACAATAATACGGAGATGTTCACATGAAAGTGATTAAATTAACTGTTTACCCCTCCAAAATCAATGAAACAGCACTACTGAGCCATAAGGCTTCTCAGAAAGTCACCAAACACTTTGGTGACCCATCCCAGCAGCTTATTAATATGTTGTGGTGATCTGTAATCATCTAGCTCCCACATACCCTGTACCGGCTGCAGACAAAACAGTGCATTTGTTGCTCTCCTGAGAGACTTCTCCCTTTACAGGCAGCCTGTAGCTCTGTGACTCATCAAATTGCTGTCACTCAGCCTTAGTCAGGGCCACACGGGCTGTGCCAGCAGCTGGCCTGTGACCCAGGCACTGACTGGTTTCTGCAGTGGTGTCTTGCTGAAATGGTACCTTACACCACTGTGCAAGTGTCAGTACAGTGACTTCAATTTTCACTTAAGCCACCCACCCACATTAACTCATGAAACGTGACTGTTTAAGTGAGGATTGCAGAGAAAAAAAGACCACAAACACCCCAAGCCTTATGTTTCACATATTTCTGCTCTCTCAAAATGTAGTCATGGAGTGGGAAATAACCCCCTTTCCCTCCTTTACAGTCTCAAAAACTCTGAACTGTCATGCTTTCCGAAATGTTACTGCCAAAAGCACTCTACAAACTGGCAGTACAAGGGAGAGAAATTACGAACAGAGCCAAGAGCTCCGCTGAACTCTGCCAATACAAAATAGTCTTACCCTGAGCTGCCTGAGACTGGACAAACGTTTTGATGAGAGTGTCCGTGGTCTGAGTGTAGAGGGAGAGAGCATATCGAAGTGACTGCAGGTCTGGACTCTTCTCCAAGAAGGTTTTCTTCAGACCGTTTCCACCAGCATGGAAATATTGCTGAGAGTGAAAAGAAATGGTAAAGGTACTGAGCAAGAATTGCAACCAGCAACCAACGTGTTGTGGTTGTACAATTGTGTGTATGGATAGGAAACAGCTGGAAAAATTCACAAAACAGTTTCTGTACTGGAAACCCAGCTCTTAGAGCAGCTGATACCAACTGCTCATGGCATACCTCTTCCAAAGCACTTAAAGAGTTATGGAACAGCAGAGACAGAAATGGAATCACTTACTTTGATTGTATCCAGTGCCAGGTCCAGGACAGCACACTGCTTTGGAGTGAGGTTCCTGGTTTCTTCTCTCACCATATGATCCTGCAAACAACCATTGTATTTGACATGAGCATGTTGTCAGAGGCTAAAGGAAAAGGAGTCCCAAATAAAAACTCTTTCTCTAGATTCATGCTGTTATCTATGTGGTGACAGCATTAATTCAGCTGTTTGAGGAATGTTTAATGGAGTTTCTCAGAGTCATTTATTACAGCTTAACTTGAAAATAAACTCATTTTGTCTCTTTCTTGCAGGCACAGAAGACATAAATAAGGAAAGAACTGGACAAAGGTAAGTGACAATTTAAAATCACAGTTTGTCTCTCAAGAAAACCCAAACAGAAGTCTGCCTACCACCCCTGGCATTCTAGAGCAGCCACAACAAAACTCTCCAAATACCACCTAAATCAAGGCATTCTGAGAACTAGACAAGAGTCAAAGTCGTTATATGTCATTTATGGATTTTTTTAACTCTTCCAACTACAAAGGTCACTAATTCATTCCGTCATTTGTGTAAAAGAAGAAGAACAAAAGAAAACATGTTTGCTAAAAGAAGACATTGTTCCCATTGAGAACCACCAACTCTAACAGCAAAAAGCCAGGAATCACTTGGGAAAGAATTCCCTTTCCTGCAGTGGAAGCACATTCCTCTTAGACTCCTGCCTGACTACAGGGACATGCCATCTTTTGGCATTTCACTAAGCTCTTTCTCTCTGATGCTTAGTCTAGGTCTCAGGGGAAAACAGTGTATTTTAGGAAGTCAAAGCTTTGCACAAACCCATATTCTAACTGAGCTGCTGGAGGGTCAGGCCAGTTGACTTCAGGTTGGTTTCTAAAGCATTCATTAAAAAGCTGCAGGTCTATCAGGCAAAGGCTATTCATCCCTACTTTAAACATATCACAGCCGCCCTAGACCCCTTCCAGGAGACACATCTGCTAAATTGCCTCTGTGTAAAGCACACCTAGTGTGTGGCATCATGTGCATGTTTTCACGGGGACAGACCTGCTGGCTATCTTGCAGCTTGCTGATTCTTCACACTGCCTGGTGCTGTTCCCATTCATTACCCATTGCAATCCATCTCCTGCCTGGTAGAGACAGGGCTCTCTGCAGTCTAGGGGCAGCACAAGGCATTTGCCACACTTCTCACAGACATCTAGCTATCAACTTTACACAGTGCAGCCTTGAACTCCACAGAAGATGCCTCTCAAGTTGTCAGTTTCTCAGACAAGTTCACACCCTGCTTTCTTGAGTAGCAGAGATGTGCCTCAACGTGCCTCTTCCCCCACACAAGGATGTCCCTGGCCTGGGGACTGTGTGCAGGGGCACAGTACTTGGTGAGCTGCAGTGTGTCCTCTGTTGTGATATGCTGTCCTGAGGGGAGCAATAGCTCTCCTCCCTCTTCTTTGTGAGCTGGCGGTAATTCAGTTGAAGATGATATGGCTTCACACTTCAGTACACAGAGACTTCAGCACAGAGAGGGTAAAGCATTCTTTTCTCTGTCTGACAATCAGATCAAGTTCAAAATCAGCCAGAGCCCAGGGCCATGGTCATGGGGGAGGCCAATTCAGTCAGGATAGCTGTGTTCCCAAGGCAGAGCGACTTTCACATCTGCTAAAATGACTTTCTAGGCCTGCCTGCCAGATTCCCCAAACTGCCACAGAAACCAGATGGTCAGCACTTTCCTCTCAAACACCTACAGAGCTCATTCAGCCCCCTGAGTGGTCACTACACCTGTGCCCATGCTGTCAATGCACAGCAACACATCACTGCTCTCTCTGAGTTTCCCAGTGTCATTTTCTTCAACACATTGTGTAAAAATAACCCAGAGACTGGACTTGTAATATTTGCACCTACTCAGAGAGGAGCCCACGACTGTCATTCCTGTGCATACCTGCCCTCTGCAAATCCCACACTGTTCCTGTAAGAACTGTGCACAGTGCTACCTTGCACTTCCGAGATTGTCAGCCAGGAGCAAGAAACAAATATTTACATCAAATAATTATGCAAGTTCAAGCAGAAGAAGTAAAAAAATAAACCAGAACAACCCAAATCAAGCCAACAAACTTTTCCTGATCTCTCAGACTCATCCTTATCTTCTCCACAGGTATTCTCAGAAGAAACTCTGTGGTCAGAGTTTCTGGCTGTTTACTCTGGGGGTGGCACAAGGGAGAGGAGGCAGCTGTTCCCTGTGCCAGTTGCTGGCTGTGAAGCAAACTGAACAGAAAGAGTTTGATAATAAATGAGAGGCAGGTATGTGGCACCAAGGAGCCAGGTTTATGGTTGGTTTTCTGAGCATTTTAAAATACACTGTGAAATTGATTTGTCATCAGGACAAGAGTCTGTGCTTGTCAGGTCTGTCAGTCTCAGTTTTCAGCTGGGTTATCTGATTCACTAGGGCTCTGTTCTCCCTGTTCTATTTAAGACCAATAAAGCTTAAAATCCATCCCATAATTTTCCCAGGCTTTTAGTGGAACTGCAAAATGTAGAGAGGGGCTCTGAAGAACCATGCCTTCCCTGTTAGCTTGTATGTGCCTGCAAAAACAAAAGGACAAAAGATGTGATATCCATGCTTCTTACACAGACTCAAACAATTTACACTCTTGTAACACTCCTATTCTTCTGGAAATTTTTGGGCACAGTGCCACTTCCCATATGGTCTCTAAAACTGAGGTGCTTTCACACTTGAGCACAACTCTCTTGTGTACCTGTACTGCTGCTGTTCTGTATGTGGATATGCAAATAAAGGCTTGAACACACACCAGGGCTTGCCCAATTTGCATGATTACGTGCATTTCTACAGCTGCAGTCCAGAGTCATCACAGTTAAGCTTTACAGTAACTGAACTGAAGACAGGCTGCTGGTGAGGGATGGCCTTCACCTGACCAGTACAAATGGAAACCAACAAAGCTTCCAAACCATTCCTGGCAGAACACGCCCTGTATATGCTCAGAAATTCCAACAATGAGAAAATATGGAACAGTAAAAGATAACAGTGAATTTCAGTGGCCGTGCCCAAGAATGCAAGCAAACCACAGGAACTCACAGACTGTCTTTGTGACCTGGGGGAAGAAACAGCAAATTCAGAGCCCTGTCCTCAGACACCAGGAGTACATGTAAAAGGCAGGGGCGGCTTCTCTTCCTGCACATGATGAGTCCTTGCTGATGTTTTTGCAAGGAAAAGGGGAAATTCACAGGAAACAGGAGTCACATTTGGATGCTGTGGTTCTGCTGCCACTCTCCCAGTGGCTACAAAGCTCCTTTCTCCCCATTTTTCCCATGGAAGTGACACACAGCATTGCAAGTGCAGGAGGCAGGGAAGGAAACACAATTCTCATGAGCCACCATGTCACCCGGGATGACAGCTTGACCGTGGGAGTGCATAAGGCCATCACTCAGCACAAGTGACAGCTATTCCGTGGGGAGCCACATTTGGGAGTTTATGCTAGGTGACTATTAACTGCTATGTTACAGCCTCAGAATGTAGCTGGAGAACAGGAGCATGTCTAATGACACACCTGCATGCCCTGATCACTTGCTAGGACTGCTCATAAGCACTGCCTTAAATGAGCTGTGTACTGGCCATGCGTGTATGGAAAATGTATCTGGTGGGCAAGGGACATAGGTGTACAAAGACAGCTGTACTAAGTGTGCAAAACAAGCTCAAAAATCAATAGGAAGGGACAAATCCATTTTGTAAGTGCACTAATCACTCAGAACAATGTCCTTTGCACTGTAAAGATTTCCCTGATCATGCTGTGAGACAGAGTTCAGGTCCAGCTCCATCTCCCTCACAGCAGACAGTGCACTGTGACACTTCAGATATAGACCTCCTCCTCTTCCCCCTGCACCATACCTGTCTTGTAGCACAAGTCCAACCACAGCACACAGTGCAATCTGAGTGCTGTAAGGCGTCACTATTTCCATACCATTCCTGTCGTGATCAGTGAATTAGTGTTTGATTCGCTTATGATGAGGTGGCGTGCACTTCACAATGCTCATGTCATGCACTGTCACGTCATGCACTGTCAAAACACATCAACAGAGCCTTCATGCTAAATGCCAGCTCGCCTGTGAAGGGAGCCCACGCAGAAGGAATTTACAGACACAGGCTCTCTTCCATAAGCAACAGTTATTTTTGTAACAGCCCATGTAATTCATCCACAGCTAGCACAAGTGCCTTTCCACCCATTAGGGACTCCCTTTTATAAATGGGGATACAGAGGAGTTGGCCAGATATTGAGGAATCTTCTTTTCTTCATTTTAAATTGATGTACCAGACTTAACCACCATGTATACAGAAGAGAAAAACCACTGGTGATTAAACCCACAATAAGATTTAAACCCACAATAAGATTTAATGTTAACTACTAAGCTAATGTTAGTAGAATGCATTTAAAAGTGCATTTGATGCATTTAAAGGCATTTCTCTACAACTGCATCCAGCAACAAACCACTGCAAGCACAAGACATGCTATGCACTACGACACTTCCATGATTACACACAGGGACATTAACACAAGCCATGCAGGACAATACCTTCAGCTTTGACAAGTGTCCCAGTTCCTTAGCAGCACTGAAAATCAACTGTGTGCCCTATGGTTGCAAAAGTTAGAAAAGAAAGGAGGGGAAAAAACAAAGGTTAGGAACAAGCTTCACGTATTTCTCCTTTGAGCAAGTCAAGTCAGTTCATAGCAACTTTACATAACCACCCCAAGGCCAGGCACAAGAACTGGACTCCTTGCCAGTTTATTACCTAGTACAAACCCTGGCATTTCTGTGGATACTACATCAAGAGCTATTTCAGAGCACAATGTCTTGCTAACCAGTTCACTCTTGCTTACAGCAGCCACTCACTCGCACAGGATGAACCTTCAAATGGATTGCACAGGCTTGGGGTGTGAGCCATCTCCAAACACTCCTTTAGATTTCATGTCTAAATACACGTGAAGACAGCAAAGACTGGCCAAAGCAAAAGATCACAGAACCCCAAGATGATGAGAATCCCTCTGTAGAGGTAGGGCCCAGTCATCATGGTGGGGGTAAGCATGGATCAAATCAGAAACAAAACTGGACCTCAGCTGTTCAGGGTTGAGAGACTGCCAAAGCCTAGTGAATACTAACTACAGCAACACCTTTGTCCTGGAGCTTGGCCAATGGCTCTTTTACCCCCACTGTGCCTTCCTGAAGCTGTATAACCAATGAAGAAACAAAGGGAAGATGAACCCCAGTGACAGGAAATCTTGCTTCAAGTCACTTTACCACTCTCACTGTAAAAAAGTCTTCCTTTTTATCTAGCCTAAATCTACCCTCTTCTGGCTTAAAAGCATGCTAGCTACATACCTATGTACCAATTGGTCATTTAGGCATTTGGAAAATTAAATATTAACACATAAATGTGTTTCAACTAGATCAGGCTGCTCAGAGCCCCATCTAACCTGGCCTTGAATGTTTCTAGGGATGGGGCATCTTGTAGGAGGACTGTTGGTTTCATGAACTAAAGGTCTCCGGTAAATCCAATTCTTCCTCCCTCTCCTTTACTGTCCTTTCTTACCTTACCAGTCTTTAACCCTCCCACTTAACCACAGCAGCCATGACCACTCCCCACCCCAAAATACCTCAAACTGTAATGAAGCAAGATGTAAACCCAGAATTACTATACTGCCCTTTGCCCCTGCCTATGTCACTCAGCTTTCCTTTGCTGCCCTTCCTGGTATTTGTTCATTTGTTCCCCGCCTATTTGTTCACAGCCAACCTTGAACTGGCTACTGCTGCAAAGATCACTGCTGAAATAATTCTTTTTTTTTTTTTTAAGGATTAAAATTAACATCAGCCCCTCTAAAAGTTTCCCCTCAGCATAAAGTCTCTATACCTGTCGCTTGGGGCAGCAGAAGAAAAACAGGCAGTTTATAGATGCAACACTGGAAAACCTTAGACTTGCTCTAGGGCAACTAGATAGTTTTTGCCCATTAAAATAGCAGCCCAGAACTGAATTTTTAAGGTGAGGGGGCCTTCTCTTTAGTTTTTCCAGCTTTGGAAATTTCTTCAGGCTGAAAAACTCTGTGACCTGAAACCACAGATCACCTCCTGACTTGCTCTACTTGTAACCACCAGCTAACCCTCACTGTTTCTAAGCCTTTTATGTTTGTTGAATACAAACTGATACAGAATGAACAGTATTGATTTTGTAGCTAAACAGAAGCTCTTGATAAATGATTAAATTCACAACTTTTCACAGGGGTGGAGGGGAAAGTGCAGGCAAGCACAATGAATCCACGAAGGAAAGCTTCTGAAATGAGACTGAGAGCTCAACCAGTTGTCAGTTTCCAATGGGTAGTGTTGAAGAGTACAGCTCTCTAATCTGAAAGAGCACAAATTTCCATGTATTTCTAGCAAGGAGGGTTGAACATGACTGCACACCAGCAGCAACAGAGAGATTTCACTGTGGGCCATGCCAAATAACCCACCAGAATAAAGGGATGTGCCTGCTGTTCTGTATGATTTGCCATGAAAATTTTGTTGACTTATGGTTATTAAAATTTAAGGTTTTTGAGTCTATTCACCAAGTAGGAAACAAAAACCAAAACATTTTTAGATCCAGAATTTTGAAAAAGGCACTAGTCACAAAACACAGTAACATCAATGTTTCTTAATTCGGTATTTTCAGCATTCATTAGATACTTTTTTTATATACATTTGAACAACAACATTAACCAGCCCAGGCACATAGTCTTGCTGCCTCAGGCTTCTAAAGAGGGCAGGTCAGTAACACTGAGCAATACCCAGTGACTGGACACGCTCCATGGAACAAAGCTGCTCTGATAACTCCCATTTACTGCATGCTAAGAAAATCCTCATCCATCAGTGACAATCTCTGTCAATGCATCTGCAAGGAGAAATTACTTTGCTGTTATACTGAGTTTGTCATCAATGCTGGTGACATCTAATGAAAATCTGGACACCTCCTTCCTCTGCCAAATGGCATTCTTGTAAACAAGATGCCATCCTCCTCAGAAAAGTTATTTATGCATGGAAAACATACCGCAAAGCTCTACGGACAGCACTTATTCCAGTTGTGCCAGGGAGTGAAAACAACTAAACTTAAATTATCCTGTAGCTTTGAGAAAAGCTGCCCACAATGGAATTGATTAAAATGTCAAGGATAGAATATAAGGACAAATTAAATCCTTATCATGAATCATGCCTAGCACTGCAGCAAACACAGCTGGAAAGGGGATGGGCCTTCATGCTGGTTTTTTTTTTCATACTAGTTTTACTTTCCTAAACTCTTTTAGAAACAAGAAATACACCTATAGTCCACAACACAGAGATTTTAAATTCCTTGTTAATGCTCTGATGCTTTTCTGTCCCTTCACTGAAAGCATTTAGAGAAGCATCATCAGCTGACTGAAGTCTAATTGTTGGAAGCCAACAGAACTGCACTGATTTATACTCCAAGTGACTTAAATCCTTAAAGCTTAACTGTTCTACTGCTCAGCTGACAAAGTTAGGAAACAAAAGCCTACTGCAAGTTTTTAGATTCCAATCCTTTTTTGGAAACCATATTATTAGCAATGCTTATTTTTCTGAGACATAACAGTGAAAGGAAGTTTCATCTGACACTGTACTTTTTCCAGTATTTTTTTAGTTCCTATGTTCAATAACAATGAGATCTGATAATTTAACTTCTCATTTAAGTTCATTTAAAAAACTCTATCATATCTGATAATGTTTGTTAGCACACATAAAAATAAAGCTATTTTTTAGTTGTTGTTGTATATTAAACCAAAAAAATTGACAAAATAGGCTTAGAAGTGGGAATGAAAAGAAGAAAATAATTACCTGTCAGTACAGAGAGCTAAGCACATATGCAGTTCACAGACCATAATTTTATTCAACACTAAGAAAGCTTTTTCTTCTCATCACAGAGGCAGCCTTGAACTTTTCTGCTCCAAGCTAGCACAAGGGAGAGGATTCATTTAAACTAACAGAAGTTAAGAAAGGTTTCAGAAAACCTCTTAAAGCCACACTCTCCTCTACCACAGAGTAGGTCTGGAGTGGCTCAGGCAGATGAGCCTGAAAAACAGACAGTGTGGAAGTCACATGCAAATTCTGTCCTCAGCTCAAAGAAAATTTAGTTTTTATCCTGTTCTCATTTAGTGAAGAGAAGTCTGACAAGTGTAAAAAAGCACAGCAGGAGCAAGCACAAATGGAACCCCATGTGAACGGCTGCAGTGTACTGTGTGAAATAAATAAAGGAGAGGCGCCAGAGGAATCACCTGAGTGTAAACTAAGCACTTCTTCTCTCACCTGACTAGTCACTGATGGCATGGTACAGTTTCATCCTAAGCAGTTGAGAAAGAGATGTATAACTAATCTGTTAATATCCCCAAGCATTGTGCACTGAACCCCAAAATAAGGATTCCCAGAGTGTATATCCACTCAACCAAGACAGAAGGTGTTTAATTACATGCCGGATCTTAAAATTAGTGAGGTGTGAATTACTTGGTGAGTTACTGGAGATCACATTGCTGCTAATCTCACAAGCAACCGGCAGAGGCTGCTCAGAGAGGTTAAAATCACCCATCTGAAAGTCATGAAGGACCCGCAGCTCAGGTCATCAGAGTGGGAGGTTGCAAAACTGCCCTGTCCCCACTGGATTTCTCACAGAGCTAACACCTTCTCACCTGAGCCCCACATAGCAGAATCTTCCAGGAGCTAATTTAAGTGGAATTGTTAAGTCTGGAGAGAGGCATTTAAGCACTATGCAGTGGCAGGACCACATGAGTGACAGGCAAGGCAAACTGCAGTGTGACGGGAACCCTCTACCCAAGTATGCTTTCCATGCTTTCCATCAGAAGACTTCTGCACATCCAGCAATTTTGCAGAAAGAGAAAATACTCCATAAAAGAGACTCTTTTCTACCATGAATATCCCCTACTTCTTAAGGGCTGCACATGAGTTTTAGGATGGAAATCCCCATCAGTGTGACTCTTCAAACACGAAGAAGCATCACTAGGGCTTTCTGTTGCTGAGGGTGGGGAGGAAAGTGTGTTACAGTGCCTGTGGCTACTTGTGTCTGATGTGCTTTCANAAAAACAAACAAAAAAAAAAAAAAAAGCAAAAAAAAAAAAGGCAAATTAGATAAGAGCTGCTTGGCACAGAAGTAGAATACCAAAGAGAAAGTACTGCTTCTGCCCATGCTGGCAACCCTGAGTTTTGCTTTGCTTTGCCCTGCCTTGCCCTGCTAGCCTTCACTGCTGGGAGTGATGAAAACCTGGTGGTGACAGAATAAACTGCTATGTCCCAGAGAACAGTGGAAGCAGCTCTTCGTCCTTGCAGCTCATCCAGCCTCACCACAGGTTCCCTGCTCAAGGACTGCAGACAAGGCCATTGTAATCATTGCATTGTTCGTAACTGTCCTTCTGGAATAGCAACTCTTTTCCAGTTTAGACTAGTTCAGCCTCCTTGCTACCATACAACTAATTATAGGCCAAAAAATTCAGAAATGAGCATTGTGCATTATCTCAGACAAGTGAGTATGCACTTCAATTTGCTTCTCAATTTGAAACTGAAATGATGGTAACAAGAAACAATGAAAAAAACTTTAAGTGGCTTATAGCAACATTCTGCAGATTGGAAGAATTGGCTGATCACAGTTATTGCCTCTTTCATGATACAAGTCACTCTCCTACTCTGCCTTTGAAATCCAAAACTAGCAAGTATAAAGCTCAAGCAGCTCCTCCCTAGTTCTCTCTAAGACCCTTGATCTCATCGATTCCATTCCAAATGGGTCATGTTAATGCTGCTCCTACATTATGATTTTAGCACCTGCCCCCAAAGACTCCTTTTTAAAAGCAATTCAACCAAGACAACGAAATACCATCTTCCTAAATTTATTTTCTTTTTCTTCTTTACAGATCATAAAGGCAAGCAGAAATGATTACTCCAAATCCGAGCTCAGAGAGAGCAGTCTTTAGCAAACTATGCCTCATGATAATTTTATGTTTGTAGGTATGACAGCACACTTCCTCTCACAAGTTTTATTTAAAGTCATCATCATCAACGCCAGGGACAAGGGTCTTTGCTCTCAGAGCAAGAAACACCTAGAGCAAGAGGCAGATTTGCATCACTCCCCTGGACACTGCAACTCAGGAAGCCCAGTCCAAATATGTGAGGGAACTGCTGAATAGTGAAAACCACTATTGTTCTACCCACCACTGGGAGAAAAGTAAGGCTGCGTAAATGAGCTACAGACCGCAAGTTTACTCCAACAGCAAGATGAAAAGAAGTTCTGGATCATCTGTAAATAATGAGGTTACAGCCCAAGCTTCACACTGCCTCCAACTGAGTGTCATCCCCCAGAGTAGCTGGGCATGCATGACTGACATTTAATCAGTTTCTGTGGTTTCTCAAAACTGGGGAAGAGTTAATCTTCCATTGTTAAAAGCATCACTACATTCATGACACACATTCATCCAGCATGTCCACACAGCTGAACAATTATACAAAAGACTGCCTTTGAAGGAAAACTATCTGGACATGCTTCCAACTCCCCAGCATCACAGAGAGAGAAATCCTGCCAGCCAATGCTGGTGTTAAATCCTTCTTGGAGGGGTAAAACGGGGGATGGGTGATTAAAAATCAAGCTCAAATTAACCATGTCTTTATAGAGAGACACTCTGGCTAATAGATGATCAGGCAAAAGTGGCTACAAGTCACGATCTGAGGCCATGAAGCCTAACTGTTCCATAATCCCACATACACACAGAGCTCTCCTTAGAGGATTGCAAAGCTCTAATCAGTGCAAACTGATACACTGGACAGAAATTGCTTTTGGATCATGGATTTTGAATTGTGGGATTTTTTTCTAGAGTGTGCTCTGTATCTTGCAACCCTACCATAAATAGAGATGCTCTCTTTCTTTACCAAGTTACAGACATGTTTTTCCATCCTCAGGCAGGCTACAAGCAGACAAATTTACCTGTATGGATGACTCACTAGGTCAGGGGGATGAGTTACATAGGCAATGGCAACACTTTCTGGTATGAGTCAGGAAGGAGAAAATGCTTTACCGTATGGTCTGTAAGAGGAGGCAGCACAATCAGCCTCTCCATGGTGTTCATTACCACCCTCCAGAGCTCTTTCAGCACCCGTTTCAACACTGTCTTTTCACACACAGTTGCAAACAGTGTCAAGCTGCAGGGAGAGAGCAAGAACTGAGTAAGTTTAGGGAGCACAATATGCAATGAGAAAAAATGAGCTGCATATGGAAGATTCAGTGCCCTATTCAAAGCAGTTTGTCATAACAATTGCTTTAAAGGTAAAAAATCTTCCCTTTTCCTAAAGCAGAGACTGTGTTCACCCTTGGAGTTCTAGCACTAAAAACACTGGCAAAAATGGATGATTGACATTTCTGACCAAATAATTTCTATTTATTGACCTGGGGATTACAGAAGGTATCACTTGGTGATAGGTGATTTGGAATAATATATATAATCTAAATAAAAGCAGGTAACATTGAACAGGATCCCTTAAAAAAGATGTGTTTGGTTTACAGAGTATATAGAAAAAACTTACAAATATAAAATAATCAAGGGATTACTATACTGATTTTTGATGGATACCTAAATTAATACTTCCCAGAGTGCTGTGCAGAACTTCCTTCACAGCTTCTGATAGCTGCTGAAGTATCTAAATCTTTCACCTCTAAAATCACCCCAAAGTATTTCTTGGACAACTCCATATTTTGTTGTGATTGCATTCACCAATCACCTGCCATGTGTTTATCTGCTCTAACACAGAGCTTTATCTCCCTAGTTTTTCTTCCTTTTTTATTGTACAGGCTATCAAAAAGGCCAAGAAGTGTTAGAATCTCCTTTGAAATGTTTGTTGAACTTTGAGATTTACCAATCACACTGTGAGAGCTACAGAACAGGAATTCTGTGGCCAGCAGCACTCAGACTGAGAAGACTCTTCTCCATTGTGTAAGGTCTTTTCCCAACTTGCCTTCTTCCCACAGCTGGTTAGACAGTAAATGAACAAAACCAAACAGGGACATGACTGATGTGGGTGGGATGCACGAAGCATTAAAAAACTACTCTCTCCTTCTGTGAAGGAGGAAAGAAAACAATCAGGCATGGATGATCATAATCAAAATTACTAGCTCCACAGCTGGATGGCAGGCCTGTAGCATACCAAGCTCCCTGTGGTACAAAGGAATGGCTTTTCAGGATTCATGATGGCATGCATGGAAAATGATCAAATGAGAGGGCTCCTAGATGTAATGACTGCTGCAGAGTCACTTAGTAACACAGTGACCCAAAAGCAAGATGGGATAATCAACACTAAGTGCAACCAAATCGCCTGTATTTTAAATTTGTAAAGCTTCACATCTCTTGCAGCATTTATTAAGAAAATTGCTGGCTATTCTTACTAATGAAGAACTGATGTAAAGCAGCATTAAGTTTAACTTATACAAGGATTAAAAACTATTTCTGTTTGCAGTTCAAGACTTAGCTTATAAAAATTATGTCCAGAAGCCACATTTAGCTGTCCCTGTCCAGCTGAATCATGCTGCATGGTATTAATGCAACAGTTAATTAAAGCAATGGATCAACCTTATGCACATCCCATGATTCAGAAGCTTATTTGCTAGTAAGAACAGCAGCAGGTATGACTAGAACACACATTTGACACGACTGTGATACTGAGCAGAATATGTAACAAGTACATAAGCACTCTTTGAAATATGCTTGCAAATTGTCTACAGTAAAATCTCTATTGGAAAAAAACCCACAGCTAGAAAATTGAGAATTTCAGTCTTTTTCACTACTTGATCAGCAGTGTGTTTTGCTGATTGCTATAATTACCAGAGGTAGAAAGAAGAACTGTGAGTGTGCTTTGGCACTGAATGAAGGCTAAAGAGCCTATTCACGGCTTGTGAGAGGCAGATATGGGAAGAAACGCTATTAATTCGTCTTGAAAATTTGGAGACTGGAAATCTCAGTAACAATCCAAGAACAGAGAGCTATTTTCCCCTCTGCCTCATTCTTGTTCCAATCCAATGAACTGTATGTGTAGCATATATTTTAACACTCCCTTACTTTCCATCCAGGAAGTCCATCAGTGGCCTCAGGACATTATCTGCATCTTGTGCAACTGTGTTTCTGGCATTAGCAGCAGAATTCGCTGTCCCTTTCACTTGACAGAGGATATCAGACATTTGCTTGACACACTCATCAATCCGAGTCTGAAAGCTGCACAGATAGGAGAAAGGCAGAAAACAAGATTATCGGTGGCGGAAACTCAAGGTAAAAAATTTCAAGTTCATTCAGTTTCACATTCCCCTTTCACAAGACTTGCTGCTCTTTTCCTTACTGTATTTGTACCAAGGGGCATGCTCTCCAGCTCCTAATGCCCACCACCCCCACACAGCTGACCACCTCTGAACATGAGACACGAGCACATTTGAGAGAAGTTTGTTCATTCATCTTGCAGCAAGAAATGATCCTTTCCTGATTTCAAGAAACGCTGTTATTCTTAGGTCAAAGCACCCTACTCTACCCTTTGCCTTCTCCACCACAGAGACTGGGATATCACACAAAGCAATGACACAATGCATGCCCCACTCTGAGCACCCAGGAGTCCATCAGCAGAAATCCAGTTATGACCCATCATAGGCTAAGTCTTTAAAATAACAGAGACAGCCTGAAGGCAGGCACCAGCTTAAGCCACTCCACTGCCATACAGTCCACACCAAGCCTCAAACTGGGATGTGGGGCTCAGCTGTGCGAAGTGTAGGGTCCCTGTAACGAAGTGACACACAAGGCATTAAAGCACAATTACTTTTCTACCTCTTCCTGCTAAGAGGCAGTTCAAAATTAAATAATGCAGTGATTAAAAATTATGAATAGATCAGCAGAGCTGACAACAAATCAATTCAGCAAATAAAGGAAAATGCTTTGACATTTAAAAGAACAGTTACTAACAACAGGCACTACAAGTGACATTTAACTATCCATTAATGGCACAGCGTTAGGAGCTGGGTAAAGATGTAAGAGTAGGTAGGTTGGAAGTCAGCTTTACAGCTGCAGAAAGGACCTGAACTTCTGATATGTGAGCCACTGGGGACACCTGTGGGTTGGGTTTGAGTGTGCGACTTCTCTGCCCCATGGCTCTCACCGTTTTTTTCCACCTGGTCACCCTTCCTGCTCTGCCACCTCCAGCCCCATGGTCCCTCTTGCTCAATTCTAGCCTGCCTCTCACTGGAAAAATTCCAGAGCTATTTCTAGCAGAAAGTGTCCTGCAGCAGTCAGTTGTGGCTGCAATGTCAGCTTAACCAGAGACCAAAGCCACATCAAATAGAAGAGCATAAAAAATTTCCTGTGCCATTGATCTGTCACAGACCAATCCCACCCCACAGTTCTCCCATCACTACATCAATTGCTGGACCATCAATTGCTGAAGGACCCTGCCTCAAGACCCTGCTTTAAACCCCCCAGTCAGGGATGGAAAATAACAATGCCTTCACAGATAAAAAGTAATACAAGTCAAAATGGTTACCAATTTTATGAAAAATAATAGATCAGTTACTGTGGCAGCAGGTTCACCTGAAAGTGAAGCCTGTGTAGATGTACAGCTTAACAGGAACCCTTGGCAGCAGCAAGCTAAAAAACAACTTCACCTATGCTGCCAGACAGGGCCTGCTGCATTCCTCCAGGAATTCCTTCCTTCACTCCTACAGCCTCCAAGAACACAACATCAGTTAGCCTTGCATGAAGGATAAACCCTTCCAAGACTCCTCTCAAAGTAGAAGATGCCTCTGTGTTCAGACAAAATCCTCTCTCAGCAAGGGTGGTGAGGCGCTCAGGACATGTGCTGCCTTCTCAGCAAATGTAATTATCTCACATAGATGAAGAAGAGTTAAGATCTGCACTGTCAGGTGTGCACAGTGTTGAAGGAGCAATTATTTACAGACTCTGCATAGAATATTTTGGATATCTGCCTTATCTCCTAAGTTTATATCCTTTAGGAGATCATACTTATAGAGTAAACTGCAGCTCTGCTTTTCACTCCCTGAGACTGTTAAGGAATAAATGAAGCACCTGACTGCCTAAATCTCTGGCTGGCTCATCTCCCTAAAACACTCCCCAGTATGTATGCTGATACTGGATAATCTCTTTAAATCATATTTGCAAATGCCAAGATTGTCCCCTAATTGTTTTGTAGCAATGACACCATGGAGAAAATACTCAGATTAAAAAAAAATTCACCTCCCTAATCATTATTTCTCAGTCACCCTCCATCTAATTATGAAGCTCATTGATTCCATTCAGTTACAGTCTTGAGTCTTTCAATTTCTTGCTGTAGCATCTATTACTGGCAATAGGAAAGGCTCACTTATCTCCCTGCTCAGCTTTGTGTGCTGAAATCCAAACAGTCATTGACAAATCCCACCATGATTAGCCATAAGAATTGCAAACCTGTTGGCCCTGGGAGGCCAAGTTGGTACAATTTGCTCTGCCTTGCCCATGTTCAAGCTACACTACGGCTCATGCCTGCACTAATCCTGTTATGCAGCACAACATGAAATGAATGGGGTTTGTAACTACAAGTGGTTGTTTTTGAAGAACAATCAGGAGTTCTGTATTTTTAGATTTAGCTTAATTGACATCCTTTATAGCTCACTAGAAAAGTCTTATAAAGTTGAGCACATTTTTATCCTCAGGTAAATAATAACATGATTTCCATGTCAACATGCAAAACCTAACTGCCATCAATTACTTTGGCAATACTTTGAAGAGCTCCTTGAAAGACTAGGTAACATTTGCAGCAGCATTAGAACAAGTCAATCTCAAATTCCAAACCTGTTTCCTTCTTATTCCAGAATTCATTTAACAATCAGAAATCATTCAGCTGTTTCATACATTTAGAGCACAATGTTTAAACAAGAATGTTGCTTCATAAACACTAAGCTGGAAACAGCTTTTCAAGCAGTAGAGGAGCAGGCAATTCTGTTACTGACAAGCACTACTTACTGAAAAAAAAAATCACTCTGTGTAATTCAAATACATTTCACAGTTGAAGGATCTCCATGTTCCATTTCCAAGCAGAGAAATACAGAAGAGAAAGACTTTAAAAATGTTTCTCACTTCCTTAGATGGTCTCTGTATTTGAAAGGCCATGAATTAAGGACAAAAAGAAAAATATAATGCAGTTCACAGGAGTTTCTTTTCTTTCTTAGCCTGACTGAATGAGATTAGACAAAAGAAAGGAATGCTTCAAGGGCAAGGACCTTGTAATACTCACCTGTTACCAAACACCGCACTGAGCTCATCCAAAACATTGTTCAGCTTCACCTGGAGCTCTTTGAGATGGTCACTTGCTTCTGCATCCAACTGTGGATGAAAAAAAGAGCATTTAGTTTGAACCCAGAGGGCAGTCTGCTGTCCTTTGCAGTGCTTCTCTTCACTGTTGAGGCTACACTTAATAAGCAGGTGAACTATCCCCACTGGACTCTGCCAGGTAGGATGCTCTCCTCCACTGCCTGCTGCTGCTGCTACAGAAGCTGTAAAATCAACAGATATTTGCCTAAAAAGCAGCAAGTACTTTCCCCAGGTTCCTATACCCTTCAATATCCTTCCCCATGTTTGTAAAGTTGAGCAAGAAAGGGAATGTGAACTCCCTGTGACCAAGAGTGTATCTAGGCTGAGAATCCATCAATACTGGGCACTACCCTGGGCTCACAGGTAATTTCACCCCTCTGAGTCTAGAAGGATACAGGGCTTTCCAGACTCGTGGTCTGAAAAGCCCTGCATGGTTTTGAAAGAAGCTATTTCACCTTTCACACTGCTGTCAAATACTCCAACTAAAGATTGACCCAGACAGTGCTCTCAGAAGGTTGGACCCCAGCTATTTTGAAAATCTGGCCACAATATCATGGCAGGAGCTGTTGTGCTTTTTTGTTGATCATTTTTGGAAAGTAAAATCTCAGCTACCGGTATTGAGCAAACATAGCTCTACTCTCACATGGAACCAGACAGCTTTTTGTATGCAAGTGTTCAGAGGAAAACAAAAAACAAGTGCCCCAAGCACTACATGAATGCTGTTGACACCTTGGCAGGTTCTGTAAGAAAGTGCTTCCTCCATTCTTATCAGCCAAATCCACCTGTTTTAAACTGAACATGATTTACAGTGTCTTTTATTCCAGCTGCAGCCACCCCTCCAGCCTCAAAAGAGCCACTGTTGAGCAACATTCCTGTGTGTACACATAGCAGCACAGGATGAATGCTTTGAGATCATTTGCTCATAAAACGTAACTTGTAAAACAGATTTGCCTGTGTATGCAGGCAGGCAAGCCATTTGTAAAACAAAAAGCCTCCTCTAAGGCAGAGCATCATTTAGGAATGTAACGAGCCAGGTACCAGTACAGTGGTTAAAAATCAGTTTAGATATTTATGGTATATTCATCTGTACAGGATTTGAACATGACAGGAGTCCCCACTTCTAAAATCAGTGCCGGAGCCCTCTTCATATTCCTTCAGCATCTGTCAGAGAAAGCCAAGCCTTAGGGGATTTGGAATCTGATCCGTTCATTTTCCTCTTGTAAGCTGGCATGGAAAATTGACTCTATTACGCATTTGAACCTGTGCTAGTGAAACTTCTGGATCAGAATTTTAAAAGCAATTAAAGTAAGAACCAACAACCAAGTAAATGATGATTACTTAGGCCTTGTAACTTTAAGCTTTGCTGCCTCCGATTATTTTTCCTTTATTAAAGTAAATTTCTTTTTCTATTATCTTTATAACACTCTTGCTCTGTGATGGCAGAAGGAAGCTAATGTCATGCCAATCAGCATTCCTTCTAGCTAAGCTTGTAGGTAACAAAATAAAAACAGCATTTGGTGGTGGTGGTTTCTCTTGCCCCTGCATTAATCCTTCCCTCCTACTGCTTAAAGGCACAATGAGTCACAAGCTGTCTGATTTGCTCTCTATAATTAATGGCGCTAAATTGCCCTCTGATTTCAGCCATTTCTGACATATCTGAGGTAGGACCAGTTCATGATTCATTGAAACATTCCAAAGAACTGCTTTTCCAGTCAGAAAAAAAAAAAAAAAGACAGAAGAATTTGGCATACAACAATTACTCTTTACGATCTTCTTTATAAGCTATCAGATGCATAGTCTAGAGGATATTTGAGGTCAGGACCAACAACTTGTTGACCTGGTTCATGAATAATTCAATCAATGATTTATTTTACTGTGAGGTGGCCTGGAGAGCTCACTGGCTACCTCTAAGTTTTCCCTCACTGTTGCATTTTACTGCAAACTGATCTTCCTCATTGCAGACACATGGCTGTCCCAGTACTGCAAGAAGAGACAGCTGGAACAAAGCTTTGCCACAGGGATGAGCTCCATTATCTGTGGTAAGGAACTCTCACTCCTTCAGAACATCAGCTCACAGCTCTCTGGACACAACTGGCAAGACAGCTGCCCAGATTTAACTTTGAGGTGCCCAGCCTCATCCTCAGGAAGGCAAACCCTGGTGGTAAGCATTCTGGTTCAGCATCCACAAAGTCCCCTGACACCCTAGAAAAGCTGTTGTTTTCTGAGCAGCTCCTGCTAGGGAAGACTCCACATAACACATTACTGATGGTTAATACTTAGGCATTGGCCTACTCTGGCTTGAAAGCAAATTTTGGGGAATTACCTGATTGTGATTTAAGTTCATTAGGAAGGTGTTGGTAGGTGTGTACTGCTGTTTCCCACACATAAATCACATGTCAGTAACAGAGTACTGCAGAATGTGGTATTAACTGCAAATGTGGCCAGTGTGGTGAAGAACTGATAAGAGTGCTCAAATGAACCCACAACGGTGTTGCTGTTGCTGCTCACTCAATGAATTTTAAGCATATCAGCTATCACTGATAGCAGGAAAGGCTGCTTGGACTGCATGATAAATCTGGCTGGTATAGCAGAAAACAGGATTAGACAGCTGGGTCACTGCCCATCCACACCATTTCTCTCAGCAGGCTTATGATCTCCATTCTGTGGGTGTATCAGAGATAATTCAGAGGAAGAATGGAAGTTCTCTGTGCAAAACATGGGACAGTGAGGTGGCTTCTGATCTCTGAGCAAATGTTCCAATTCCAGCAGAAATAATGGCTAGCACAGACAGTTCTGTGTCTGAGGCTAAATGTGTGATGCTGAAAACTGAGGTGCAAAGAGGGAAAAGCTAATCCCATATTTAAATTTCAGGGGAGAAATCAAGTCTCTGCTAATTTTCTAAAAATATTTGGGACTTGGCTTTGAAAGAATCTGGACCTCAAAGTCTCATCCAGGGGTTCCTCCCTTTCTCATGCATGAAACAGAACCCCCACTCAAAGAATTTGCAGTGATGGGCTTCCAAGTTTTCCAAGAGACATAATTAGTTCTTCTTTGGTTTCCACACACACTGATGATGTATAAGGGGCCAGAACTGGAAGGCTTCTCTGTAGGTGGTGTAGGTGGAGAGACATGACTCTTGCCTTCTAGAAAGCTCAAGATGTTAATCAATTCACACCTAAAAGGCAGAGACACTCTGAAATCATCAGGTCTGATCTGGCATTATCAGTAGCTAAAGAATTATGCCCTGATACTGTATTTTACCTTTATTAAAGTTATGGAGTTCATCTGACTCCAGTTTGAAGCTGCTGGTTTTTGTTCTGCCTCACTCCACCAGCCCCTAGGAGTTCAGCAGATCCACCCCCACTTTAGGGACTCACTTGCACTGAATTTTCAGGCATCTCCCCATTTTCCAACAGGGTTCAAGAGTAAGGAACATGGAGCACTGAATCCAAACAATACCTGCCAACTTCTCAAATACTAGGGCAGCCTGAGCTCTTGCATGTGGGATGCTGAAGAACAGCAAACAGTAGATACCACAAATCCTTTGAGAATTCCTATTTAAGTCCTAGCTGTTTCTAAGCTGTCCTGCAATTTTTTATTCAGGTGGCTAACTTAGGATTTAAAATGTGGGCTAACCCTGGCTAAGCATTAAGAGGAGAATTTCCTGAAGCTTTAATTGTGCAGATTAGCTTGAAACCGAAGGCATGAAAATTGTATGATGACAATATGCTGCTACTCAGAAGCTAATTCCTTGGGTTCCCTAGGCAGTGCTTGTCTCTGATACTCACCTCACCTGCTTCCCTTGGGGAAAACAGGTGTAGAAATGTTTTAAACTACTCTTTCACACTACATCTAGACTCCAGCAGTGTGCAATGCAGTATAGCACCTTTTAATTTCACTGTCATGAGTTCATTACTAGTGAAAAACTAAGCAAAATAATGGACTGCAGGCTGAAGTCTGCTGGAAAACCACAGAGGTGGGTAGAAAATGCAAGTCATGTTAGGATTTTTAAGGAAAAGTAATCAATACACAAATAGGGCCAAGTTCAGGCAAACACTAGCACTGAATGCATGTAGTCCACCCTAGCAGAGAGCTAAATTATAATCTCCATTCTGCTGGTGTATTGCAGGATGCTTCAGAGGAATCAAATGTTTCAAAAGGTATTCATGTACCCAGGTTTTACTCAGGACTCACCCCCCCATTTCACTGTTCACTGTGCTTTTAATGCTATCTGCCACTTCATAAACACTGCCTTTCCAAAACATGCTTTAGGGATGTCTGAGAATACTCCTGAGTCATGATGAAGCTGTTCTGATCCCAAGAGATCAATACAGCTTAGAAGAGAAATGTAAGTATTAATTATAATTCCTAAAAATTATTTAAGGTACTTTTCTCTGTGTATGCATGTGTGTTTATGTATTTGTATGTATATATATATTTGCCCTGAGTTCTCAAGCACAGACCCAAGGGAATCCCTCCAAAGAGAGCTCTCTAAAGCTCTGCTCCTGTCTTGTTTCTGACTAGTAATGTTCATAGACCACATGATGTTGACACATTAAAGGCAGGGATGATGGGCAATTTTTGCCCTGTTTTGAGTACTACGGTTCAGAAAAGGGTAAAAAGTGGAAAAGGTACCACAACTCACTGGGGACAGCAGGTGGAGGAGAAAGTAAAGAAAGGCACTATATCCAGGAGCTGAATTCACTGTTCCATGTTGTGCCACTATCCTTCAGGGTGACCAAGGGTGAGCCCTGTCCCTTCATTTCCCTTGCTGCAAAAGGGAGTAAGTGACCTGGATTTCCCTAGGGGTGTGTTCTGGACCCACTGGCAAAGATCACCAGGTAGCAGCAGTATTTCAGAGTTTTCCAGAGTTGTGCAGGGCTACAGCTGTAGATGGAGATGGATCTGGCAATCAGAAGCAGATGAAGCCACAAGAACATGGTAACTGAAACCAGTCCCCAAGGTCTGCCTGCACACACAGCACACAAGTAACATACTTGCCACAGGAACAATAGAATACTTGGTACCCAGCTCTCAAAACAGCTTTGAGAACAGAAGAAATTGAACAGTTCAAGACCAGGGCATACCACCGTGCTAGTCTCTTACTCTCCCAAGAAAGCAGGTTTTTTTTTGATAGTCAAGATAATGCTTTTGTGCAAGCTTCTGTGTCATGTATAGATGAACATAGAATAAATCTGCCACAGAAAGTAAGAACTGTCCCTCCTGAAGGAGGACAAAACCCACAGATGCATGTCCAGGAAGTTCTATTTGCAAAGCTGTTGTCTCACCTATTGTTACCCAATAGTCAGGTTCAATCTGCAGCAGAAAGACTACTTAAACTAGGACAAGACCTTGTTTACTCTAGCGAAACAGGGAACCTGGCAGGTTTTGAGTCAAGAAGCAATGTACTACACAGTCACCAAGTGGGGAAACCCCTGGGGACAGCAGATAATGCAAGCACCTAACACAGCACTTATTTCTGGCGATCAGTGACAGCCCTATGAAGTGCAGTAATCAGCATTTGAAAAGAAAATGAAGAAAAAATCACTTTCAAGCATCAGCTTCCTAGTGTGCTTGTCACATTTCTTCCTGTGTGTTTTATTGCTCACTGTCTGGGTTTCTCTCCCCTTTTGGTCTTTTGTTTCCACAGTACAGGGGGAAATAGTGGGTTCATTACCCCATTTTTACCTTACTTACACCTCCTGTGGTGTTAGTAAGGTAAAAATGCAGAGAAGAGGTCTAGGCTAGGGAAAGCAGCCAACAACCTCAAGAAACACCTTTTTTCTCCACTTATTTAATACAATGTCAGGGGATATTTTCAATTTGAAATATAGGGAAACCCTACTTAATGGCTACTGCTATGGAAAATAGTAGCAAATTGATTCCTTAAGGGAAATTAAATGCACAGGCATTAAACTTTTATAGGCCACTTCAGAAACATTTCATCACAAGTTTATTTTTTCCCAAAAATGAACATTTAGCTACTGCTGCTATTACAGCAGGAAGCATATAATGCTAGTTCTTGATGCAGGGATCAGAAACTAGGATTATTGAGGTGACATGTGAAAGAATGACAGCAGTTTTCCTTGCCTCATGGGGCAAATCTATTTGTTGAGATTTCTGCCACTTCATAGAATTCTGCCACTGAGCAAAAGCAAGATTTAGAAAAGCAATACAGGCAAGAACTGAGCTGTCCATCTGCAAAGCTGACTCTCCTCTTGGCATACAGGTCATAGCACAGGCTCTATCACAACACAACCAAAGAAAATGCATTTGAAAATATTTTTTTCCTAACATCAGCATCAGCAGGCTTTTCCTCATCTTCCTGAATCTTGAAAAGCAATGAAAAAAGAAGAGAAAAAAAAGAAGATACATATATTACATCAGAACAGAAACAGTGATCTGGAGGAGTAAAACATTATTTCTGCAAAAATTACCTTCTCGTAACAAATGGACACATCTGAATATCCCTCAAAATATGAGAACTCATTTGCATGTCTGTAATCTATTGGATATTGGACATTTCATGCTAAAGGCACCGCCCCACATTTAAATTCCATTTAAAATGATTCAATGTCCACAGCTCTGAGACCTGCACCAGCCACGCCCACATGAGCACAATAGGCAATCCTTCCTTCTGTGCTCCAAAACACTTCCTCCTGCTTTTTACGACAGATTTATCTGGGAAGCCTTCAGTCATGGCTGCCTCCCCACACCTACAGTGCCAGGTGTCACAAGGCTCTTCTCATGACTGCAGTCTTCAAGAACCAGTACAATGCAAACAACCCAGTAACAACGGTGCAGGAGGAATGAGGAACAACACTCATTCTCTGAGCTCTCTTACCTCTTTACCACCCATGGCTTCAAACATCTTCTCCAGCTGCACCCGTAGTTGTTGGATGTTGTTCATCAGGATGCAGGGCTGAAGGGACAAAAGCAGTGGACTTACTGCTCAGGATGTCAACACATTGTCACCAGTGGGAGACCTTGTGCCTCAACACCCTTCCTCAAGTACCACCAGATTCGAGAGTTATACGGGAGGCAGGAAATGCACAGATTTCAGCAAGCAAACATTAAAAAAGGTCAATTTTTCCTCCAGTTTAGAATGGTATGGTCAGTTCCCAGTTCCAGAACGCCCAGATGAGCAGATCTCTCTAAGTATCAGATCTACAGAGCAATCTGTACCCACTTTTATTATTTTAAATCACACAATACAGGCAGCATGGAAGTTAATTTCAAGAGGACCTGACAGCCTCCAAACCCTGCACATCATCCTCAGGACCTATTTTTATTTTAGGTCCAAGACAGAATTCAAAATGCAAAAGCATACAAATGATGATAAAGACAATACTGAAAATATTTACATCATCATCATGGTCAGATACAATGTGAGACTGGTTTCATCAGCAGAAATATGTGATTCTTTGGGGGAAAAGAGAAGCTCAGCATAACTCACCAGTTTCTCCTTGGAACAGTACGACTCAAAGCTCTTGGAGAGTATTTCAGCGTACTGCATCAGCACTTTACCAATAGTCTGTGAAGACAAGATGTGAGCCCTGTTACTTGTCCTCTACCATTACAGGAGAACTCCAGAAACAGAACAAAAATAATCACACTGTTTCACATCCCATTAAGAAAAGATAAATATTTGGATGCTGAGGGCATTACCTTAGCAAACCTCCTATTGTAGTGAGCAACAATGACAGGGTCTGGGCACTCCAGCTTCTTAATGATCTCAAAGCTCTGGTTGAGCTGGGTGAACACATCCACCACTGAGCAAGAGAACAGAGCATGCTCCGATGTTTGCTGGAACTAAAACAGAAGTACAAAGAGTCATTGTCAAATGGAATGATCTGAAATATACCCACATTGCATGGGTGTTTCCATCATCTGTCGTGTTGAAGGCAGGGTAACTTTACCAAAACCCACATCTTCCTCAGAATTAGTCAAAAACTCTTCAAAAGGCCTAGAGGAGCTAAAGAGCCTTTTTTGGTTGGATTATAAATTTACTGTCCTTCACTAACTATGATCATGACAAGCACCAGGGAAATGTACCATGATGTTGAGATCCTTAATGCAGTGCATGGTTTGCCTGTCAGCTAATGAGAAAAGAAGGAGAGAGTAAAGAGCTATTTTAATTTCTTTTAGATTTAGCTGTTGAAGAGAATGTTTGCATGAGTATCACAGTCTACTGTGACAACAGTCACTGAAAAACAGGAAAGCTCTTCTCTCCATTGGCAATACTCAGCAAATTAAGAGTAAGATTGGTCTGTCAGTGGATTAAGGTCACATTCTCACTGCATGACTAAGTACATGCAAAGTGCCTCAATTTTCAATTTCAATTACTTCTCCCAAACAGAGAGAGCTGAGAGAGCACCAAGCCACCGGCTGACAGATTAAGAGCAGCAGAACATACAAAAATGAACGATATGCACCTTGCTGTTAAAAAGTTCTCTGTGACCTATAAAGTACTAAAATAAATGAGTTTCCCAAGTGTTCAGCAAGCAAGAAGGACCATATCCTCCATTTGCATGACAGCTGAATTTATAGTGTTTTATTTGGTTCGTGCACTGAATGATGCAGCATCAAGTTGTGCACTCAGAGTGACCTACATACCCCATCTTTTTTATCTCTCTCCAGAGCACCATGCAGGAAATCTAAGGAAACATCTTCATTTTCATCCAGCCACTGCATCACAAACTGCTCAAACCACCTGCAGGGGAGGAAAGACAGCAAGTCACAGCAGGAAGAGGAGCACCCCAACCCCAGCAAGCCTTGTGAAAGCTGTCAGATGTCTGAATGCTGCTGTCCGTGCATGCAGTCAAAGTTCCCAAATATACTTGCACCTGTACATAAGCTACTGCTGAACAGGGCCTTTACCATCAGTTGGGCTGGTTCTGAGCTGTTCTTGTCCTTTTTCCTGTCTTTTCTCTTCTTGGTACCTTCCCCTTTCCCCACCTTTGTGAGCCACCTTTAACTTTTGCTTCACCTCAAAGTGCTTTTTAGTTTCTTTCCCTTCCATCCACATGCCAGAGAGCACAAGGGAGACCCCCACACCCACAGGCACCTGTCCTGCTGCTCAGTTGGGTGTACCAAATAGGTGATGTGAGAATAGGCAAGCTGAGAAGCAGCTTCAGTGATGGGATCTGACAGTCCTCTTCTCTGAGGGACACACACAGTACAAAAGGGGGGGGGTGGTGTTTTCATTGCCTGTGTTTAAGCAATAACACAGCACTTACAGCCTTATTTCAATGTCTGTCTAGGGTTTGTTGCATGCAATTGCCAACACAGCGCAGCTGAAGCAAATCTTAATTTCAAATATTACTAAACAGTATTCACATACAAGAGAAAGAAGTGTCCGTGTGTAATTCAGTCCATACAAAAGATTATTATATGAGCAGTACTGAGTACAGCCCTCTCTACACAGGCAGCTGTGTTCATAGAGATTGTGCTAATTGTGGGCTGAGTTTGCAAAGAACATGAAAGCATGTGCCAGACATGAGAGGGAGATCAAGAGCAAATTCAGGCAGAGCATACTAGATAGCCTTAAATAATCTCTACACTTTGAAATATACAGCACATCAATGCTAATATTGGAAATTGTAACTGACACAGTGTTAAAATGCCAACAGCAACCTTTCTGTGCAGCCCTATTTATTATAGACAGCAACAGTGGAACACTGTCACAGACATATGGACTTCCTGTATTCTGGAAGAATTCCTTTTGAATGGCACTTCAGGCTCCTAAAAGTCAGCATATGTTGAAGTCTGCTGCAAGTTTCTCAAGCTTTCAACGTTTTCTTTTAAACTGCAATAGTGTATTTTAAACAGCTGAAGCCTTAGAAAGTAACTCAGGCAGTTTACAAGGAAGCAACTATACATCTTCTACCTGTTTCACAGTTCCCAGGCTGTGTGTTGCTGACTGCTTCACATGTCACAGGTCAGCATGACATGGACAATTACTTGTTTGTGCCAGAAGACACAATTTTCACTCTGAGAAGCAGAGCAACTTCCTGATTATCATTCATCCTTAGTTATTGAACCACATTCACAAGAAAGGGCCATTTGCTGTAGAGAACACTGCCCATTTTTATGGATACCGTATGTTACTACACAAAATCAAGTGCCTAGGTATACCTAACTGTCTTGCCAAATTGTCTAAGCAAAGGTAGCAAAGAAAACAGCACTGCTGGGTGGGTAGAAGTGGTGTATTTTCTCTCCTTCTCATAAAACAACCCCATTACCTTCAGGAAGAGATTTACTATGAATGTTGAATGAACCACTTAGTTTGGGAAATTCTGTAAGTACATCTGCAAAGCCAGCCTCAATTTTGTCCTTTGGCTAACAGAAAAACCTGAGAGATACAAACAACTCACAAATACTTCCACTCTGTGTGTACATTCAGAGCCAAACTATGCTTTGAGCTGTAACACAAACTTAGAGATATCTTGGGCCAAATATCCCTTACAGTGTTTTACTATCACATCTTAGGCTGCCAAACAAGTCAGGAGGACTCTGAGGACTACAAAGGCAACAAATCCATAACAATATGCAAAATTATATAGCACAGAAACGAATAAAAATAATCTGATTTCATGCAGAAATAGCTTCAGAATGTTGTTATATGGCAAATATCTTCTCCCTCATCTGCTTCAATTATCTGTCAGGAAGCGAACTCTGTAATGACTCACACACCAGCACACACAGCAGCGGCTCACGGTGCTGCTTCAGAGACGTTCTGTGCTCAAAGGGGTCAGCACTGCCTGGCTCCAGCTGGCACAGCCAAACTCTCCAAACGAGGTCTGCACAGAATACACTTTAGTCCTGCCTGCTGGGAAAGGCAGCGGCGCTTCAGGACTACATACAAGTTCACCTCTGCTGCACAACAATGAGGTAACACAAAAGGCTACCGTTTCAGCTTGGCCATGAGCCTGGCTCCCTCAGATTCACACTCTGCAGGTGAATTAATCTTGTTTATTTGCTGTGGGTATCTAAGGAACAACCTCTGTGCCCTGGCAAAAACTGAGGCAAGAAGGCAGGCAGGGTTCCAGTGAGTAAAAGAATAAATACAGTGTTTGATGAAGAGAGGCAGAATAAGTCAACAGGATCTCAAAGGAAGGACTATCTTCCCCCACCAGAGAGAAGAAAGGCTCCAGTACAGCTACCATGCTACCTGCATGCTCAGATCAGTATTTAAACAAAACATAGAACATTTATTTACACACCTAAAAAGCTGGGGTTTTTCAGGAACTGACACTTCACAGCTTTTAGCTGGCAGAGAGGAAGTTTTGAAGATTCACTCCCAGTTAGATAGCTACTTCCATTTCAGAAAATGCTTCAGAGTTTCAGAAAATAAAGGGAGTATAAAAATTTAAGCTTCAATACTTTGGACCCTGCACTTTGTACAACTACATCTCAAGGCTACCAGGAACATGGTTTCTCATAGTAGAGAGTCTGTCAAGTAGACAGACAACTCAACCATTGCCTGGACAGCAGCAATTTAGTTTCATCTAAGGAGTTTACCAATGTGCAAACCTGATGCAGGGACTTCTTTGTTTAATGCAGTTTTGAGGCTAAGAATACTTGCAATGAAGCAAATCTAAGGACAGTTCATATCAGGGGGATATTTTGTGACAGGTGAAAGTTACAGTTGAGATAAACATCACGTATGTTTGACAACATGGCTGTTGTACTGAAATATGAGAGTGAAGTAACAAAGCCAGTGGCTGCAAACACACATGAGCACTGAAGCTCTACCACAAAGGCCAGCAGAGCAGAACAGACTGCAGAACAAAACTGAGCATCATTATCCTGATTACACAAGAGAAGAAGAGAGATTAAGAATATCTGATGGCTTGCATGAGACTGCCCTGACTCAGAGGCACAGCAAAGAGAACAGGGCTTCTGAGACTGTCACTCCAGCATCCTGCTCACTGAGTTTATGCCTCTTGCTGACCTGATTTGTTAATCAAGGCCCACAGCCCACACTGAGCAATTATGCCCAACTGCCTCAAGTCTTATTAGTATGCAACTAGCACCAGGCTTGAGGGACTGCACGCACGACAGCATGGCAAGAGAATTCAAAGTGCCAAACTAGAAATAGAGTCCAGGAAAAATGCGTTTGTCAAGAGGGGCGAAGTGCTGCTTGTAGACAGCACTGAACAGTCATGTACAGGGTGGGACACAATGCTGAGGGTGCCTGCAGACTGGCCAGTGGCTCACTGGAAGCACCACCCATCAGCAATATCTCTGAATGTAAAGGAAAAAAAAAGGGATTGCTGTCAACACAGCACATGAGAGCTGCAGCACTGCCTGCAATGCAAGGCAAGGTCTAGATGAAACATCAATATTTAAGGCCAACTATTGTGTCAAGGCACAAATCATTGGAAAGAGGCGAGTAAACTTCACTTAGAAGGAAAGCTCAGAACAAAAAAGAACCAGCAGAAGACCATGAAGAGACACAAGCAAAGCATTTTACTCTTGTAAAGCAAGAACAATTTATTCTCTCTGCACAGCCTATGAAAAGCTCAAACTGGAGCAAGAAAGATTTTGAGGGGGTGAAAAGGAGAATGCGTGTTAAATCCCCAAAACCCAGTGGAGGGTTAACAGTGAAGCACAGGAAAAAAGGAGTTGTGCAGCAACCATCACTGAAAGCTTTGGAAAACCAGTTAAAGCACTGGTCAGACACAGAATATCTGTTCCTGCATGAGGCAAGTGTGGGACTCCAGTTACAGCATTGTCTCCAGATGGCTCAGACAACCTTTTGGTCTCATACATCTTCTCCAGGGCTGAAATCTGCTGTTGCTCTTTTAAAGTTAAAAGCTGCAAAAAATTGCTTAGAGCTCAAGAGTGACAACTTATCTGATGCTTCCAACTAAACCACCCAGTCTTAGTAAGAAAGAGAAAACATTATCTTTGTTTACAAATCCTGTAACATACATACACATTAAGCATATCTGTAGGCATACATCTTCTATTCAAGAACTGCTCACACTGCAGGCACAGAGTAGCTTAAAGTCTGTCTGTGCTATTGACAAGGCTTTGGAAATGTTGGGAGATACTGTGGAATAATGGACTGAGTTGGGCGAAGTGTCACAGAAAACCAGAGGGGACAAACATGCACATGAACACAGAAAATCAGGAGGTAAGAAATTATGTATCTCAAAGGCAGCCACATAAGAACCAAATGGCCCACCCTAACCCCAAGGTAACAAAAGGAGGCAGATAGAGGGGGTTTACTACAGGAGGCATAAAACACTCACGCTGGATATTCAGGCACTTTCCCCTTGAAGGCAGGCAGATCACGAATGTATTCGTTGTACAGCCACTTCACTTTGAAGTGTAAATTCATATAGTCCGCACTTTTACACAGTCTGTGTTTCTCATGCTCTGTAAGGAAAGGAAAAATAGCAATTAGGTCTGAATTTACCACTGTCACCACAGCAGGCATGGGAAGAACTTAAAAAAGCATGACTGCAGAGTGCAAGGGTGTTGAGGATGAAGCACCTATAGAGCCACAAAATCTTCACAACACAAGATTTTGGCAGCAGGCAGGAGTTTTTGGAGGTTGGGACCATTGGGGCTCTGGAGTTTTTTTCTGTAACTCAAATTAATACTTCCATTTGTTGAACATTTTTTTGCTGTCAAAGCAATAAAAACAGAGCAATCTCTTATGGCCTTTTCATTTAACATATCACAGTTGAGACTCCATCTTTGCAGGGGAAAAATCAAGACGAGCAAATCTGTTCATTCTTGGATATAAACAAAGGCAATAGCAACATGTTACACTACGTCCCCTGTGAGAGAAGAGTAGAAAGCACCAAGAGTTTGACAGTGCGACTCAAACAAGATCAAACGAGCTACACAGGAACTGGAGTCTTTCCTGCTCCCATTTGGAGAAATTAATGGTATTTCTCTCCCACAAGGCATGGACTGCTGCTCAGCTTCTTCCTCCTGCCAGGATTCCTTATGTTTTTGCACCCAGGCAATGCTGGGAAAATACAGTTTCCCCCTGTATAATGCCCATACCTCCACAACACAACCCTTCCCACGCACTTACACCACTAAAGCACTGGCCGTAATCAGACCTCCGCAGACCACCACTCCCCTTCCTTATCAGGAGTAATGTATGGTCCATGTCTTCGCTCTTAAGGCCCTTCACAGCCTACGTCCACACTGCCATCTTTCAGCAACTGATTCCCACTTCTGATCAGCCCACAATTCTGTATTTAAAATACTTGTTAAGTTCTCTGAAAAGCAGCTCAACGCTTTCTCCTAAGCCATCCCTCGTGCTTACACAGGCAGCTCCTTCTACTGCACTGCTTTTCTTCAAAATCCTCCTTGAAGCGATTAAAATTAATTCCTTTTTCACAATATAAGGACTCAGCAGCTGGCTTTTGCCTGCCCTGTGACCCTGCATTATCAGGTTATCAATTCTATGTTGCCACTCCCTATTGCCTCCTGTCCGTTTCCATCTCTTTCTTCTACCAAGCTTCACAGCAGGAATACACTTTGTGCCGAGCTTCTTTGTTCACTCTAGCACAACAGCAAGCTGCTAGTCCATGACTACAATGTGAGATATTATACTAAAACATACATGATTTTGGCTTAAACTCAGGTTTTTATCCCAGTATTTGACTTTAGACTCTTCTTTCTACCTTTGACGTGGAAACCTCATCACTGATGTAACTTTCCAAGGGCACCATTGCTGATGTGCAAACAAGTTTCAGCTATGTTAAAAAGTGTGACTTTTTCCCAACTTTGAATGGCTTATTAGCTGATAGACATGCCTATCTTACACCATTACCTATTTTCAGGTAAATGTGAATTCCTGCAACTAATTAAAAACATTGAGAAACTCCCACATCTCTCTTGAAGCTTCATTAACATGCACAAGAATAAAGTCCAAATCAAGTGTAAATTATCCAACTGAAAACACAAAATCCAGAGTAATGTTCATGCAAATTTTTTCCATAAACCTTGTCAACTGCCAAGCAGTTGAATGTTTCAGTGATTTGCCTGCGAGCTTTTGTAACAGTGTAATACAGATTTCCTTCTTGTTCACATGTCACAGATCCACACAGATACAATTTCCAAAAAAAAAAAAAAAAAGGACAAAGAGTAAAATAAAAACAAAGAAACCCAATCTTTGTTTTAAAGAAATTAAAATGCCCAATATCTGAGAGACATAATCCTCAGGGGTGATGGTTCAATGGACAAGTTACATGTACTATGGTCCATTTCACTCCACAGGGAGCTGTGTAAAGCCCATTCCTGTTTTACATTAATAACCTCATATCTTTCTTGAGCGCTAGGAAAGCAGCAGTACACTCAGCGTCTGAACTGCTGACCCTCTGCTATCCCTCAAGCAACGGTAGACGAAAATGAGAACTCCCTCTGCAGATCTAAAACTGGAAACAAATAGAGCAATAACAGTGCCTGTTGTGCTCCCTGTGAGTGAGGAAACCGATGGACAATTATAACTTCATTAACTCGGATGTGTGCTGCCCCCAGTTGTTGCTCCCGTGTGTGGAAAATGCTGTTCCTGCCGAGGAAAGGTCGAACTCCAATGTAAAAAGGACTTAAATCAGATATATCTCCTCAAAATTAAACAATGCACTAAAAGCAAGCAATTCAAGCCTTTTCTTGGTTTTCTACGACGTCTAAAATACTTCTAAGTCGCAGAAGAAGTAGATGCAAAGCAGCCACAGAAACATAAACCCAAGTACAGCTACTAGGACTACCTGGCCATCTAGGCACTAAAGGAGACACTTGACACTAAGGGATAAATCACAGGAAACCAAAAGAAAGAAGGAGAGTTCTTACCACCATAAAAGAGAACTTTACGTATTCGAAAGAAAGGAGGGGCTTGTGACAGAGAAAAGACAAGAATGAACAGCTCAAACGTTCTGGAGAACAAAGAAAGCCAACAAAGACCCAAACCCCACCTCATCCCCAGCTTGCATCATCTGCCTTTCCCCCTTCAATGGACCCCGCACAGTTTTGATCAGTTGCTTCCTTTGAAAGGAAAAATGTTTAAGACCACCTGAAGGTGACATGGAAACACATCAGTCAGAGGCATACATTGAAAACCCATTTTAGAAAAAGTAAAGTGAAGATCCTGGCAGCCATCAGTCTTAGAACATTTCTGTTCTGCTTTGTAACCTGCTGGCTTTTAAAGAGTTTAGCAGCAGCAGCAGCAGAACAGCACACAGATATTGTACAGCAACTGCTGTGTTTTATCCTGAAAAGACCACAGAATTCTGTATGTCTCCCACACTTCCTTAGCAGATTTCAGCTGCAAGCAGCCTCCTACAGAGAAAAGCTTTTAGAGTCACCAAGGCCATATTATTAAGGCATTAATAGGGAACTGCTCCCTAGCAGCACACTTTCTAGTGTTATGTCCAGTTCTACTTTTCAGGCAGAGAACAGGACTTCTACCACATTCTTTAATCACAGATTTTTTTTCTTGATTGTAAAGCTACTTTTAATGGGTTAATTTCTAGCAAATAATGCCAAATTTCTGTAAAGAAACTCTAATAGGTACCGAGGCTGCTGAAGTGTCAACACTTTAGGCAGCTGGCATCTGTGTGTGCCTCTGATCCCCTTCCCCTTATTAGAAGTGAGAAAGTGGCAGAATGATTTATTTCAATCCTGTCTGCCAAGTCTACTCAGTCTCTCTTCCTATCAGAGATGTTTCCAATTTGCTCTCCTAATACTGATGTGTCCAAACTAGGATGAAATGTTGCTGTCAAGGATGACGTTGATTTTCTATTACTGTCTTTTAAGGTGTTCCTAGCAAAAGAAGAGCAGAAGCCTCTTTGCTCAGGGTGTTTGTGCATTCTGGGTGACAGAGGTTTCAGAGAGGACAGTAAGAAAACTGCTAACTACAGTTAGTATGCTAACAGAGAGGCTGTCCAGCTGCTTGATCACCAGGCAGTGTCCTGGGGTGGAGCCAACTGTACAGCTTGAAAAATCATCCTCTACCCTACAGTGACTCCAAGGCAACATGAGCCTTCCAGCCAAGTCTGGGACATGTGCATCTGACCTCTTTTACTCTTGAGCTGATGAGGAAGAAGGGACACTTCTCAAAGACCCAGCAAACAGGGAAGTGCTGGCTCTGCTGTGCATGGTGCCTTGAGTAGTCACTGCTTTAGGGGAGAGAGAAAGCAAGTGGGGTAGATACTGGAGCTTCTGCTCTGTCTCAGACACTGAGTCTCCTTAGGACAGCCAAAGGAGTAAGATCCAGCAGTCAAACACACTGCTGTCGTGACTCCTGCTACCAGCTGCTGAACATATCTTATACAGAGAATAGGTGTTCCATTTTTGTGACTCAGCATTTTACACATTAGCAATCTAACTCTTCAGAAGGAGCCCAAAGGACACATTGCTGCAGCATCCACAGGCTGGCACGAATTCTGGATCTGAAGCCCTTAATATTCCAGGTGTAAATTAGGGTTTATGCATTGTCCTACACAGGCTGCATGGTGCATATGGGGGTAAGCTCCAGCTGGGAGAGGCACAATGGGGAAAAAGGAAAACAACTCAGGCAGCCAGGCACTGCTCTCCAGCTCAGAGAAGCCATCTCCCAGATGAGCCTCCCAAGTCTCTTGCACACTGCCTACTAGAGAGCAGTGTGGAAGCATCAGGCTGGAAGGAGGGAGGGGGCTGCTTCACACAGACAGGTCTGCACTCTTTCTACTCCAAAGCCTCCTTACAGCACACACCCTGCATTTCTATGGCATCAGTATGGTCTTTCGAGTCTTTTCTGCAGATCTGTTTATTGCTGGCATAAAAACTACAGAACACTAAAGCTAGTGTTACACACTACATTCAAAGTGCTAAAACTATGGTTAACAGATGAAAGCCTTTGTCTACTCACAGCTATAAGCTCCACCAAGGAGCATGAACTTACCACTGGGTGAGGTGAATGAGCTCATGTTATCCAGAACTTAGGAATAGAACATAAAGGAAAACACCATGAGGAAAGTTAGGGACAAGAGTTAAACTCTATGTTCATGTGCATGTATCTCCAAAAAATAGATTAGCTTTTGTTGCAGAGAGCTGCAGATGCACACAGATCTTGGAGCAGACAAGAAATGTACCTAGGGATTATGCCACAGGCTGGGAAAAGGAATATAAAACTCTTGGTGCAGGTTAACTGGTAGAAAAACCAGCAACTGAACCTGAGAAATGACAGAGCCAAGAGCTGAGGCTGACAAATCTAATTATCATCCTACACATCATTTAATCAGTTTCCTTTAATCCCTTTTTCCCTAGTTTAAAAAAAAATGCAGTGAGCTAATCCAATCATCTGTATTTAAAATATATGTAGTAAGGCCCGTAATTGAATTATTGTAGAGCTTGTTTTAAAGGTTATCTTCACAAGTTTCTGAAGAGCAAAGCAGTGAGGAATCACACTTGCCTCAAATAGAATTCTGCACCCTAAGCATTTCTTGAATATACATTTGGAAAAGACGCATCCTAACACAGACTCTATCACTGTTCAACTCTCCTGCGGAACTTGCACCATTAAGACTACAAATAAATTACCATGCAGTTTTTAAATGTTTGTTAAAAATGCAAAATCCCTGTCCACCAGCTGCATTGGTATGAACATTCGTCACCAATAAATATTTTGAAGAGGGATGGTCTTTTCAGCAAGTATTTGCTATGCACTGAGGAACTCATGGGTGATACCAGTGCTTGTCTTAAGAAGCTCACAAGTGACCAGAAGGATGTCAGGAAAAGGTAAACTAAGCCCAGAGTCATCAGAGGGGTCATGGTATGAGACATCAACAGAGAAAACCTGAGAGACCAAGCTAATCTGGGCACTGGCAACCAAATAAAGCAAATTAAAAAAACCCCAGCAAATCATTCAAATTCACGCCCCCTTTTACAGTCATGCAATCTGTAACCATTTTACAGCTGCATTTTGGATGCAATGGGGAAAGGGAGTGTTAGGGAGGTGAGCAACTAGATCTGGAGACATCCAATTCTCATGGCTGCAGATAAAGGAGGAAGTTAGTGCACTTTCAACATGTAGAAGTGCAAATTGTATTATGAACTCCTGAAAGTGAGCATACACGAGTAAAAAGAACCATGGATTGGCTTCAGTTGGCAGGGACTGTAAAGCTCATCTCATTTCAACCCCCCTGCCATGGGCAAGGACACCTGACACTAGACCAGGCTGATCAGAGCCCCACCCCACCTGGCCTTGAACACTGCCAGGAATGGGGCAAAACCAGCCTCTCTGGGCAACCTGTGACAGTGTCTTACCACCCTCACCAGGAAGAATTTTTTCCTAATACCTAATTTCAAGCAATTTTCTTTCCATTCTTTGAAGCCATTCCCCCTTGTCCTGTCACTACAAGCTCTTGTAAATGTCCCTCTCCATTGTTCTTGTAGGCTTCCCTTCAGGTACCCCAGTTACCCTGAAGGTTGAACAAAACCAATTCTCTCAATTTTTCTGCACAGGAGAAGTGCTCCATCCCTCCTATATAAATAAGGACAAAATTGAAAGGGGAGCTAAAATGGTCTGGAGAAGCAAACAGTTTCTAGGGAAAGAGAACATGAAATTATCACCAATGCCTTATCTCTTAACACATGAGCAAGTAGTGACAGTCACTATAAAAGAGACTCCTCAACATAGTTAGTAGGTCACACTCTTTCTTCCCACTGTGTTCTTACATGAGCTTGACCTCACAAGACAAAGGCACTGTGGGGTACAAGCATATATAAAAGTTCCTAACACAGAAGTGAGAACATTTCATCCAGCCCTGCAGCCTGTCAGATTCAAGCCTACACCTGGCAAAGAGTGTCCCCCCCAGCACAGTCTCTACATCTGTTGCACTGACAGAGATTAATAAAATAAATGGAGTAAATCTTTTTCACCTACAGAGCAACCCCACAGACTGTTTCCAAAGAACAAAATGCAGGCAGCTGTCTTACTGGCAGCATTTTTTTCCTAGCAATCTGAAGAGTCTAATTGGCTGTCACTCCTATAAGTGAGCTCAGATCAAAGTGAGGGCAAGTGGACTGAGCAGAACTTTTTCAGTGGCCAGAAGCAGTAGCTTGACTTGGGTTTGGAATATAAATACAGCGAGCATGCTGCAGACAGCAGTGGCATTTCTGTTTTATCACAGTATCACCTTATGAATGATCACAAAGCCCAGCCCTGCAGAGACAGTGGGAGCCGGATGGTCTCTGAAATTTGTGAAAAGTTGGTGAGATTGTGAAAATCAAGTTCAGAAACCAACCATCAGAATAGTACTGCAAGTAGCAGAATTCCTTTCTGGAAGTTTACTGGGTTTTGCATGCCTAACTCATCTTCAGAAACAGTAAAATTTCTTCCTTACTGGGAGGTGGAATTATGCAAAGACTAATTTGAAATGAAGATGTCTGCAGCAGGAATTGTTCTAACAGCATCTTTCTGACAATGGCTTAGACAATCTGTGCTGTATTATCCAGGGAACTAGAGCCATGGCACAACCCAGAGTCCACCAAGTTCTCCAACCCTTTCTACCCCAGTACAATGAAATTAAAGCTGCTGCTGGCTGCTAATCTAAGCCATCATATCATCAGGCCGAAGAGAAATTCTGATCTCAAACCAGCAGGGATGTAAATAAACAGCTTGCAACACAGTCTGACATGGAGGTCTAGAGCTCATGCAGATCTCAGCCTCAGTTCTGACCCATAAAGGAGCTGTGCACAGACAAACAAACCACTAGAAATCCCTGCTCCAGTCAGTCGTGATACTCATGAGCTTAAGTCTCATTTTCACCAAATGGACAGAGAACAAGAGATCAGCAAAAAGTCAGCTGGCAGCAGTAAGACGTTCTCTTACCTTCCATGGCATATTTCATATCCTGGGCAAAGAGACTCCACATCACCTCTGCGCTGATCTTCCCAACTGCAAGTTCCTGAGGAAACCTGAGGGGACATTTAGAAAAGGCTTTGGCACACGTCAAAGCAAAGTGCTGTTTTTTTATTTAGCTCTGAGCTACACTACAAGCTGAAAAGCTCAACATTACAGATCCTTTGTCCACCCTATATAAAGTACCAGGTGAAAACTGGAGATCATGGACTGGACTCTGTGGCATAGATTAAGTAACCTGAAAAACTGGTTTTAACTCAAAAAGACAGGCCCTGAATTCTTCTTTCCTAGAAGAAGTGTACACCGTCATTCTGGGAATGTGATCTCAATGCCCTTGCACCTTTTTCCTCATCCTTGTCCATTTTTTTCTTTCTCCTTTTTGAGGGTCACTACGCTGACAGGTGATTGCTAATCATGTTAAATCAATCATGATTAAGGCATAATCCAGGTCTCTGTGTGTAGTATGCTGTAGAATCCCTGTCTCTCTCTGCCCTGTGGGACTGTAGGAGGGGTATCCACTTGTTAAGCAGACCCATTTCAGGGTCCTTTCCAATGCTGTGCCGACTCTACCCAGTGCCATCTCCCACTGCACTGAACACCACATTCCTAAACCACATTGTAAGGCACCACAGCAGCACTGTGTGCATTAATGTGCACCCCTGAACTGCTCAACATCAGAAAAAACCAAAAGAACTCTCACCCCGGTTTCAGGTGCCTCCCTGAGTTCAGGATTGTAATAATCAGGGTGTTTGTGCTCGAGCGCCATCGTAACTGAACATTTTGAAACTCTTCCATCCCAATCAAAAAGTTATTTATATAGACAGAGACAGATAAGACAGAAAGACAGACAGACAAGATAAGTACTTCTATAAATGCACAAGTGACAGAAGAGATAGAAAGCAGTTTAACAAATGAAACAGAGCACACACAGACTAGCAATAGTCATACATGACACGAAGAATTCTTACTGATTCAGGACTGGGGTATAAGAATTCTTATCCTCTTCTATGATGGAAACTATCAAAGTGATGAGCTTGGGCCAGAAATCAAGGTTCCTGATGCTGGGGCCCTGTTCCTCAGGTGGAAGGTCCTGAGTTTTATTCTAGGAAGGAAGCAATTGGAAAACCAGCATAAAATTTAAGGGGAAAGAAAAAGCTGGCAAATGTAGATCACCATGCAAACTCCAAACACTAATCACCTGTGGACCCTTTCTTCCAAAGAGCTTAAAATTATTAATGACTGCTGGCAACTTGTCTGACCTAATGCAAAGCCAAACATGCCAAACCATGTTGCTAGCTGGTAGCCTCACACCCAACTAATCCCTGTTTTGTCATCTGCCATGCCAAGAGCAGGCCAGGCTCCAGGAGACCTGCTGAGACATCATTTGCCCTAAGCTTATTCCAAATACTTGCTCTTTAGGCACTGGGCTGGTGACCATATATCGCCATTGACATGTTGTGTGTGCATTACTACAGAGGCCAGTGGCGCATTTGAGAAGAGTTTGTGTCTAGAGGCACCTCCTAAACCCAGTGCAGTATACTGGGTAGTTGCAAACAAGGTAAAATCTCCCTGCTTGAGGTTTACATATGCTAATGACAGTTTCCTTGATCAGCCTACAGTTGCTGTAATTGGCTTTTGCTCGCTCAAAGCTACATCAAACCTTCCCTTCTCAACTGCTGAGGCTGGAAAAATGCATTGCAATTAGTTAGTGTAAAACAATTATCATCCTCCCCAAACTAATTAGTGCTTGTTAATTGATTACAAATTTTGTGCATTCAGAAGATAAAAAGTCACGCAACTGTCTTTGTGCTGGCTATTTTGTATCAATTAGTATTCTTGTTAAGAAAATCAGAGAAATTGGATTCTGCTTGCTTGTCAGCTACTCACAGGATCTGTCTGGTACTCCCGACTATAAAGCTCGTGACAGTTGTTGAAAATGTACTCGTAGGTGGAGTTGAGGCAAGCTTTTACACAGTCCTTCACTACTTGGCTGGCTCGGGGTGGACTCTGCAGCTCTTGGACCTGGCAAGGGGACAACAAATAGTGTCAAACAAAGCACAATTCATAAATCAAACACGGAAAGAACACACGGCTGTTTTGGAAACCATTCAGAACTTGGTGGATCTGCTTTCAGCAACTTCTGACCTGAAACCACAAATGGGTCACTCCCCCCAGGCATAAAAAAGCAGTGACAACACTTATCTCCCCACAGGACCACTTGAAGTATAAAAGAGATTTTAATGTGTCAAGGAAGATTCCCCAGAACAAACAGATCATGTGGTTTGATATGTGTATAATCTGAGCCAAACACACAATTTCAGCTGAATTTATAATTTTTTGTTACAAAGCCAGCGGGCAATCTTCCCCAGCATTGGAAGAATGTGCAAGAGACCAGCAGAGCAGTTTACATCTGATCTGGAAAGTCTTGCTGAAGACCACTTGTCTGCCTTTAAATACAGAAAACTTTCATTAAGTACATCTTTCATCACAAGCTTCATTGAATTTTAAATCAATCCTTAAAGAATCCATAGGGACATGACAACTGATATGCATTCTCCTCTTGCAGCAGCAGCTGTTTTCATTATTTCATTGTTTCGTTGTTTTAGAAAAATGATGCAGGGGTACTTTAAACTAAACAGACAGGCAATCATCACCCTGCAAATACAACTATAACCTAAAAATTTTGATATTTTCAAAGTATTTCTACATTTCAGAGTATATCTATAAATCAAACTTCCAACACAGACAGACTGTCTGAATTAATACTCTTAAAATAAAGTTCTAAATCATCATTTACCCTAGGGCTTAGGGGGTAAAATTTTAAGCACTTCCTGGAAGTAGCTCAAATTAAACACTTGTTTTGTTTTTGATAAGACAAAAATTTTTAAGTGACATGTACTAACTGACAACGTTAGGTTGTAAACATTTAAAAATGTTTAGAAGCCAAAAATCAGGAATATAAAATAATCTCATTACACACAGATAGGACAATAAACTTAACTAAGAAACGAGCACATTAGCATTCACAACAACTCTCCTGGATCTCTACTGAGAGATATTATCCCATTTCAGTATCTCATCCTCCAAGAGAGAAACTCTAAAATATTTACTAGATAAAGATAGTGAAACACCTTCCTAATGTTATTAAAAAGGCAAATTATCTTCCTAAAACTAGACAATTTCCTTTATTCCTCCTCCTCCGATTTTTTTTTTTTTTTGGCGGGGGGAGGGTTGTACCATCTTTATGACTGAAGAACAATAGGGAAAAAGCAATTTACATCCTCATAATGCAAAATGCAGAGAAGTAAAGACAAAATGTGGATGTTCATTCATGGTCAGCAGAAGATTTCCATTTTCCTTAAGTATCTAAAGCACAGAAACATGAAACAATAGTATGAAAATAGGAAATCAACTCCTGGGGGGAAAAACTGCAGAGATGCCATTCCCATCCACACCCACATCCCTACCTTCATCCTGAAAAAAGTGATGCTGGTCAGCAAATCCACTGTAGACTTCAGGTCCTGCAGCCGTTCACGGCTGCTGGCTGGGAAGTTATTCTGTTGACAGAAAAGGGAAATCCTGTTAGAAAGCACAGTCAGATCCATGCAAGGCTTCAAGCATGTGCTAAATAAGGAAACTGTCTTGGAAACATTTCCTGCTCAAGAAGCTTGTACCAGTCAAAACAATGCTCAATAAATAAGGCCTTTTTGCTGCAGGAGCTTATCTGTTTGCTTAATTAAACAGCTTCTCATATAAATAAATGTAAAGTCTGTGGATGCCAGGAGACTGACAGCCCTTGATGGTGGGAAATCTCTTCTTGGCTGCAGAAAGAGCAGGCTGGGAACAGCCTCACCACTGGCAGCCCTGGCCTTTTGCCTGAGGTTGTGTAAGCCCTTTCCCTTCTGCACTCAGTGCTTGGTTTTTCGGCTTCTCTTCTTGAGATGCCAAGGGATGTGGTGTATCCAACACCTCTCCAGAGAAACAAACATGACCAAGAAAGAAAAATTAGAATTGATTCCACAGGAAGGTATTGGAACTAGCCAGAACCCTGTGAGATCCCATGAGTAAATACATATGCTGAGTACAGCTAGCTTTGCTTCTTGCACAAAACTCTTCCCTTTCCCACCTCAGGCACTGTGCTCTTTTCTACATTCCCACTGTCTCTGACCTGTGTCCTTTAACAGCACTCATGTTCCTCAGCATGTCCTTGCGTTCAAGCTGATGTGAATGGTTTTGCTGCAAGTAAAACAGCAGGGGCAACCTTCTCTTGGACAGACTCTTAACATCTGCACTTTCAAAAATTATTAGATATGAAGGTGAAAAGGGTGGAGGGGGAAAAGTTTTCACTTTTTACTGAGGACTTGCAGAAAAATACGCTGTCTCTTGACAGTAGTAACTGAATATTACTGCATTTCAGCTAACCACTGCAGGCAATTGGATGCTCAGTCATTTGTAGATGGTCCTTCTGACACAACTCTCCTTTTAGAGTTACTCTCTCCACACATGGACTCTCTGGAACTCAAGGTATTTACCAAAATCGAAGACTTCCATGGGTCAAGACCTAAATACAAACCGTTTGATGAATGTAAATTGCCATCTCTTGTCTGGAAAACTACAAACTAACACCTTTTCTTCCATAATTTAACTTGCCCTTTAGGGAGTCTTAAAATAATTACTAAGGGCTCCCATAATGCTTCAGTCATTTCTCTAAATATAATGGCAATTAGATTACACCTAAATTATTTAAACTACACAAATCTTTCCTGGTCCTTTATGCAAGATCTTACTTGTTTGTGCACAATTCAGTTGCATTATCCACCAAAAAGAAGCTTTTACTGAATATCAAGCAAACAAAAAAGACAGCATTGCTACAGATTCCTACTGCCATGGGTTGATAATTTTCTCTCTGCTTCTCAGTGGATCAGTACTCTATTTAGACCTTCTCTTACTAGTAATGCAGCTTTAGAATAGCTCTTCACACAATATTCCTTTTATCTTGCACCTTGCAAGGGACACCTTGACCCTCTTCCTTTTTGTTTTGTCTTCCTAATGCACTTCTCTTAATCTCCTTGTGTTTTTTTTTTCTCTGTATGTTTTTCTGTGTTTCAGGTAAATGCTAAAATCAGAAGTGGATAACTAAATAAAATCAAAGTTCACATTTGGCCACCATTTTCAAAATTTTCAATGAATTAGTCACCAATTGAAATAACATAGCAATGAATTTAAGGGAAAAAAACAGCCAAGTCACATGATAAGACAATACTGAATCTGGAGCAGCAAAGAAAGAAAGGGTTTATGAAGTGGAGGGTTTATGAAGCCTGTTAGACTAATGCCAACATTTGAAATTCATGTCTTCACAATCTGCTGAAGTCGGGGGGATCTCAAACCTGACAATACATCATGATTCAAGTTTGTCAAACCTAAAGTAAGTGACAACATGGTCCTCTAAAATATTTCTGTCATAGCAGGGGAGAACAAGTCTATTTTCCTTTTTTAGATAATACCTGAAGTAGCTGATAATAATAATTTAAATTATTTGATCCAATCCAACTTGGATTGGAAACTAATGAGAAAGTATCAGAGATGAGTTCAGTTCACAATCCTCAAATTCTTTCAGAAGGCTTGGGGAAGTTATAATGGAATTAAAAAACAAGGTATAAGTTCTATCCATGAGGAAAACAAAATGGAACATTTGAGCAACAAGCTTGTCATGACAATTCCTTATGACACAAACTGTGCAACAAGTTAGAAATGTAAAGAGAAATCCAAATGGTGTGTTTCCCCTCCGCCCACCAGAATATCTGTAAGGATTCTTTTTATTCCCACTCACCCTGTACATTGAGAGATCAATCCGAAGTGAATTATGAAGCTGGTCCAGAAGCTTCACAAATCGTTCTTTCTGTTGAGCAGAAAACACCAATAAACATTTACATATCACCACTGTCCAATCCATACTCAGATTAAGCAGCAAGGTGTCAGGCAATCAGTGTTAAATCTCATGAGAGCAGGAGGAAGCAGTATGGTTACACAGCACTGTGCAAACAGTATTTTCATTTGATTCTTGGGTTTACTTATAAACTGTAATTATTTTTGAAGTCTGTGAAACATCAGAATTCTCAGAAAAAACACTCCATTACCACTGTGAAGTTAGAGGCAGAACAGGAACCTCTTTGATTTTCCATCTGCAATTTACACCGAATTTGTATTTGAGAGAAAATACTTATTCAGAGATTAATAAAATACCAGCAATAAAGGGTCTAATTCAGAGCAATGATACAGCTCCATGACCTTATCTGTATCAGTGCATGTACTATAGGCTTCTTGTGCCATAACTTCTTGAGGTCAGGTGTCTCCACTGAATTCTGAATTGGCATTGTGAACACTTCCTGAATCTATTTACAGATTGTCAATATAATGGGATGAATTAGCTTTTCCAAATACTTTTCCACCATGCTCAACTCCACCACAAGTTACATACAAAACATTTTGACCATTAGGGGAACAAACTTCTTTTGTGGTGGCGGTTATTTTTTTCTTAAAGCAGTTGCTGTTTCTAAAAACTAAGTTCTGAAATTACCAGATCACACTGTATATTTTACCAACAGCACTAACATGCAGAGTTAGTATTGTTTGCTCATTCCATACCATCTGTGCTCCAGTGTAATGTGAACACAAAGAATAAACATCACAATGCATTACACTGATTGATATCTGAAATGTGTGATGATCAAGACAATAAACCCATGCTCTTTGTCTGGTGTAAAAGAGTTCCACTGCTTCCAACCCCTCACAGATTTAATGTTCCTTAACAGAACAAGTTATTTACTGAAGGATAGAAGCATGGTAGGCACATTAAAGAAGGCCAATTGCAACACCACGAAACACACAAACCTACCCCAAAATTGGAGGCTGCAAAGCGGTCCGAAGCAGACACATTTGTGGAGGCAGTGGTGTGTGCATAATAAGCATTGATATTGGCAAGTAAGGTGCTCATCACAGCTGGCACGCCTGGGCACATGTATTTAGAGGAGAGACATGCAAAATGCCTGCAAAAGGACAGTGATGTGAGTCATTCTGGTCTCTTTTGTGCAGCAGGACTTGACTTTATCCCTTTAATAGACCCCTTCTGCTGGTGGGCACCATGAACAGATGGAAGTTATGTTTCATCCCTTTATAGAACTCCAGCATCTCAGAGCTTTTTTCAGAAAGATGCCATCTAGACAACAGCTCAAAACAAACAGAAATCCCTTCACTGCGGCAATTTCCAGATCATAAAACAGCTTCTCAACTGTTTGTTGCCAGCAGTACATGGCTTAGTGGTGCCCTAGGTCCTGATGCCAATTCCTAGAACCAAGCCTGACACAAGGAAATTTACACAATTTGCTGCTGCTTGAGGCAGACAGAGGTTGTGAGGGGTCAAGAGGCAGCAGCAACAGGAAAGCATTAATGCCCAGTGAGAGAACACACCAGTATTTCTGCGCAGCACTTGTATGTGATTCCTCATGGCTAACCCATTCAGCCTGCAAGAAGCATGCACACTGATTTGCATTCTCCCATTCTCTCACAGAGAACCCTCCTCCAGGAAATCTCAAAATTATGCTAGGAGCATCCAGGCTTGTGAAATGATTAAAAATGTTTTTTAAAAAATCTGTTCGACCTAAAAAAAAAATTCAGATCTCAAGAGGTCTTATATCATGGGAAATGGCAAGTAAAGTTCATTCCAAGAGGCAGAAGAGATGGGTCATTTTTACACAGAAAAATTCACTGAACTCCCAGGTTAAATATGGGAACTATTTTCCAAATGTAACTTTCTCCCTAAGGGACTCACAGAATCATAGAACAGTTTGGGTTGGAGGGGACTTTTAAAGTTCACCTAGTCCAACTGCTTCAGTGATCAGGCACCCCTTCAACCACACCAGGCTGCTCAAAATCCCATTCAACATGACCTTGAACACTTCCAGGGATAGGACATCTACCACCTCTCTGGGCAGCCTATCCCATTTCTTCCTTTTATCTATCTTAAATCTAACCTGTTCAAGTTTAAAACTATGCTTGCTACATGGCACTTATGTACCAATTGGTCATTTAGGCATTGGGTAAATATAAGCACACAAAATGGCTTTGTTTAGCTTTAAGAAGAGAAACTGAGGAGTGGGGGTCTAATCAGAGAGGCAGTAGACCTTCATCCTTGAAAATTTTCCACCCCCTGAGCAGCCTAGCTCAACTTTCAAGTTAGCCATGATATAAGCAGTGACTAGACCTCCAGAGAAACCTGCCAATTCTTTTCTATTTTGGCTTAAACCAACAGGCAGAAAAGCTGCTTGCAAGGTGACATAAGTAAAGCTCATAACTCATCTAAGGACCCATAACCCAAAACTTTCAGCTTCTAATGTGAAAAAGTTCACTTTTGTCTGCTGCATTTTATATTACATTTGAAATAAGAAATGAGCTAAGCATGGCAATACCAGTCTTTAAGAGGAAGAATGACTAATCCCAAATCCAAGCAAAAGTATACTGACAAGGAAAAGGTTCTTTGAAGATACAGAACTGCATTAGCCTACCTCCGAAGAGGACAAATCAGTGGCACCACTACTCAAACTTTCTATAAATGCTTTCAGCAGCACCTGTGAAATCAGTCACTTCAAAGGACTTTAACACTCGCCATAACAGACATATAAGACAAATGCTTCCACAAAAATTCATCCCTTCTGATATCATCAGAAATCTTCAGTGAGAACCTTGAGCAACACCTTTTTAACAGAAGAATTCTCAAACAGAGATTCAAGAGTCTCCAAACAGAAATGGCAGACAAAAATTTCTGGACTTTGAGGACACCAGTGATTCAAGGACAGGCAGTCTCTTCCCTCTCACAGTAAGCCCCATAAGGAGCAGCTGTCACTGCCAAGCTTTCCATTACCAATACACTTCATCTTCCAAACAGTAAGAGTCACATCAATTAGTTACATCAGTTATCTACACTAAGGAACACAGGAAATGCATCTTACGTCATGGCCTGGTATATTGACTCAATGCCATAACGCATTGCAAATTCATCCACGATCTCTTGGGCTGTCTCATCAAAATACACCTTCCATGCATCATCTCCTTTGGCATCAGGGATCTTCACCACCCCATTCCCTTGGACATCTGTGAGATGGTGAAAGAGGTTCTGAAAGACAAAACAGGAACACGTTTGTATGTGAGGCTGCTGAAGGCTCTAAGTAAGATTCATGAAGAGCTTGAACTGCTGAGGTGACGGCACAAGCATAAATTTCTTTATTCTCCTCCTCTTTCTTTCCCCCTGCCCACACTGTATTTTCTGCTTTTACCTTCTTTTCTTCTTGAAATAATCTCATAGCTGAATTTTTTACATGCATACCTACAACTTTACCCAGCAGACACTGTGAACAGCAGAAGAGTGCTTCAGTGCATTGAAACCATACACTAATTAGTTTTCCTGAAACCTACGCATTTCTGTCCTCTGAATGAAAATGCCTTAATATGGACAAGCTATTTAAACTAGCTGACGTTACAGCTCTGTATCAGCATTGTGATTATTTTTATACAGAACAGTCCAAACAGATTTTTTTTCCTGAAAAGGACACCCTTAAGATCACCCCTAATAACTAGACACTTGCATTATTATTCAACATAACCCTTCACTTTATCTAACACTGCAAAAGTTTTCAGCTATCATTGCTATGCAGAAATTGCACATTCAGCTCAGTGGGTTTCTCAGTAATCCTCAAATTCATGTCACTTATAGATTCATCAGCCTTTCAGACAGCTGGCTCCCTACAGTAAGGGATGCAAAAGTCTAATGATCTCATTAGTAGATAGAGGACTCTGCTTTCCACTACTATTTTTCCTGATTATATTATTCTTGCTGCAAATCATTTTCATTTTAGAATACACAAAAGAAAGAAGATGATAGTAAAAAGATACCTATTTGCAAAAAAAAAAAAAGAAAAAAGTGATCATGCATGTTCAAAGGACAAAACCAAAACAGCTTACCAAATAGTAGCCATCACTGAATTAAAAACCAATAAATATGTACTGAAGGACACAACACAGCCTACTAAAAAAAGCCTACTTTCTGAGCTTCATATCTACCTTACAGAGAGCTCCCTGGTAAGGCCAGAAGACATCACAGAGTTCATCCAGCTCAGTGTCTGGATAAATGTGTTGGTCCTGTACATGAACATTCCTCTCTGTAATACAACTGTCCTTCTCTGTTTAAGATGAATTTGCTTAACCCTCACTGACCTCAGGTTATTCTTGTATACAGGGCTCTGACGACTCTTCCTTATTCAGGTACTTTTGAAACTGACCCTGCTGCCTGCCTTTTCTTTGACACAGATAGACTGGGCATCTCTCCAAGACGGGGTTTTCCCTTTAGTCCTTCTCACAAGTCATCTTTGGATTTCTCCCAACTTCTGCAGCACTGTTCATCTTAACACAGTACAGCATGTCTCCAGCAGAGGTGGAATAGAATCCTGCTCCAAGCATTTCTCCTGTGCAGCTCAGTCCATCCTGAGACAGGTCAGTGCCCAGAAACCTCAGCTTAATCTTGTGTTCCCCAACAGCTGCTCATAACTACACACCACTGCAGCAGCACAAAAGAATTTATACCACCAATACCTGAATCACTTACCAGCCCAGGATAGAAACTCCCTCCTCAACCAGAATTTACTCATAATGATTTTAGTATGCGTCCTCTAAAGAAAGACAGAGGTACAGCACACGTTGAAAACATCACTCAAGGAAATTCAGAGGTTTCTCATCATGGACTCTGAGTGGAACCAAAGCCTGACAATAGCACAGCTGTTACAGTGGGACAGACTGAGCCAGCCAGTCCCCAGTGTGGGGGAGACAGCTTAAATCTGCCTTTGCCTCCCTGACAAATGTGGGTTTGATGATTCAGTGTGTTACCAGCCCTGCATGGGAGGGAAAAGAAAGCTCACCTAGGGCAAGGAGGAACATTTCAAGGCAATAAAGGTCAGAAAATTGCTTCTTTGATAGTCAGAAAGAACAGAGGGCTATTCCCCCTTCTTACCTCATGAAGGCAAGTGTACTGAATATGATATGGAGCCACCTTCTCCTCGCCTTTGATCTCCACACTGATTTGCAGGCGGATAGCCCCAGACACTGCAGATTTATCTGTTCGCTTCTCTAGAAGGCAAAACCATCAGCAATTATATGCATTGTTCATGTTCAGAGCACAGCCATCTCGGGGTGACAACTATGGCAAAAGAAACTGCTGGAACCTCGGGCTGAGTCACCACTCAGAAAACTTTTCTTTCAAAACACTGAATAATACTAAGTAGACATCAGCAAAACAACTGCCATGATACACCCTCCATATGACATATCTAACTACAACTCTGCACATTTTTAGACATAAGACAGCCTTTCTGCCAGCAAATGTGCTACAGGGTCTTGAATTCAGTCAGCTGAACTAGAAGCACCAAGGACAGATTCCTTTTCTGAGAACAGCACTGACTGATGTGGAATTTGTCCCTAACTTCACCAGAGTCCTGGAACTGCTGGTTGTCTCAATTGAAAAGATTTTGGATCTCCTAGGAGATGACAAATCCACAGTGCCTGTCAACTCAGCACCATCTGGTTGCTTGCTGTTACTTTCTACAACAGTCACTGGAAAAGGTCTCAACAACTTGGCAGCCCAGTGAAGGGCACCTGACAGTCTTACAGACTGGTAAAATGCTTGTGTTGACACTAAAAAAAAGAACACAGTACAGCATGTCTCCAGCAGAGGTGGAATAGAATCCTGCTCCAAGCATTTCTCCCACTGTACTTTTCAAAGGCTGACAGAGAAAAACCATCAACCTTCTGACACATTATACTCCATTTTAACTGGGATCAGCTTTGCAGCTGCTCTGCAGCAGCATCATAGGCCACTGAAACCACGTGAACTTTTTTTTTCCCTTTCTTGCAAATTGCCCACATGCATCCAAGTGCTGTCAAACATTCCCAAACCAACAAGTGACATGCTTTCAGTCCCAAGGCCCTGCTCACCAAGGTTGTACCACACATCCATTTCTCCACTCAGAGTGCGAACTTCAATGATTGTCTGCCCCAGGAAATCATCCGACTCGCGTTTCAGCCTCTGCTTGACACGAGACTTGATGTCATCATCTTCATCCCACACTCGCACCTTGATCCGGTCAGAGGAATTATGGCACTCACTGCAAACAAGAGAAAATGTAATTTTAAGAGTGCGCAGTGCAGCCAACATTCATATGCTACACCCTCTGCACTCCTCATGGCCCACTCCTCCAACATCAGGGAGATGTTTTAGCAAAATGTAAACAATGCATATTTTTCCAAAAGTGGAGTGTCTGATACGAACCCGTAACAACTTTTTGGTGCACTCTAAATGCTCCCGTGACATGGGAGATACTGCACTCCAGATGCACGCTGAGGGACCACCCTGCCCTGACCTCAGCCACCAATCTCTGACTTCCTAAGTGGCTGTGACTCTGCTGCTTGTCCTCACTCTCAGCAGCAGCCCACAGAACCCGGGAATTCTCTTCACAGCTGTCGGTTTTGCTGTGAAGCCCACAGAAGCCTGGGGATAGCTAGGCTGGTTAATGCCAGCATACACCCCCGCCAAAAATGACAATCAGCATCTAACTGGTTTCAACAGATCTCTCCATCAATGACCTCCTGTTCAGCTGCAGGCGGTAAAGACCACCTGTCTTTATGCAGTTTCTAGGTTAGCACAGTGAAGACCAGTGACGAACACCCTTTGTGCTGGTTTCTAACAAAGGATAAATAGCTCAGACAGAGGTAGATCTCTTACTTCAAGACAGTCACAAAGCAGTAGTGTATCAATGCACAATACATTACAATCACGTGACACACCACACTGCCTGAGGGGAACGGGTGTGATACAGTAGTTAAAGCACCGGTATTTAATTACTAGAATTGATTCTGTCTATTATTCACAGCTTAGACTGATACTTTGTGCTCTGGGCAGATCAATAAAAACATTTCCATTAAAAGAAGCAGTTTACTGTTTGATGAATCAGCACCCTCCAGTTTAATGCACAGACAGAATTTCCAGGCTTTCCCTCTATTTTAGGTATTCAGATAACTTTCGTAGATCCAAACAGGCTTCTGGATGTCAGAAGTGGGTAGAACCGTATTATAACAGCTCTGCTCATTTACAGGGCATGCAATAAAGCAATCTGAATGCTCACATGAGACCATGACAAGGGTGATTACTCACCATAACCACTACAAATGTCTACCCTCAAGCAAATAAAACCTATGAAAACAGGCAACTCCTGCTGAAGGCCTGTTTTCCAGCCTTTTTAACATTAACATGCTGCATCTGTTGCTAAGCAACAGGGAGAAAGAAGAAATGGGTCAGAAGAGATCTGCTAAGCCTGGTCAATAGGATGTGGCAGTGGCTGGTTATGAGCATGCTCTCTGCCAAGAAACCATTTGGGCTCTTACTGCTACCATTGTCATTCAGGACAACGTTTAACAAACATCCTACTGATGCAGCTCTTACTGATTTTTCCAGTAGAGAGGAATAACTAGGAATTATATGGACATGGTTAGAGGCAATTCCATGCAGCTCTGATCACAGGCAGAGCACATCACTGTTCCCTGCCTTTGCTGTGCAATCAAATCTGTATTTAGAGTTCAGAATAAATGAGGTTCAATGTTTGTCTCCCATCTTCATTAACCTCTCCCTCCTCCTTTACTTCAAACATCTTCCCAACAAATGCATCTTCCCAACAAACCATGCAAACAAGTGTTCACAAGCAGGGAATGGGTGGAATTGCTGCTCTCTGTAGCTCTCAAATTTATATGAGTGCTTTGCCATGTCTGTCAGCAATACAGCCTAAGCATGTAAAAGAAATCCTCTGTTCCTGACACGGTGCACTAAGGTACAGCCTGGCAGTATTGTAGAGGCTCAGTGTTCAGAAATGCATGTGTGCCTCAAAACAGAACTGGCACACAGAGCCATTTACAAAGCATCAGTAAGTTAACTCCTGACTTCTTCAGACATCACCTTCTGGCTGATAGCTCTTTGCTAGGACCACTTTGGTTTTCTTTCTATGCTTCCAAAGGTCTTTCCTTAAGGAAAATATTCACTGTTCAAACCCAAATCTAACTTAAGCAGTCCCACACACATCATCCCCCGCTCCTGAGGTGCCTGGCTATCATCCTTCACTCAAATACACCAGCAAAACTCACTGCAACATCCTACAGGAAACCTTCCAATAGCATTTACTGAGCTACTAAAGCTTCTATTTTACCACACCTTTCTTTGCTGTTTTTAAGAGATTGCTCAACTTGCTTTCTTTGTGCTGGTCCCATGCCAAAGAGTGAGCTTTATCACTTGCTCACAGCAGCTGAAAGCCTCAAGTTGGTGGCTTACCATCAAACATCTAAGTCTGTAGAACCACAGTACTTGATCTGGTGAAGCAACACAGTTGTGTCAAAACTAGTTCACTTTTCAGTGAGGACCCCAAAACAGAATCATGAACACTGGAAAACTTGGGCTTGCTGATGGGTAACAACTTTGTAACTAACGAGAAATAGCTTCCAATTTGTGACAGTGATGCAACTGCATAAGACTGTGGCTAACAAGCTCTGCTGCTAGAAGTTTTCCCCCTCATTAATACAGTAGTTGGCACATTTCTCAAGATGCCTGCCCCACTTCTAGCTATGTTTTTATGAAGCTTGATTTCACTGTGTGCACACATATGTCTGTCCACCCTCCCACAGCTGAGCTCTCACAGCTTTTCCCAAGAGGATGCAGAGAAAAAAACCACTCTGTGACCCGACCAAAAGGAAGAAATTTCAGGTCCTTTTCAGAACACAAGAGACTGGAAACCAGGTTTTGCTACGTACATGGCTCAAACCCTTTCTTTTTTATCTATAATGTCTCAGTGTTTGGAGTGGTGCCATTTTTATAAAAGAACTTACTTTTACACTTCAAGCTAACGAATGAAGTAACATTTTCCAGAAACAGCATACAAAATCTTTAAGAAAAATTAAGACTGAATTTTTTTTTTTCATTAAGATTTTCTGCCTGAAACCAGTGGTTCCTGTATTGGAAGCAGCTGAGCCTGGTTCTGCTGACTTGCTCACTATCCCACTCTCTACCTCCATCTATTTTGCCACGTTCCCCTTTAGTCTTACACAGCACTGAAGCCCCAGCACCCACACACGTCCCCTGCACTGTCAATATTTGGGTCTCTTCCCATGCCCAGCTGAGGGGAAGCACGAGAGCACACGAAGCTGTGGTTAATTCTGGTCTGCTCACACAGTGACATGCCCACACACACGGTAATTAGTATATTGGTGGCTAAACAGAACAAGCAACTGTTGAATTTACACTGTAGTTCCTCCCACAATGAAGTTAGCAATTTGTATCCCTCTAATCTAGCTCCAACTTCTGCAAAAACATTGTAGGAAGTGATTCTTCTTTCTGAGATCTCTGCCCATCTGTAAAGACTGGGCCAGATGGGCTTGGATGATGTCAGGGGTCTGGGACAGGTCATTGCCTGTGTCTTGCGTGCTCCAAAATGTAGAAAGAAAGAAAAAGGAGACATGTCTAAAAATGACCTGCTTCTGGTTCACTACTTCTGAACCAATTCATACAGAGAAACAAAAACCCCAACAACATTTGTGCTGGATTTTCTAATTTTGCCCTGTAGAACTGACAGGATAATAAAGACAAAACACAACATGTAGATTTAAGCAAGAACATACAATGAAAGTAAAAGACCAGAGGAAGAAACAACATTTTGCAGATTTTAAAGTAGGTCAGTCAAGCCCAGAATTGAGTCTTTTCATTGTATTTTGATACTGAAAAATATTTATGGTTCAAAGAGTCTTGTGAATATCTGTATGTCTATATTCTGTGAGCAGTTTCCTTTTTGCTGACACAGTTCTCAAGAACGGCCTGTAAAGTTCCACAATCCAGTGCAGGGGACATTTCATACAATGGCAGAGAAAGAGAAAGAAAGAAAGTGCACAGCTGCTTGCAGAAATAATGGATCAGAGTACAGGAGGTGGGAAAATGCAAAGGAGAGAACAGATCACCAAGACTTCAGGACCTGTGATCATTTTAGGACAGTTCTGCTTCTGAGGAGCAAAGCCTAAAAAAAACTGATTTTCTGGATAATGAGAAAGGAAGGAGTAGTTGTAGCAACCAGTATGAGAAAGTCCAGTAAAAAGTTGCAACAGCATAAAGAGAGGGAGCAGAAAAAGGGTTGTTTTGGGAAATGATGTGGCTGAAAAAGCAGGAGGATTCGAATCTGGCTCAAAAGAAGTGTCATAACATTGCAGGGTCCAATTGGCAGCTCAGTTGTGGCCAGCTGCAGTGGGAATGGAATGCAGAAAACTTCTCAGAAGAGGCTCATTTTTAAACAATGACAATACTCCTCTTTTAAGGAGAAAAAAGGACAGTGGAGAAAACACTGAAGGCAAAATCAGAGTGGAAAGAAAACGAAGGAAAATCCTCAGTACCTTTTAAGTTTAGCACGACAGCACAATAATATGCCCCGAGAGCCTGCTGCTGCTGTCTAAGAACAAAGAAATGAGTTTTCTCTTCTTACTAGCATGAAGCTCTTTTCTTAGGAGAACAAGTACAATCATTTGCTGTTACCCAATGTTACAACACCAACTGACAAATTAATGGTGCAGCTCTTCTAACTACAAAGAGCAGATAAAGTGATTCTGCATTTTACATCCCCAGCTACATTAACTCAGCTTTCCACCAGATGCTTGCCACAAGGCATCAGGTCTGTGCTCAGATTTAAGTCTCACACTGGTAACTGAGCAGGGAAACAAGTGAGATTTTATCAGAGTGCCAGTTTCAGTATCTGAAGTACACGTGGAGATTAAAGAAAGCAAGACAAACTGGATGGTCCCTGCCACACAGCGAAGGGAGTCTGAGGGGGGAGAGTTACAGTGGTTATAAATACAGTGATCTCAGAAGGGGAAGCCTAAAATACAGCTCTGGAACAGTATATATAATCACAGTGATAACAGAAAGATGTTGAGCTTGACAACAAGCTCAGCAGCTGAAAGGAAAATTGTAGAAGCAAATAGAAGCCTTTGGGTAACTAGCCAGTGTTTAGCTGAGCAGCAGCACCATTCCCAAAGGATTAACAGGTATGTATATCATGTTGGCTCTGCATGTCCCAGTAAAATACTGGCTGTCTGCTAGCACGAGGCCCTGCATTCATTTTAACTTGGTTACTTTTCTGGAGTGAGAAAGAATAAACATGCCTCTTGCAACCTGTTCCGAGACAATGTAATCTGTTCCAGGCTATGATTTCACACGCACCATTTAAAGCTTCAAGACACAGCTGTACTCAGACCATACAACTTCAAGGGGATATTACTGTAAAATGAACACGTAATTTTGCACCTATGCAAGGAAGAACAGCAGCATCCTGTTTGAATCCAGTAACATTTAGTGCTCACAGCCTTTAAAGACTATGGAATTCCCTGAATAAACAAGCAACCTCTAAAGAACCCCAGAGCTCTCCCTTTAAAACTGAAACTGCCCTGTGGTCAGGTTTGTCCTCCTAAACACTGTCTGGTATTGTAACTGATGCAAATGCATGCTTAGCTTCAGCCTTTACAGAAAAAAAAGGATTCCAGGAATCCTGTAATTTCCACTGACAGTATAAAACATGTCTAAATGGGGAATTACTGTCTTGTTCTAATTGCACAATGGCAAAAATAGATTCCCTCTAATATTACTGGACTGCTTCGTAGGGAAATAGGAGTTATGCAGACTTGTTATGAAAGCTTCTACGTTCCAACAGGTTTTGTGAAAAAATAACAGCTAGATGGAGAAGAGAAACCCATACCAGCTGCTGTCCCTGGAAAGCCTGCAGCCAGCTGGCTCTCACACCAACCACTACAGGCAACTCAGAATCCAACTGCAGGCAGGACACATGCTGCCTTCTGTCCAGCCAGAGCTAAGGGCAAGGGAAGAGAGCTGAGGGCTCACAGGGAGAAAAGTAAATGGCAAATGGAGGAGGAGATCTGTAAGCCTGCTCATCATAACTAGAGGAAGGAAATTGGGATTTACTGCATGAGGGAAGGGGATGTAAACCCAAGGGCAGGGTTTCCTCAGTGCATGCTCGCAGAACGTGTTTGTGCTGCAGCAGTGGCTGGAGCCCCCACCAAGCTTCCTGCTGCCAAACATCACATATGCAAAATCTGCATCGAGCCTGCAACACTGTGAACAGAGCAGAAAAATCAACACCTTATGTTTTCAAAGGTCTTAAAACTCTGATGCAATATACAAAAATCTCTCCATAACAACATATTCCTAAAGCTATAGATGTAAGTATACAAAGAGACAATTTTCAGAAGGAAACAGCCTGCAAATCACTTGCTCAGGCAACTTGAAAACACTGCAAGAACTGGTGATTAATCTAAGCAGATGCCTACAGATACACAGGCTAGTAACGACCTAAATAGTACTTAGAATGGAAACTCAAAGCATTTTCAACCTTGCCTTTACTAAAATATGATACTAAATCCGGACTTTAGAATTGGGTCAAACCTACCACACTCTGTTTTTTTCCTGAAAAATATATGGAAAAGAACAAAGCCATTTTTAGGGAGAGATATTTAAGTTTATATACTTTTCTATCCATCGCCATAAATAAGCACAAACCCCCCTATTTAAAATAGGCTACCAGAGCCTTAAAAATTTTTAAACTTATTTAGGCTGTTTTTAATAAACTTTACTGAGCTTGTAGAAAGAGTTATATCACTCATCAGTACAAAGTGTGCTTCATTCATGCCATGGATTATAATAACAGTGTTATAATTCTAATAACTGATGCACACAGATTTCTGGCTCTACATTCAACTTTTGAAAACACACTAGAATTGTGATCACATGAAAGGCACTAGGCACATAATGAACATCAGCTACAAACAAGTCCACCAAGCCAAACACAAAAGAAACAACACTGCTGACACACACACTAGCAACTGACCTGGCCTCTCTACTTACACATCTTTCTCCTTTTGAATTAACCATTTTGAACACCAAAGCTTTCATATATCTAGGCTTTCAGTATATAGGCTTTCATATATGCAAGGCTTTCAGTAACTACCAGAACACCTTTCTCTCACTAGAAGAAATTAACCTAATTCTAAGAATCAGAGATACCTCTCCATCCAGCCCTTTAAAATTTGACCATCTCTTGACTGACCTGACAATCTCTTCTAAAAAAGCCTGGTATGAACGTGCTGATTTAAATTTCCATTTGATTATGGGGTAGAAAATTTTAGAACTTAAAGAGCTGGAAGCTGCAAAAAAGATCCATAAATGCAAAATAGAAACATGGGTGTGTAGAAAAACAGTGCTGCACACACTTGTAAATGACTCTTCTCATCCATCAGAAGATGAGCTTTGACACCTGCTAAGGAAACAACCCACTGATTCCAGTACTGAATGCTCTCCAGCCATCAGTGTGGACACTGTGCTCATTTCCTTCATCTCCTCCTGCTATTCCAAGACAATGAAGGGAACCACCACAGGCAAGACAGAAAGTAGCATCAACTCTAATGCCCAGGAGCATGTTATCTGCTGAATCACAGACATGGCGATTAAGCCTAAACAGTGTCACTGTTGAAACTGTGACATTTATCACACTCTGCTATCTATCTTTAAGCAGAGTATTTGTTGAAGCTCCTAAAATTAGAAGGGAGCACACTGCAAATACCATGGTAACTATTTGGCATGGTAAATCAATGTCCTTAAGGCTCCCACACAGATTTGCTGCTATTGTAACTAGAGTTATCCAAATAATAGGCACCTAAGCATTCTTACTACTTACCAAGCAGCAATGTTACCTTGGATTAAACTAAGAATAAAGCCAAGGGCTTACTCGCTCAAAATAGCAGTAGGATTCTTCTGACGTTAATGAGCAGCTCAAAACTGCTTAAAAACAGTTTTGTTTGTACAGTACACTGTAAAGACAAAGCTGGACTGATATAAATCTGATTTTAAAACACAAATAAATTGCACTTTGCAGACAGAGCTCTCCCCAAGCAGCTTAGGTAAGACCTGGGAGGAAAAGAAGGGAAGGAAAGAGATGGTACAATGGAAGACTTCACACATGGAAAGAAATAAAAATTGTTGATGGTGAATGAGAACACCCAGAATCTTCAGAAAACACTTGTTGGATTTCATGTCTCCATTTTGATTTATAAAATTTGACAAGCTGAGGGTACTGTTTGCTTATTCAATAAAAGCAGGATGGAAGAGCACATTTTCAGTGTAGCTGTTATCTATGGAATTGTGCCTCCAGTCTTTGCTTTCTATTCAGACATCAATACATTGGTCATCTTGAAAGCTCCAACTCACAGCAATAACTCCTTTGAGTTGTCTGTGACCTATTTAATAACTCCTTTGAGTTATTGTTACATTGATTTTCCAAAACTGAAAGAAGAGGCTGCCTGTGTCACAGACAACTGACAGCTAATTACCTTAAATTTGGTTGCCAAATACCAGTAGCAGATCCCAGAAACAGGTCACAGAAGTTTCCTTAGTCTTTGACATAAATTTTACTCTCATATTACAAAGACTTTTTTTAGCCAGGAACAATAGCTGCTGATTTAAATATTTTCCTTTCTCTTTAGCATTCTCTAGGAACATCAGTGTAAGAGTGTTCATAAAACAGACGATTTGTATATACACAAAGAAGACAGATGGGATAAATAGGTGTGCATTACCTACATTGTTAAAGATGTCAACCCTCCACACACACACAATGCTGAACAAAAATAGAACCATCCCAGATTACAGGTGATGTGAGAATGCATACTGAGAGAGAAGGCACAGCTGTCAAAGCACAAATCACACAAACAGGTGACATGGGGCTGAGAATCCTTGTCAGAGCACTTACAAGTAAAACTTCTCTTCCCACACAGGGTTCAGATTCCCAAAGATTGTTTTCGTCCTCTTCTTTGTTTTACCCACTTGAACAGTCACGTATGGATCACTGGACCCAGTCTTGTCTTTGGCCTGCAGACCCTGAGCACACACCACTGAAAGGAAAAGAGAAGGGTTACCATCACCCTGCAACAAGACAGAGAGTCTGACCACCACATGAAGCAGCAGCTCATCATGGCCAGAGAAACAGGAATATCACTCAAGAGAGCACTCCTGATGTGCCTCAGCTCCAGGTGCACTACAGTGCCTGCAGTAGGGGCATCTCCACCTGCTACCTGGATGTGCATTCAGCAGAAAGACACAGAGGTCAGAGAAGCCCTTCATCTCTGTTCTAATTTCACACCAACTCTCTTACTTGAGACTCCCAAGTGAGAGCAAGAGAACCCATGACTCTCCCACTCACCAGTGATTGTGATCTTTGCTGACCATTTTGAGGTACCATCAAGCACACTCTGTTTCACTGTCTTCATCTGCTGAGCATGTGTCATTTTGCTCTCACAAAACACATCCCTGATCAAGTCAAAGATCTCAGGCTTGTTCCGCTCCCGGATTTTCATGCGATCCTTCATGGCCATGATGAAATTCTGAGTCCGGTCTTCAGCTCCATGCTTGGAGCTCTTCTCCGCTGCTCCTGTGCACCAGAAAATACACCATGCTCATCAGAAACAAACACACCCGAAATCAGGTCTCATTGAATTTGGACAGGGGGATCAAAGCTACAAGTTACCCTTTATGTGGTGGCTCCTGATACTGACTTTCACACTCAGTCCTCCCTATTTCAACATACACAGAGAACTTGGACCATTTGGAGGTGGAGGGGATAGTTCCTCTATAACCTGGGATCAGACTGCCCTCCTGACAGGCTGATTTAATATCCTTACATGTGAGGAACACCCAGGAATGAGGTTCTTAAATGAAGAGCAGCATCAGCATGCCCTCTGCTCTCATATCCTTGATATGAATAAATAAATCTTTGCTTGGGTAAGTGCTATGAAGAGAACATAGGACCTCCATTACAAATAGTACCTATGAGCTTATCTCAGTGCTGCACTTCAACACCACACATGAGCAGAAGGTCAGATGGGTCCAAACTGCCAACACTTTCTACCCATGTGTGTCATAAAGCTCCCCGCTCAGCCCAGAGTCACTGCAAATCCAAGCCTCGTTGTGCCTGGAACACACTGTTTGGATCAGGCACCAAGCTGCAGGCACACAGAAAACAGAATAGCCTCTCTGGATGCTATTCTATTTTATCAGTTTGTATGGGGCCAACTCAAATAATCAATTTCTAGAACTGCACAGGTATATTAACTATAACAAGTACCTATAAGACAGCAAACTCAATAGCTCAAAACTTGGGCCATTATAAACATGCAGTGCTACTACAGTGCCCAGCAGCTGGAAACACAAGAGTCTGTAACAGAGTAGAGTCTATAACTGCACAGGTAGTCAACTGCATCTGAAAAAAGAGAAGCTTTTGGTTGCTTGCATAGCTCTTACAAAATTTCAAAGTTCATATAATTATGAGATAAGACTACTCCCATGACCAAATACTTCCTACTCAATTCTGACAGTCATTTTTACTGCCAAAATTTAGAAACTGACTACTGTGTCAGATGTGAGACATGCATCAATAAAAGCACCAATGTGAGCTAACAGGGCAGATAACCCAGGTGTGAAATGAAAAGCAAGAACTCAGGATTGCATACAGTCTCTCTATACACTGTCTGCAGCAATTTCAAATTATGATCTTAAGTCAGATTAAGTTAAACCAGTACAGAAGTCCTGTGAACACATTCAATCATAACCTTTCTGTTTAATGTAATATACTTTTGTTTGTTTTTCTTCTCCAGGACAGTTTGATTAAAATAAGCTTGGTCCTAGAAAAAAAGTCCTCATTTGGGTATCCACCAAATATTAAATTACCTTAAAAATATGTATTAAAGCAGGTGCAAGATGTGTGCAAAGGGAGTCATCAATCACAAAGATACATGAAACAGTTTTCTTCCCAAAGCGGGCAAATATGATATCTGAAGCACCTCTCATAGAAGGAATTACAGTTTTGCAAATGAAACTGCTCCAACAGTAGTGACTAAATATGAAAAAAATTTCTATGAGCGCACACACACACTCAGAGGAGCCCAGCAGTACCTAACCAAAGAGAATAAAAACAGTTTGCAATAGACTGTAACCTCTGAAGTGTCAGAAGTTCATTAAGGACACTGCATACCAAGGCATGTTATTAAGGACCTGGGTGTAAAACAAGCCATCATTTTACATTACCTGAGTACTTTTTCATTTTTCTTGCTAGAGGCTTGATGTTCAGTATTTCATTTAGCACAATAAAAAGTACATGCCCTAGAGTTTCCTGTTGTTGGCTTAAGATGAAATAAAATCAAAAATACTGGAATTAATTACACAGTCCCTGCTGTTTCTACTCACCAGTGATGCACCTAACATTTATTAAAGGAATATGAAACTGAAATGATACCAGGGGCTATGCTTTGAACTTCAGATAAGAAGTGCTATTCAGCTTTAACAAAACTAGGTCTCCTGGGGAAGGAGATGGACTCTATACTATATATGCAGAACTACAGAAGATTACTGGGAAATTGGGAAAGGCCAAACTAAACAATTTGCCTTTCCTAGCTGGAATTCTGAAATCTGTCATGATCCAAAGAAACCAACTCTGACCTTTCTGACTTTAAGGAAATTAAGAACCAATTTAAAACTCGCCTTAATGCAAGCACTGCAGGAGGATCAAATGAGGCTTTAGAATGCAAATTTGGACAAATGGACAAATTCAATTAAAACATTTTTAACACCCCCACAACCTCCAGAGACCTTGGTTTATCCCTCTGCAGGCCTAGCAGCAGTCCAGGGCACCCTGGATTGCTGGATGTCCAAGCCATGACACACAGACCCCTAGAGCCCTCCAGTCACCTCCAAGGCTTGGCTCTGTCTTGTGATTCCAGAGGAATCTCCCCACCTCTATCCATGCTGCTTCCCCACTCTGCCCAAATAATTTACCCAGGCAGCTCCATTATTCCTTCTCTGGAAAACATCTCTCTCTTCTTGCAGAGACTGCACCTGAACTGCAGGGCAAAAGCCAGAATCAGACAGACACCTTATTTAACAATACAGACTAACAAAGAATAGACAATGTCTATTCTGCTGTCTCAAAAACACCTTCTTTCTTAATTTTGACACCTGCTTCTTGGTACAAAACCAAAAGGGTTTCCAAAACAACCACCGGGGGACTAATTAACTATGATGTAGGTGTTTTAAACACAAAACATATCATTATACTGAATGGCAGAGGGTGCTTTTCCTGCTCTTGGACTGGGATTGTCTTTCTTCAAGCTGCAAAGAGGTTTTTGATGAGTGCATCAGTTTTCAAGTCCTATGAATGGCAAAAGAAAGGCACTGGAATATACAAGTAATGTGTACAAGTTCTGGGCTTTCTTTCTTCCTCTCTAGGACTGAATTATTAGTCAATTTATGACTGGAAACAGAAAGCAAATATATCTATATTGGGAATTGTATTGATACAGCTATTAGTAAACCACCAGTGCTGCTATTCTATGTTTTAAGAAGAAGAATTCAAGAAAGCAACACTGTCAGGATAGAAGACAGCTGTTCCGTAGGCGGATAATGCTTAGAAATTATATATTCCTGAAACTTAAAATAGATATTCAAGTTTCAAATAAAGGTATCCTTCTTCCTTCTGTGCAAATATTTTCCTACATAGGACTCTGGGAGCAAACAACTGTTCATCACCATGGTGTCTAACTATCATTCAACTCAGAAGCCAAGATGATTAGTACATGACTTCATTGGTCTGACTAACCCCCCCACTCACTGATTCGATCTCAGGACTTCAGCCTCTGAACTCAAGAGTACAACACACAAGTTTCTCATCCAAAAAACAACAAACACAATTGCCTCACAGTCCTGAGTCAAAATGCTTTGAAGAAAAAAGCTAGCCCTCAGCTGCACAGGCCTTACTAGGCTCTTGCTCACTGAATGTCCTTCCCTTCCACCCTCTTGGTAATTACTTCTCTGCATTTGTTCCTTGGTCTCCTACACATCCATCCCTGGATTTACTCTTTCTTTGATAGCAGAATTGCTCAGCCCACTGTAATTTACTTAGTACTACACCAATGCTCAAGGCAAGAGATAAAAGCTCAGTTTTCAAAAACTTTGTGTGCCACGGGGATGTTAAAGAACATCCCTCTGTCCACTCTCAGTCAAGTAAGAAAGGACAGGTACCCATTCAGCAGAGATTTCTACTACTTCCAAGAATAGCAGACAGCTAAAAAGAGAGCACTGTCCCTTGAGCAAGTATTTATGAGCTTATGATAAAAAGGTAAGTGCTCTATCATCAGAATAATAACTTCTAAGTACCTACAATACTATAAACCAGGAGGCTGCAGTGCACGTACTACAACTGATTCCAGTTTACTGCACTTCAGACACCACGAATTCATGGAATAACCCTGCTGAAGCAGTCTGCAAATGGGTTTTGATTCAAATTGCAACAAAGCATTGCTGAATTTGAGTATTTCACCAGTGCAGTCCCACACTGATGGTAAATTTGTTGAGTGTACCAGTTTCTCAAAAACATAGAGACAAAGAAAAATACCCTCAGAAGAGATAACCAAACTTAATTCTAAAAGACTTGGAGAATTATTTTCCCCAGAAAGGTATGAAGAACAGAAGATGGATAAACAGCACATTCTGATTCTAAGGAATAAAACCCCAGGTGTCTACCAAAATTTTACGGCATAAACAATGGAAAAGTATTTGTGACCAGCCTGAAAATTCATTTTACTCCAATGCAACATTTTCTGGAAGACTTACACAGATTCAAGTGAATATATATCCTGAGGCATCAAGGTATAATCAATAGAATTGTATTTGTTACCGGTCTGAAAATTCATTTTACTCCACTGTAACATTTTCTGGAAGTCTTAAACAGACCAAAGTGAAGATATGTCCTGAGAATGTTTTGGGTTTTTTGCCGACAGCAACAATAAAGCTTCTGTTAGGAAAAAATCCCTCCTGAGTTCAGTATACAAGAAAGTTTGGTCTTGAATTTATGGGATCTCTAAACTGTTGTTTGTCCCCCAGACAGCCTGTTTCTCATTCCTCACCCATAGACTATGTTCTTCAAACATATGTATGAAAAGAAATTAAACTTCTCCATTTTCCTCTGGCTTGTTGGGTTCCAGTTAGAAGGATTTTAGCATGAACAAACCGAAGCAAAGAACACAGTTTCCTGAAATAGCCTTTTAATACATTTCTAGTATTGATAACAATTATTTTCCCATGCTAGAGGCACATTCACCCCCACCTCCATCTCCCAGCACCATCCTCTGTCTTCTCTGTCTTTTCAATTACCATCTCCAGTTTCCTCTACATCTCCACCCCAACTGATGATACCTTCCACATTCACAGTGGGTAACTGTGCAGACCACACTCACAGTCTGTCTTCCTTGATTCTGGACAGTTTACAAGTAACTCAGTAAGTAAAATTTTTTTTTTATTGGGTTTTACCTTTGTACATGCTTCACACATTTTAAGCCTGGTGTAATCTCAGGTGTTTCCTCTCTGTTTCTGTAACTCTGCATGACAAAGTACCCTGAGTTTACATTTCGAAAGAAAATGTGAAAACATCTGCAACCCCCTGAATAAAATAGCAAGTTCTTACTTAATGCTTTGCCATATATGAAAAGTAATTTTCAGTTGTTTCTTCTATAGAAAAACACATAGTGTTGCCATCATCACATCCCAAAGCCCACTGCATAAGATTATGTCATTACAACTGGAGATAAGAAAACCTTCCCCCATGGTTATTCTTCAGAAGCTCAGCCCCAGAGACTCACTGTTCTCAGGGAGTCTGAATCACTGAACTTTGTCTTCTACTTCCACCTTTCATCTCCTCACAGCAAATCCAGCCCATTTTCTCTTTTGTAAATAGTAAGCTTGAAAAGATCATCTTTCTCCCTGTTGTTTATCTCCTCTTCTCCAACATGGTGCAACTATAAACAGGTTCAAACAAGGATTAAACCAATTCACAGAGCCACTGCTGCCAGCTATGAAACAGTACCTACTGCCCAGAAAGGCTTTAAGCCATGGATATCTGTAAGAATAAGCCAGAGTCATAGCAGGTGCACTACATGCATGTGCCTTACACCTCTGCCTTGGGCTCCACAACATCCCTCTAGAAACACTCTATTAGGACAGACCCAGTATAGCTGGTTTTATTTTTTTGAACTGGCAGGATTCCTATCCTCCTGTCCCAGACTGCCAAGCCTCTCTTTTGAAAGGTAACAATCTCATATCATCCTCTCTTGAGACATTCTCATATTTTTCCTATTACTATTGAACTCTCTCCCAGTACACACTCCCATCTGAAGCCTCCCTTCTTGAACATGGATTACAACAACCCTCATCTGCAGGAATATACTTCCTCTTAGTCATTAGCTATTTCTTTAATACAGAGGTTTTTCCCTATTGTTTTCGACTTCAGGATCACCGCTCTGTACAACAGCTTTGTGCCTGTTTCCCATCTGCTGCTAGTGTAAAACTAATGTTCTTCTGCTGTCCACAGAATTTCCCCTCATTGAGACATCTCCCTTGCAACATTACAGCATTATGGGTATGCATCTGAATCAAGCCTGGATGCACAGCTGTTCACCTCAAATACTGAAAATTACCCGTTAGCAGAGAGTTCGGGTGAACTCCAGAAACTCAGGAACTGACCCTGTGCATCAGACTGTGACAGAAAACTCAGCTATGACCAAACTACATTCTCCTGGACCAAATGCAACACCACAGCTCTTTGCTTAGTCACAAAAAAGCCCCAACAAAGCCAAAGTGCCAATGATGCAACAGTTCAAATGCCATAAACTCACCTCCCAACCCTCAAAGACAAATCTGGAACCACTAAGCAACTGAGGGACAGAGGTGTTTGGCCAGGATCAGATAGATGTGTCTTACAAATAAGCCATTGCAAACAGCTTTAGACCTAACTATGACAAATTGAAGACTGCACACATCAAAAATACAAGTATATAAAATATCCATTTGGAGTGTTAAGAAAAGCCAGAAGAAAAAACAAATTTTCTATGACTCCCTGGTATCCCTTGCTGAATGAGCCTGGCTTTCCTGAACAACTGCAGCCTAAGGCAGACACAAGATTTGACTTTTTATATTTCTGTAATTGCTGACAGGAATCTGCAATAAATCTGTTCATATTTCACAAACTTTACTTGTAGTCCATCAGGCTACAGTGACAAGAAAAATAAGACTGAACAGAAACAGCCCCACCTTCCTACTCAAGATGTAACACACATGGAAGAAATTTCTATTCCATTTAGACTGAGATCATTTACTCTCAAGCAGGAATATAAATTTGAGACCAAATTAAGAAACAGTTTTACAAGCAAATAAAAATAACTGGACCAAGGCAGATGCCTAAATGAGTACTTTTTTCTCTTTTTTCCCCCTTTAATCAAATTCCTTTTAAACTTCTCCATAGTTTGTGTAAGGTGTCATTTATTCTGCAAAGTCACAGAGCTTTTTAATGAGATGACTTTTACACTGAAGAAAAAAACCCCAACAAAGTAATCAGAAATGCTAGTAGGAAGATGAAATACTGCCCATATACTCAAACAACACCTTTGTATCTGACTCACCATCTCTGCTAACTCACTCCTAGGTCTCTAAAGTGATTCAGCCAAGCAGGCCTACTGTTGAAAAGACAAAATGCCTTCCCTGGTTGCTGTTGCTACAGATAATCTACAGTAAATCCAGAGACTCTATTCCCTAAGCAGGAACCTAGTATTGCTTTAAAAAGCTTAAAACAATGGCACAGACTGTTGGTTGGAACAAGCAACCTGACTACCATACCAGGACAGGGGGGACAGAACAAATGTCAGAATATTCAGCCTCACACCCTCTTCACCCAACCCACACTTCAATGCAGGACATGTTGGCAAATACACAACCTGAGCTGACTACAAAGAGAGCAAACAAAACAAAAAACCAAACCAAGAAACAAAATATCAACCAAAACCAACAAACAGATGTGAAAGAGTCAAGAATTAAACCTTTTTTTAAAGGACATCAAGCACAATGCTGCAAAGTTCTTCTGCATCAGTGAAGCTAGCTGTGCCCACAGCGGGTAGGTTTAGCTTAGTGGCACCTTTTCAGAAAACACACAGTCACTTTAATCACTACAGCTTCACTGACCCCTGAGATATCAGCCATACATTTAGGAAGGCTCTGGCAACAGTTTCTGGAACAGCCACACTCCACTGGTCACTACTCACTCTGCAGGCAGTCGGCGTTGAGCAAGTCTTGGCACTTCTCGTGGCACTTGACCCCGCACTCCCCGCAGCGCATTCCCTGCCGCGCGATGCCCCACAGCAGCCCCTCACATTCGTAGCAGTACGTAGGAGTTGTGGCTGTCCACACTTCAAAGTTGTGTGGGGTTGTACAAGAGATGGGGTAAATTAAGGCTTGCAAGGTCTTCTTATAGACATGAGATTTCTGAAAGGCAAGAGCACACGCAAACCAACATCCCGGAAGCTGACTGAGCTTATTTCTGCTGGCTGACACAAGAGTTTTACAGGAAAAGGCATGACCAGTGGTGCAATAAAGCTACACATTTGAGGTGGACAAATCTATCAGATATTTACATGCTGTGTCAGAGGACACACAGCCCCTCGCCTTCCAAAAAAGTCTCTCCAGTCATTTCAAAAACCGGAAAACAACAATTAATGCTTGTGGGTGAGAAATATCTTGAATAAAGTAAGTTTCACACACTGTCCCTTACGGCAGACAGCACAGAAGGAAACAGTAAGATTACTGAGATAAAAAAGTGTTTTGCCAATGGCATCAAGCAGATGATGGGACTCCTGGGGTGTCCTGTGCAGGACCAGGAGTTGAACTCAGTGATCCTGATGGGTGCCTTTCCAACTGAACATATTCTGGGATTCTGTGTTTCTACATTTTCCAGGATTATATTGATACATTAAGTATTATTTTTACGTGTTTCGTTTCTTTAAACAAATGATACAGGAAGCTTTGCATCTATATTTCTAGACATCTGTGAAGCTGGCTCTGCATCTCAGAGAGCCAAATCCCTTTAATTTGCTTACTAAGAATTAAGAGAAGCCAAGCAACCCTCCCACTTACCAGCTCTTCATCTTTGAGAGATGTTCTAGTGGCCATTGCTGAGGTAATTCCGGCTTTTCGGGACTGAACCAGTGACTAGGGAGGAAGAAAATTTGTTAGTCACCACCAATATTTACAAGTGCAATGGCATTACATGCCCAGAGATGTGAGCAAGAGGACTCTGTCATGCCTAACACCAAACCAGCAATCTGCTGCATTTAAATTGGTTTCTTAAATGACTGCTCATATCTCAGAGGAGTCAAACGAATACTCTGAAAGGTCTCCAACTTGCTTCCATCTGTCCATAACCAGTCTCACTCTAGTAAATTTCTATCTGTTTCTCTGAAAGAACTGCCAAGGAAACCTGGGCTCCCATCTCTACATTACAGTAGCAACAGTAACCCTTCCACAGTGTAAGGTGACTACAACAGACTCACTTTTCTGCATCTAACTCTATTCATATCCAAAAGGAGATTATTTAATCAGCTTCACAACACATACAACACCCCAAAATGTGACTAATAGTAAAGTGGTTGCAAGTAACAAGGATAAAAGAAAGGGGAGTGAGTTGGGAGCAGAGGTTTGAATGTGACAGGGCATCACATTCATCAGCCATCACTGAACACAATGAACTGCATTTTCCCCTCAAAGAACTGCCTTTCACACCATGCCAACACTGCTCTGCAGCTGTGGACAGCACAGGGCAGAGGTCTTTGCAGCACCTCACAGAGGCATACAAGGAATTTCTGCAGCCACTCCAGTAACATGAAGGCAGAGAAGGATATTTAAAGGTAGCAGCATTTGCTTTGAAATCATCCAACTCTATCAGTTTTGTACCATTTAGGTTCTGCTTTATGCTGTTTCAAGAAAGACTGAAAAAGTTCATTCCAACAGTGATGGAGCAGGACAGAGTGCTGGATATGCATTCACTGCAATACTGCAGATTCAAAACTAAAAGCAAAGAAGTAGAGGGGAAATAAGATAAGTAAGGGGATTTTTTTTTCTGGTGAAGACTTGATGGATAGTCTTCACCTCCACTTACCATGGCCTGTGAAGAGAGAGAATGAATGCATTCAAGGGAAGTAACACAAGTTAATGCCATTATTCCAAAGATTTAAGATACAAGCAGTTAGCTAGACACATACCAAGCTGCCCATGCATAAGCTGGCAGACAAAATTGTATGCATCTTTTCACATGAATTACAGGATATAGAAACTTTGGTCTTTCAGCTGTTACAGCATTTCTCTCAAGTATGAAATCGCTACATGTACTGAATAGAGCCAACAGAAAACCATTTGTCCTGCAGAAGCCTTATTTCACCATATCATACAAGCATATGAAAGTTGTCCTCATTACTCACTTGGTTCTCATGCTTCCTCAGTGCAGAAGTCTACTGGCAATATTGCAAAAAGCTTTTAAAATCCAAGCACATATGTTCGTTTATCTATCCTCTGTTAATTCCAGTCTTCTGGTAAGCTGCCAAACCTCACATGGACATTGCAACTTTCCCTAAAGTATGTGATTTTTAGCAAAACATTTAAAAATTATGCAGGCCTAAAAACAATAAACTATTTTGTGTAGAATAAAAAGGATAAAGAACATGAAAAATACCCTATTTCTGTCAAATGACTGAAATTGTCTACAAAACCATAGCTTATTCTCACAGAGATTTTTCAAGCAGTACTACTAACCCTCTAGCATAAGAATTAATTTAACAAAACGCTTGAAGTGACAATGAGTGTACCCATGTATCAAAAAAGTAAAGCCAGCTGCATAAATGCTGTGTGGCAGAACAGAAGCAAACAAATCTCTTACCAGATCACTGACAAGTGGAATAGGCCTTTTTTTGCGTAGATCAGGCATGCTATCAATGCCATAGAGGCCACCTGCAGGCCTGGAAATTCAGGAGGGAAAAAAAAATTAATTAATTTAGGGTTAGGGTGAAGAAGGGGATGCTTTACTGCAGGAAGAAAAACAGCCAGAAGATTATACTTAGGAAAGTGTAAGGTTAATGCTAAAAACCTTCAAGTGTTTGTCTTCTTCACACACAACAATCCAGACATTCCTGCCTGGTGGTGGTGGTTAGGACGGAGCACATCAAAGAGGATCAGCCCAGGGGCAGGATGCTGCTACCCATCTTCTGATTCTAGTCTAGAATACACTTTATACTGGTCCTTGAGGTCCATAAAATTATTAGAAAAAAACTGACATCAGAGGAGAAAATATATTATTTTAAATTCTATAAAATAGACCATTTGTGGCACTCAGCATTTCAAGCCATGCAGACCTGTACACACAAGAGATGGCATTTGCTGGCAGAAGCGACACTGAAGCAAAAGGAACATTACCCCAGCAACAGGCAGAGCCTGATGAAATAAAACACTATTACTTGCTTCCCTCCTGACGAGACCAGGCTGGATAATTATACCTGGATTCTGCCACTCACTGGCAGCACCACACGGATTACACCACTCTGTACTTGAAGAGACTCTATTAACCCAGCTTAAAGGCCTTCAGTAAATGAATCCATCTCTAAGGACTTTAGACAATCGTGTTTCTTACAGCTGGAAACTGAGTGGACACCTCTCTGCTGTGGCTTCCTCCCTGCAATGAACACCCAGCCCAGCTGGCAAAATCCACAGCACTACTCAGTGTCTCTCTCACCTTGTCCATCTCCACTCTGCCCTCAGGCCTTGCTAACATTAACAATATAGTTCAACAATATAGTGAAGCCTTTTTCTTGATTACACTGACTGCCTCTCCATCCTTAGCCATTTCCCTTCACTCCCTACCACTCTGCCTAAAACATTTTGGCATTTGATAAAGTGGCTGGCAATTTCAACCTGGGTGTTTTGTTGATTAGGTACAACATACCCAGTCAAAATGCTTAGTAGGAAAATTACAGGACAAAGGAGTACAGGACAAACTGTTCTTACAGCCATAAAAACCACACGTGGACCCACCTTTCAAGAACAACCTAGGAAATTAAACTGCCACTACAAATTTGCACATGCCATGAAAACGGTGAGGTTTGTAAATGACAAGAGGCAACCTGCAGCCATCAGAAAGCAGGGCCTACTCAAGCCCCCTTAAATACAGACAAAAGTAAAAAAAAACCACAAACAACAAAACATCCAGTGTGACTAAACCTATACTACAGCTTGAGGACGGACAAGGATGTCACAACACAGCCTAGCACGAGGCTGTGCCAAAGAGGAAAAAAGTCCATTATTACAGAAACATGTGACAGAATTGTAATAGTAAATTTGACTTTTTTGATGGGGGGTGTAGGAGGGTGACATGTCCGAGCCATGGCTGAGCTGACTGCTACTGCTGGCTGAACAAGCCTGGTGGGAAGGTGAACAGTCACGTGTAACTGCAAGAGCCGTGTCAGCTTCACAGTTTTCCAACAGAGCAGTTTTCCATCACTGGAAATCCTCACAGAGAGGTCACGGTGTGTTTTTTACCAAAAGCTATAATTGTTACGAACAGAGAATTCCAGAAAATCTTTTTGACCAAGTCATACTGCAAAAATCCCTTTTTAATATAGAAAAATCTCACCCACATCAAGAAATAAGAAATACATTAATATTCCCACATTTGTCTGCTGCCCTTATGTTATAAAACCTGTCTGATACTGGTGATACTGTTTTGGGGTAAAATAGGTGTCATGGCAGACTACTTCAGATGACGCAAAGAATCCCAGGATTACTTAAACTACAACACAGCTTATTGATAAGCTTTGGGTCAAGGATTTGTGAGAATCACTTGAATTATGAAAGCATATATAACATAGAAAGGGAGAGCCTATAACCTGAGAAGATGCAATAAAATTATCAAGTAAATGAACAAGTAGAACTCCAGAGCTAATGCTCCTGCTAACAGTCTTTCCCTACAGGATTTCAAAATATTTATTTTTCTAATTTAACTGAAACTGTGATACTCTGACACTTCCCAGGAAAAGAAAAACAACATTAAAATTGCATGTTTTTTTAAATTCAAGATGAGCCTATGTAAATTATTGTGCTTGAGAAACAAGTCTGGTTACAACTCGGTTTGTTGCAAAATACTTTTGATAGATTGAGGTTTATGAGAGAACCAGCGGTAAGCCAGGATGACAAACATATTTGAAAGGTGCTTGTATTTGTCACTGAAGAGAGGTGTCCTAGTACCTAATAGTTACACACCCAGATGACCTGCTTTTAGCTTGCTAATATTAATTTAAAAAAAATCAACAAGAATTCCTAATTTTCAGTGTTGTGTTTTCAGCTACCTCAGCCTTTTTATTCAAGCACAACTGATACCTTGCTTAATAAAATCACAGTGTTTGCACAGAAAGAAGAATAGACAGTGCCTCAAACATGCACAGTGTAGCTTTATATAATAAGGTAACTCTCCTCTGCAGTGGATGCAATATTTATAGCATTATTACGAAGAGCTGTACTGAGGAGTGAATAGCATTTCTGTATGAGAAGATGATTTGCACTAATAAATGATACAGATGCTACACCTAGAGACTGATCCATAATACCAATTGCACCTTTTTTTTTTTTAAGTGATCTCTCCAAAGTCCATGATTACAGACAGGGAGCTACTGTTGCATTATACTATAAATGAAAATTGCTTGAAGCATGCATTCATCTTTTAATACAAGTTGTATCACACTGAAGCTTCCATTAAATCTTGACAATCTAAGAAATCTAAGGTGATTTGCAATGACAGAGGATGACTACTTCCTTCAAATGAACACAGCTCTAATCTTCACATTGAAAGAACAACTCCAAACATAAATGCTTTAACATACTTTGAGGCTAATAAGCCAAAATGTGGTAAGGGTGGAATTAAAGGTTTACCATCCACAACCACCTTCTCTGAGAATCCCTTGCACAGGAGATACAGTGAGTATGACAAACTTTTGTCAAAACTACATTAGCCAGACTGTTTAGTGGTATCTTGCATAGAGAAGAAAAAAATTACAGACTAGAGAAAACAATGCTTCAAACTGACACAACACGTAAGTATTTCAGAACTGTAGGTGTATCCACCTTTCAGGCTAGGAAATCATTTTGTGTGCATGGACCAATAAGCCGAGTACACCATCTCCTTGTTAAAGCAGGAGAAGGTGCTGTTTATAGTTACAATAAATCACTGTCTCCTGCTCCTGCAAATTGCCAATTCTCCAGCAGCCTGCTCACTAAGTCCCAGGTTCCTTAGGAAAAGCAAGGGGTTGCTAGGCAGCTCCAGGCATCCGCAGGTAACGCCTTCTGGGAACATCAACCCCACAGAACAATGACTCCAAAAGCAGAAAGCCATGTATTGAGGCTTCCAATATAACTTATTAGAGAAGCTTCCCTCAATAGTATGAGAATTAACTTAACCACATAGCAAGTAAACCTCTGGCCGAGATTTCAGGGCAAATCTTGCTGTTGCTGACCGACAGCTCCTAATAGGTGCCCCACCACCAAACCAAATCATCCTGATCGTGTACCAGGCACATAACCTGTAAAATGTGTCACTGTCTTTTTCCTGACAGAGGATCTCAGGGAAGCTGCCATGCTGGCACCTATTACCACAGAGTGTCATGATGAAATTACAATCAGAATTTGTCTGCTTCATTTGCTGCAAGTAGTGTGTTGTGGAGAGAATGCACGACTCATTCACGAGAATCACTCTCACCTATGCAAAACAGGCATGATGAGCACTGCTTTAAAAATACAAATTGCAATCATTTCTAGAGTTAGTGCGGTTTTAGCTATTACGAGGAATCGTTTAGAATATGGAAGACTTCCCCAAACCTATCTTCTTTTAAGAGCAAAAGACACAGCATTCTTTCAGAGCTTCTCTTTCCCCGCTTTGCTGACACCAATGACTGATCCAGGAGAAAAGATTTCATCCAGACCACTCGGAGGCACTCAGTAGCAATTATTTAATGCTGCTGCCATGAGCACTTGCCACAAACACGTAACAGATTATATATTGCAACGATGGCTTTGTTCTTAACCACAGGTCTGGAAGAGCTGTCCACCTACGGCTGCTTAAGAAGAGACTGAAATATAGCAGCAGCCTGGCCCTCAGTGAGGTTTGGCCACTTGATTACTTCATTAGAAACATCAGAAATGCTATTTTTACTTGGACTGAACTGCAGACCTCTGAAGTACACTGTAATTATAAATACAAGGATAAAAGTACCAACAAAATACCACTTACCCTCCTTTAAGCCAGGGTGGTTTTGATGGATCAGCCTCATCTTGGCCCTGAAGTGGAGGAAGAGAAAAGAACAACATGAAAGTACTATCCAGGAACACCAGAAAAAGTATTTTTATTATATTCTGTGGAAAGGGTAACAGACCACACTGCGTGCAGGCAAATGCATACAGAAACTCGTTCAAGCACCTCCAGTGACCAAGATGCCAGGATAAGTCATACAGACACAAACAGACTATGCAATTTCATTGAACAGCTAGGACTGGAACCTGAAGAGTGTGTTCAGTGCATTCAAAAGGCAGTCTTGAAGACAAACATTTTATTTTTTTCAAACTCCAACGAGTTATTGGAGAGCTCCTGTTACTACAGGTCACTACTTAACATGAATGTTGTCATAATGAAGATATTATAAATTGAAAGGCCTTGTATGAAATGCACAAATGGCAGATTAACATGAACCTCTGTATGAACACTTGCGAGCTTTGCTCATGCCCAAATGCAAAGACTCTTTAGTCTCCTAAGCAGAGAGGTCCCATTACAGATTCACCCATTTATTTGAAAGTATTTCATTTCCAACAGGCATGAAACAAGGGCCACCACCAGCAGGTCAACTGGGATCTCACGGTGTGATGCAAAACACAACAGACTGCAGATGTGGGGATTCATATTTAGGAATTCAAACCATGTTCTTATGTTCATATTAGGAATGCCTTTATAGAGTGATGTTCTGTTTCTCTGCAGATCTTCAGTGGACTAATTAGAAGTGGTAAGTACTCGAACACTTGAAATGTACCTTAAAGAAATGGTTACCTGTAAGTGGAAACTTCCTTGTTTCAGCTCACAGGTCATATGTTCTCCTGCACTCCCTGAAAGAAATGCTGCTTTCACCCAGGACTAAGCAAGTCACAATGCAAATAGTTAAAAATCCAACCTCAGATAATCACATCTGCCAAGAGAATAAGGAGGCTGCAACTCGCAACCTGAGAGTCAACAGAGTAAAGGACTTTAAGTCAGGAAGTAAGATCCAACTCTATGTAAGATAAAAGAACACAGCTCCAAATTGTTTTTTCTTTTCCTTTCCTTTTTTTTTTTTTTCTAACCCGTGCTTTGGGTGAGCTGTGCAACCCCAGACTGTTCACAGGTAATAGACAAAGACTCCCAAGAAGAGCAGAAATAACTAAAGAAAAGGAGTTCTTTCTGAGGTATCAACTTGAACAGAACTTCATACTTTTGAGTCCTACAACTTCGGGGATAGGCAGATTTAAAGACTACATATTAGTAATGTTTATTATTTTATATTTAAACAGATGGAACACTATGATGTTATCCATAATGGAATGGACACGATCAGACAGGTCTGCTGAGCAGGAAGGGGCCCAGACTAACAGTCCAGTACAGTGCACATTTCCCCACAGCTGCAGCAGCTCACCAGCCTCACTAAGCTGTGCTTCCAAAACCCCTCAGCCTGAAACCTGCATTTCCCTCCAGAGGAATATGAACCAAGAGAGATTTCACAAACCAAATGCAACCAGATCCTTCTGAGCACAGAGGGGAGGACATCTCTACCTTTGCATCTGAACACTTGGAAGAGCTGTGGTTAGAAAGCAACACTAAAATGGACAAAAGTTTTATACTGGACTGAGCTGGGCACCAATGGCTCAGCTGAATGACAGAGAACGACCAACACAAATGTGGAAACATTGACTGGCAGAAGGAGCTATTAATAACAAAGTTTTCAATCATTTTACATGAGAAACTAAATATAAGTGACTGATATTTGAGACATTAACAGACCACAAAACAGCATGTTCGCTGCAGACTGGAGACCATAACAGCATCAAGAATCTGGGAGAAAGGCGGAGGGGAAAGATGCAGGGAAAGCTGTTACCTAGCTGAGCAATTTCTTACAAGCAACTGTGAGTCAACAGAGAACAGCCAGGAATGTGGATGTGGGGAGGGCAGAAAGCAGGATCAGGAAACAAACCTCCATCATGTCCCAGATTAGTGACGTGCACAGTAAAATTTGCCAAGAGTTCCAGACAATTAAAATAAATGAGTAAAAGTGTAATTTATTTTTACCAAGCCTTTCAGACATGCAAATAAAAAGAAAACAAGAGGCAGAACTTCTCTAGGGTCAAGATTAAAAATCATCGGGGTATAAGAGCACAAAGCAAAAGAAAGGGCTTTCAGTAAGTGGCAATATTGATGCAGGGCCAAAGCAGGTGATGGCTGTGTGAAAGCTGGAGTTATCACCTGCTGAAAGCAATGTAAAGAGCTGATTTGCTCCAGGCAGCCTTCTCCCTAAGAAAATGCCAAAAGAACCAGCACCTGACATCCATCAAACAAGGGCTGATGCCTTGAGACTGTAGGAGAGCCAATGCAGTACCTACAGTTAAAAGTGTGTGTGTTTGTGTGTGGAGGAGGGAAATGTGATCCAGATTAGTGTAGGACCATTACCGGCTTCAGCAGCTTGAAAGGGTTCTGAGAAAATGTGAAGGAAAGAATTAAGATGGAGGCTTTGAAAAACAGGAAAAAATATAACAGAGGCACAATGAATCCTGCAAATGTTCTGGGTTTGTTTCACAAGGGAACTCTTTTTCTCTAAGCATAAAATAAATTATGAACTGAATTTATTTCAAAAAAAACCTTTTGATGCAGTGCCATGTGACGTTAATAAGGCCGGATAAGCTGAGGAGGAGGAAGGAGCTTTCAAGTGGATAAACAAGTAACTGTAACTGAGCCAGCCATGGACAACGCAATAAGGAAGCTAGTGGGATTAAGTAGGATCTGCTGATAGAATCTGGTTGGTTTGAAATGACAAACCCAGGGGAGTTATTTATCCTGAACTCATAGGTCCAGTGGAAAGAAGTGACAGCAGTAAATACTGCAACAATGGAGGATTAAACATGGAACAAATGGCAAGGTCAAACCCCAAAGGCTGCCATGAATTTGACTACATACAAGGTGTTCCTCAGTGGAGAAGAGCATGTGACAATGGATTTGAGTTCTAGTCATCACACTGACATAGGCTTCTAATGATACAGCCAGGTAGAAAGAGAATATAATCCATAGAGTAGGTCCAACTATATGTCTTCACAGAAATAAAAGCATAAATACCTTTGGCAAGATTCCTTCAGAAAAGTACACGAAACCTTTTTATTCTGTACCAAAGTAAAAAAAAAATCACAAAGGAAAATGGCAAAAGCAGCTGGAGGATGTAAACACAATACTATGGGAGAAGGACAAAGCATCTTGTTTACCCTAGCAAAGAGAACCTTTTCCTGTGTTTGTTCAACAGGCAGGTGAATGGGAGAAGAACTGCAGCTAAACAGAGAATGAAAATTCAAAGGTGTCTCACCGTGACGGTCCTGTAGAAACCTTTCAAAAGTAGAAGCAGACACCAAACCTAATCAGTTCTAGAGAAGGAAATTGGGAGGTTTATACACAAGGAAATGGCATAATATCATACAGTGGCAGTCACCAAGAAGTCCTCTGCAGTCCCTTCTTGTGGTGACATATGTAGTCAAAGAACCAGAGGCTGCATGAGCTGGCACAAAGGTTAAGTGCTGGCACAAGGGTTGAGACACCTCCCCAGGTGTCAGTTAAACACAGTAATCCAGAGTTTGCACCCCAGTTGGGGGTAAGAACTCTTCACATATTCCTCCTCATTTAAAGAAAGCAAACAGCAATATTGTCTCTCCAGATGGATTTGCTGCAGGTGGAGAGGTTCCAACCCTCCAGAGGCAGACTCATGCCAGGACAGAGAAGAGTTCCAGTAGCTCACGAACTTGACACCAGCCATGGGTCTGCTCCAATTCAGCCCATGGCAGCAGCCTGACCTGCTCAGAGCCTGGGCAAGCAGGGGAAACAACAGGCAGGTGAGAAGAGCATTGGAACAACTGTGAGAGCATTTAGCACTGCCCTTCCCAGGGACAAATGGGAATGCAAAGGGAAACCAGACACATTTAAAACCCTGTCATCCACTTGCTGCATGTCACAGAAAGTGTTTTGCTGGCTTATGGCCTTCTCTGTACAGCTCTGTCACGTGATCTTTCCTTGAAAGCAGCCACACCAGGCTGAATCTGAAACGTAATTATTTTTTTAATCTCCAGTAAGCACATAAGGGAACACTGAAATGATGGAAAAATAAACACGTAAACAAAACAGGCCATCACATACTTACTTGATTTTTTTTTCTGATGCTGGTGGATGACATTTTTATACCTACTGTCCAACAAATACCTTCAAATGGGGAAGTGCTTGTCCTCATCAACCAAGAACCAGTTAGCAAAAAAATGCCAGTGACAGAGCAACATAAATTTAAGGCCCTGGATTAAAGGAGGTACCAGACATGGACACTTAAGGCAAAGTATTCAGTCACAGGGAAGGCAATGTTTGGTGAAGCCTAAAAAGGAAACAACAGGAGTTTTGCTTACTCCGAAAAGCAGCAGCTGGGCTTACAAGCAATTTGAGAAGTTATTCAACAAAGCTGCAATTTTTAAATTTTGCAAATTCTCTCCTATACAAAATACTTTAATGCACAGAACAAACAGTTATGAACTTCTGTAGAAGCGAAAGCAAAAGTCCATAAAAAGGACAGAGAGGCATAAAAAGAAATAAAATAAGAAATCACAAAGTCTGCAGCAGCACAAGGGAAAGGAAGAACATCCACAGATCTGTTAGCTCCCCATATAAATCTAGCTCTCCACATAAAAGGCTTCCTAACAATGTAATTTTCCATCACATTTAAGTACTGTGTCTAGCACATTATCCTCTTAAAATATAAAACAGATGTAAAACATGTAAAGCTGCTTTATGCTGCTTTATTTAAACAGATAAAAAAATCAATAATGACTTACTTGTTTTGAAAACCATTCTAACTTGTTTTCAAATAGCATGCTTTATTATTAAATCTCAAAAACCTCAGTTAGATATAGGTTAATCTGAATCAGGCTAAAACAAGGAGCAACTGCTTCACTGACTAAATTACACTGCTGGTCACGCCTAATTAGAGCATTTCTTCAGTGGCATTAACAGAGTCAGACTGAACTACATCTTCCCAACCACTCAGTCTTGTGGTTCAATGTCTTCATTCAGTCAACTATGCTACATTTTATGTGTAATCCAAAGCTGCAACAAATCAAGGGATTATTTTAATTCATTCTGTATTCTGCGACAGCATCCATTCAATTAAGGGCTGAAGAGCCTCAAAGGAAGCTCCTTCTAACTGATGTATTATCCAGGACCAGTCTTCCAGCTGCCAGATGAGCAGTTTAAAGGAGGTTCCAGGGGTTCTGCACTGAAGCCAAATGGGGACTGAATTTAACACCGATATTTGACACCAGGTATCTCTGCATTCCTAAAAAAGCATTAATGGACAGATATTTACCAGCAAGAAGGAAACAAAACTGCTGACACATGAGCCAATAAAGCTTAGAAATGCAAATTCATCAAACTCCAGGGATGGCATTTGCATGGAGGCCCAAAATCCATGCAAGGTTCAGCTTCTCCTGGAAGCCAGTTTAGCCTCATTCATACAACTAAGAGAGAGGGGGAAGCACAGCAGGTACTGAATGCTGATAGCACAGAGTCATGAAAATAAAACAGTTGAGGATTCAAAAGCCAGTAATTTCTCTATGTGAGGTACAGTTGCTAACACAACTGTTGACAAAGCACACAGCAGTCGACAAAACAATTCCATTGATCCTCCTAGGAGGAAAGAGTTACCTGTTGCCCACAGGATAATGGGCAGAGAGGTAGCCAATCCATGAAAAGAAAGACAACAACTGTAGGTATTAAGGAAAAAGTTCTGCCCTTCCCATGGGGAACAGCACCTTACTCAAAGCAAAGTGACTACTTAAAAAGGCAAAGGACCTGCAGCAGACCTTTAAGCATCCAATCTTGATTAATCTCACTACTACAGCCCACAGATGTACTTTTGACTTGACTAACTGATGAAAGTGGACAAGCCAGACAGAGATGAAATGAAATAATATAACTGAAGAAAAATGAAGAAATACTTGGTTTAAACAAGATTCATAAAGAGGAAGACTGTAGTGAGCAACTTGTCCTCTGCACATGCGGTGCCTGTGCACATCACACACACCCCACAGAGCACCAAAGGGAGATCACTCCAAGCATTCACGTTTTCCTCTTTGTAGAAGGTCATAGGCACTGAACAGACTCTTAACTCATACACAATGTTAACAATGCCTCAGACAACCATGACATGCTAAACTGAATCTCAGCGCCTCAGCGGGAGCAATTGGCTACAGGAGGACGAGTCATGCACACACAGGGGTTTCAGAAAGAGAGCTGGTTACAAGGGACAACATGTACAACCTGGAGCTCTCCTCTACCTCCTTCTGCAAAGAAAGAAAAAAAAAAAAAAAAGAAAGAGAAGAAGGAGAGGAACAAAAGTTAGTAGACCAGATTTCTGCCATGAGTTCTGTAAAATGATTTTTACATAAATTGGTGTAAAGGTTTGCCACAAGTTGGTAACACATTTGTGCAGCAGAGAGTTTTCTCATGCACTTCATGGGACATGCACAGTCAATTAATCTCTAACAGACAACCTTGAGTTAAACTAATTCAATTTCCATCCATAACTGTGCATGCATTAAAACATATGCTTTCAAGAGCAGTTTTTAGAGTTACCATTCCTGTTTCATTAACTGGGGATTTTTAATTAATCTTAATACAGAACTGGAGCTGCCGTTCATCACACAGGAAAAAAACCCCTCTATTTATTATGAGGAACAAATTTGCTCCCCTCTCCCCCAGACTGCATCCACTGCCTGCATCTGAAACACATCCCCTGCTCCCTTTCTCACTCCCTGTACATTTTGCCCAGTATGAGGAAACTGGCAGCTCCCACGGAACACATTTTGCTTTTGCAAATACCATAATGCAGAGAGATATTTTCTGAGTTTATACATCTAGGCAATTTTCCTCTGAGCAAAAAAAAATCCAGAAGCCTCCTACACTAAATCTCATGTTTATGGATAGGCAATTTCAAGGCTAGTAAAGTTACATGAGAGTCATACTCAAAACTTCCGGTACAGACATGATATTTTTTAAGTCTTCCAATTGGATAATTCTCTATCTGCACAGAAGAATCATATTACTCATCTGTGTATGAAATATGGAGGGGAAAGAATATCTTCATGGCAACAGGAGACACTCAAATTGGTTTAAAAGCAAAAATAGTTTTGAAGTTACTGTCTATATGGGTGTAATTACAGACATGCAATCACTAAGACAGGAAAACAGAGAAGCTATTTTAACTCAATCGCTAAGGAGAAGTCAAATTACTTTAGCAAACAAAGTGCTGGATTGTAGCTAAAATAAAAATCCTATTTTCCACCTTAAGACTGCAAGCATGGATGCTCATTAGGGAAGAAAGCCTCTGGACCATGCTGGAGGTTTTTCCTTTGGAGGTAACGGAGGAGAAATCACAAGCAGCAGGATGCTGCAACCACCAGTGTGGCACAAGTGCCATGTTTTGGCAGTCTGCTCTGCACAGACCTGCTGACCTGGAGAAACTGAGGAAGCTTGGGGTCCCTTCAAGACTCAGATGGGAACATGTTTTGGTGGGCACGGACCCTTCTGACTGTTCTCCTCTAAAGTCATTTTCTGTACCATCTTACTGCCTGTCCTGTTAGACTAAGCAAAACCTTCTCACCAAGACAGACACAATCCCACTTTAAGTCCTCTGGTTTTGACCTTCTTATTACACAGTCACTCCAAGCCCTTCCAACCCAACCCAAATGTCTCCTTACTTGGTCCCTGGAGGGGTTTCAGTGTGTCTCAGGCAGAACCAGACACCCCTCATTCCTATGCTTTTAATTCCTTTGCATTTGAACTCTATTCCTTCTTGGCATGTCCTGTGGAGTCTCAGAGCGCAGAAGATGCAAAAGACCTGGACTCGTGTCCCCTTTCAGGTCTGCTGTGGCTCTCAGTCATGTTGAGCAGGGAAACCCTGCTTTTAGCCCCCAGCTGGAAAATACTGAGGACAGATGGAGTCTCTGGCAGTGCAACAGCTCAACAGTAGCAAGCTACCAGTGAGCATATGCAAACTACACATTTTTCAAAAGCATATTCACTCCGCTCATTTGGGGTTGATTTTCCACAGAAAATTCCTTGACACAGGCTAGCACTGCCAAATTTTAAGACCTCAGGGCACCAGAGCTTCTCAAATATAGGTCAAACTTATTTTTATACAAACGCAAAGCAATTTATCTTGCATTAGACTAATTTTTGGATAATTGCTAAAAAACCAAAACCAACAAAACCTTTTGTATTTTTATATATATATGTATCTTTGATTTCTGAGCCCCATCAGTTTAGGTTTGTTAAGGATACTTTCAGGCCAAATGTAAAATTTGGCAAAGCTCTGAGTAACTGCAGACACAGATTTAAATTCTTGTGTCTCATTACAGCAGGTGCACTCACAGCTTCATCGATGGTGACTAATTTGGTTAAACCCTGTCCACAGAATTCTTTCACCATTTCACTTTTGAGTAGTCACCTTAGATCTCAAAAACCTCTAGCATTTCAGGGCTTTTCTTTAAACTATTGTCATCTTCACTTACACTTTTTTTTTTGCTTTTTCTCAAATTAAAACTTTAAAAGCTTCCTCAGATTTTCAGGGAATATTTTATTTTTTCTCTTTTGACTTCCAATTAAACACAACGATTATTAATGTGCATCTGCCAAGTTCCAAGTTCTTCCAGTAATTTGCATCTGTGTTCAACTATAAATAATTTAAACCTTTATGCCAGTGCATCATCTCTGAATCACCAAAACACGCATATTTACCAACACCTTCAAACTTATCTTCCATTCCTTTGATGGAGGCTGCTGCCAAACACATATTAGAAAATACCTTGAACCGAACTTTTGAGCAAAGTGAAGTTCAGGTTCAGAACCAAAAAAACAGCTGCAGAATTGGGTTTTCAGTGGACCTTATCCGGGAGCTGAAAAGGCTATTAACAACAAATTATATTTTCAAAGTAAGACACAAACACTCATCTACAGCTGGGACAAAAAAGCATACCAACAACATTTCACTGCATTCCAGGTATGATCCTTTTTCGGAAGGAAGAAAATAAAAGCTTGGCTCTCACTTGAGTACATTGAAAGAGGACACAGCTTCCCTTTCTTGAAAAATGCATGCCAAAACAACACTATTTCAGAGAGTCACAGAATCACAGAATGGTTTGTATTGGAAGAGACCTTAAAGGTCATCTGGTTCCAACTCTTTCCTGTCTAGCTCGGGATCTGGGCTGCTTTGCTTCCTGACATCTCCAGGATTTTTTTCCCAAAGTCTCTCTTTTCCTATTCTTTATCCACTGATTTCCACTACATTTGACTCTTTTGACTTCTTCCATCTCTCAGAGCACACTTCCTACATCATGACTTCATCACATACTTATTTTTATCACTTCAATTGCCAAATCTACCTTACAGATCCATATTTATGGGAGTGGCACACAAGTGCCACCAATTTTTTGTCACATAATTGGATGATGTTCAAGAGAATTGAAGCAGGGTGGATCAGAAATCCCAATTCATCCTGGGGCCAGATCTAAGGTATAAAGTCCAGCTCTGGTTCTCCTCCTCCTTAATTGTTTGGCTACTTCTTGCCTTGTGAATATGCTTGTGCTGCTCAAACTATGCTGAGATGAGCAGCCTCCTCTCACATTCAGAAACAGGCTATTTCAGTACTTCTGCTGTACTGTGGCAAATGCTAATCCAAACCACTGTCTGTTCCCTCAGGTTCTAAAATTAGGACATATGTCCAGGACTTGAGCACCACACAAACACTACCAAAAAAAAAAAAAAAAAAAAAAGTATCTGTGCCAAGCCTGCTAACAAATCCCAGTGTTTCCCTCATTAAAAACTTACTGCTTGAGCCAACTCTATACTAAAGACCTTGTACAAAATAAGAAAGTAGAGAGCTGATTACCAGCTTTATGATCTGCATAACTGAGAAGAATGCTGGTACAGAAATCAAATACGGGTTGACAGATTGTTTCTTCACAGTGAAAGCAGAGTCACTGGAAAAGCACTTGGCAGATGACTCCTTCATTTGGGAGAGTATTATCTCTGATTATTCTGACCAGCCTTCATGGTGGCAAGACTGAACACAGTATTTGATACAAGGAAGTTCACAACAAGTATGTCAAGATTTCAAGCTGTAGTTAAAATAACTACTTGAAACAAAGTTTTTTCCTGAACTGTGTAATGGTTTGTAGAGAGGACACTGAGAAAGCCTTCTCACTGCCTGGAGAGGGACAGGGAAGATAGACTTACAACTCTGTTTTAACAAATTAAGGCCTATCAAAACATGTCCCATCAAAAGATGCCAGTCAGCTCTATCACTACATCCTCACGAAGTGATTTAGCGGCACCACTCCACCACTGCATCACCTCACATCTGCTGTGGTCACACATTTCAGTATCTGTGCTGGCAATAAGAAGTGTGTTTTGTTTCCCCAGAAACAAAAAAATTTTCATCTCATGGACAAATTATGGAAACAATACCAAAATACAAGTCTCAACTTTCCAAATTTTAAGCGATTACTATTATTATTATTATTATTATTATTATTATTATTATTATTATTATTATTACTACTACTACTATTTTCCTTATTATTTCCAATGTTCTCTACTAGGATAACATCTAGCAGTGATTAAACAGCTAGAGAACTCCCACTTTGTGATGGAGTCACTTAAAGTCTAGATCCACTCAACTCACAAAACTGCAAATCTGGCTACTTATAGCTCAAATGCTCACTTTGTTATCACATGTCTTAACTATTATATTTAACAAGAAACCAAGTCACGAATTATGACGAAAAACCTTATCACCTGCTATTTTGAAGAAGCACTGCAAATCTCCCTCTCTCAAAGAAAAAAAAAAAGGTGAAGCTTGCTAACTGGCATTTCAGTGTGTTACACAGTAAATTTCAGGGGATTTTGTCAGTACGGTTGTACAGTGCATGTACTTGTCTTTGTAACTATTTGCTCATCACTTTTAATACACTCACAGAATGTTCACAGTTCACCCACAGAATGAAGTGTTGGCTGCTGGCTGCACAAATACCAGATTTTGACATCTCCTTAAAAACATTTTTTTCATTTTACCTGAATTTGTCTCCTCAGCAGAAATCCAGTTTCCCTCCTGTGCTAATTCTTTTAAGAGTCTCCTACGCATTTGTCTCTTTTCCCTCAGCACATTTTTGAAATTGTTGATGCATTTGTTCAGGTAGATGGTCTCTGCGCACACCTTGTCAAGGCTCATGGGCCTACACTCCTTTGCTGGCTCAGGCAGACAGTTCCCATCTTCTCCAAGCTCCTCAGGAGGTAATCGCTGCCCAGCAGGGATTTCACAGTCAGATGATGGCATCACACTGGAAACAGGAGGCTCATGTGAAACAGAGGAAAGACTGGAAGAAGCGAATTGCATCTGAGCAGATGTTTCACTGTTGACATTTGTGTTTGCCTGGCTCTCAGAGGACTGACTAGGAGGGGTTTCTGCAAAGTAGTCAGAGCTGCCACCCATACCTGAACTGGTCAGCATAAGTGTGTTGTCATCATCCATCTGTAAGCCACTATCATTTTCCAAAAGGATTTCAGAATCACTTGTCTCCAGTTTATGGAACACCACTTGCAGAGCGGACCTGAAGTGGTGAATAGCTTTCCCGAGCTTATTAGTGTAAAACTTCATGTCTACAAGATCAATGTTGTCCCGGGAGTGGTCAAGGAAATACTGAGAATTTTCCAGGACATCCCTAAAGACCTGATCAGTTGGATCTTGATCATTCAGGTCCATTTGGATCATATCTTTCAAGCTGTCACTACTATCAGCCATTTCATCTGTTATATGATCATAGCTAATGGTTGTCACCCCACTAGAAACATCTTCTCTTTGAACATCACCTTTCTCTGCACTGGTGAATTTGCAAGAGTTATCATAGTCTGTTTCAATTTCTTCTGTGGTTATCCCCTCATCTTTTTCTAGAGGAGAAGAAGAATTCTCAGTGATGCTTTTAGTGTCAAGCCTCTGCTCACTACCATTACTTGAAGCACACATCTGGCTTGCATGGCCCGAAGAGTCAGATGAGCAGCAGTGATTTCCATCACCTGATTTGGGTGAATTGGTCCCCGGTGAAGGTTCAGCAAGGGCCTGGCAAATGTCCCTGTCATCTGAAAGCTGCTCACTGCAGCTTACTGTTTGTGCTTCCTTTCCAGTTTCAGGTATCAAGGTGTCTGTCTTGGTCAAGCCTGACTTCTGCACAGAATCAAGTCTCTCCCCTGCACACTGTCCTTTCCTACTCGTGCTTTTATACTTAACCTGGCATGAGTCCATCTGAAGGTGCCCAACTGCATCAGTTCTCTGAGCTCCATCAGGATTCACCGAGTTCTGATTATTTTTCTTGAAGCCAGACTGTGAAGAGACTGAATCTGTTTTCTGGCCCCTCTGGCCATTCTGCCACTTTTGCTCCTCACTGGTAGCAACCCGGACCCCTGAGCTCTGCAGAAGGATAGACTTCTGTAAAATAAAGTCTCTCTGTTCACAACTCACAAGTTTCACAACTGCTGGTCTTGGCATTAATGGCTTGCCTGTACCAATATCTGACCTATAAGCATCTTTTATATACTTACTGCACTGAATACCATTGAAACAGTGATATTCAGACAAAAAGCTGCAGATAAGCTCTACTGTGTTTTCGCCATCTTTCTCTGGGATGCCATAAAAATATAACACTGGCTCTTCCTTTTGTACCTCCCTTCTTGGCTCTCGAGCATGCGTACCCTGGGATTTGCCACTGGAACCACCTTGCAAGCCTTCTATCTCACTCAAGACCGTGTCCACACAGCTGGAGACTTCATCCACAGAGCCTTTTATCAAGGTGAGGTGCTGACGGAGCTCTGCAATCTCTGTCTGGATTCGACTTATTCCCTGGAGCTCTTTAACAATGTAATCAACCACATCAGCTGAGCGGTCTCTTGATTGCCTTCTACGACTCTTGTATGCAATGGTCTTTTCCTGTGGAAAGCATCCTTGCCTTTCAGCTGCATCCCTCCAGCTCATGGTAATGCTCAGGGAAGAAAGGTCCTGCCCCTCAGACACTCTGCCCTTTATTTCAGAAGAGGTCTGCGAGATACCATCAGAAGAACTGCCCTGCAAGTCCTTCTTCTTCTGTTGAACTGAACATGGTATTTTTACGTAGCCACCCCAGTTCAGTTCTACCTCACCAACACACACTTCACTCACTCCCTTGGAATCATGCCCTCCTTCCTGATGAAAGTCCCCTCCAGCCGTGGAGAATTCAGTGCTTGGAGAGCTCCTCTTGATTCCACAAACAAACATGTCTGATTCAATCTCCACCGGGGAGAGCTGGCAGCGATGTGCATGGTTTGAATTATCATCCCCCTGGCCTTGGAGAAGCCTCTTCATTTTGTCCCGCAGAAACAAATGAAGTTTTTGCTTCTGGAATTGCTTCCTTCCCTGCAGTTTTACAACACGTTTTCTGTGCAGAAGTGAAATTTCATTTTCTTGCTTTTTCAATCTACTTCTAGCAAACATCATCAGCTGCACCTGCGTTTCTCATAGTGCTACAAGCTGCACAAGCACACATCAATCACTTCCCAATGCACAACTTGCATCCAGTTTTTATTCTGTCATGAGGCAGCTACCAAAAGAGGGGAAAACAACATTACAGTTTGGTTCAGATAGAAATATCCGAGGTAACTTAAGCAGCAGAATAAAAAAACCCCAAAAACCTAAAATCAGCATACACATGAAATCAGACAGAAAGAGGACGTGCTGTTTAAAGTGTACAGACACTATCTTGGTTTTGGCCATCTCCCCAGATAAGGTTCTTGTTATAATAAGTGTTCCTCGCTCCTTCTTCTAGTCAAGAAAGTAAAAAAAAAAAAAAA
>VXAC01000340.1:989711-1118332 GCA_013399225.1 Rhipidura dahli | reverse complement strand
AAAAAAAAAAAAAAGTCAAATTCAAGAAGCAATTCTGTGGCCGTTTTTCTACTAGGTTTGCAAATTACTCTCAAGTTTGAGCTCCTGGTAATTGTGCACTGTGTGATTTAATGACCCCCATAAATAGATATTTCTGACATTAGAAATTCTATCCTTGCACATTTCCTTTCCTTTCAAGTTCACAATCTTCATCCTTTCTTTCTTCAAACCAAAGCAGAAATCAAATTTAACTTGGCACAGTACCAGCTAGCCCACAGGAATTGCACAAAGTGATGTAAAGTGGTAAGAACACTGGATGACAGATTTTAGGAGTAAAAGCCTTTCTGTTATTTTAGTATTTTCATCTTAATATTTTGCTATGAAGCAGTAAAAAAAAGGAAAAAAAATCTGAAAAATGAACCAAATCAAAAAAACCTTAAAGCCTGCAAGCTCCCAAGCTAACCTGCACTTAAATATGCTACACTCAGCATATGCACAAACAGCCTGAGCTGACAGCATGAAGCTTCTGCATGTCATTTCTACTCCAGCTCTGAAGATTTTACAGTGGATTATTTTCCCTTATTTAAATCCCCTCTGTAATGAGCAAAATAAAAACAAAAACCAACGAAACTACTCGAACTTCCATGTGCCTTTACTGCTGTACTTACTAAGCAACATACAATCAGTTTTTTCCTCCAGAGAGTGGGGCACACAAGAGACCCACACAGGATCCTCCTGGAGGCAAGGTGACTGGAGAACACAAGTGTATTTGATGATTCAATCTGGACTTGCTGCCTGAAGCATATATTCTTTCTCATATTCTTCTTTTATTTAAGACCTACGGTAACCGTCTTTCATTTTTATTGTTTCACTTTGTGGGCAGGAAGGGAAAGAGTGCTTTTTGATTTGGAGGAAGCAGCATTGCAAATACCAATCTCTGTAATAAGAGCTTAATTAATATGCTTTAAAAGAGGTTGCATCTGTGCTTCAGGTTTAAGTCCCATCATCAAGCATCTCAGCTGAACCTCCATAACAAAGGCAATACCTGCCCTCATGCAGGCTAAACAAATTCTCTGTGAGATTGACTGTCAGCTTCTTTAGAGAAAGTAAGTTTTAATTTTCTAAAATTTTCAGGCCACTGATCCAGAAAAAATGGTTGGGATTTCTGTGGGTTGTTTTTTTTCCTAACTATTCTCTCATAGAAGAGGGCTGACATAAGGAATATTTTCTCAGACTCTCTTCTTGCACCACTTACACAGTTTAGCCACTTTCACTTGAGTGGGTAACTGATGTTTAACATCAAAAAATCACTTCTGTACCAGTCGTAAGAAGTGAACCCTTGGAGAGCGAGCAACTGGATTCAATGGCAGCCAAGAAAAAGAGCTCCACGTTTGTGGCTCCCTACACGTGTTGCTTGAGGATAGCACATGGAAATGCTCATTTCAACTATTATCCAGCATACTGAACTCCAAGTGCTAGGAGAAAAGCCTACATATGCCTGTGCAAGGTTTCCCTCAGAAAGCTCCTTCATTATGTTTCCTTCTGTATGCAGCTTTCAAAGCATCAGAAGGGCATAATGATCACTTTTAGTTTAAAAAAAAAAAAGTCAACTAAAGACAGAGCTTGCTCTCACTTCCTTTGTCTGCTTCAACACTCAAGAGCAGCAGTTTGTTACAGAAATCGATTTTTCCTGCTGAACACTTGCAGGATTGCAGTCATTCCAAAGTTGGCAGCTCAGTGCAAACAGTACAGTGCTGTCATTTTGATCTATATATACAGTATTTGTGGCATATGTATATGTATTTATGTATATATAGGTGTGTATATATGTATGTGTGTATCTATATATATATCTATCTACACACACACACGAATATCTCCTTCATTGGAGATTTTCAAAAGCACATCTTTGATTTCATCAAATACCAGCAGTACCTTTCCATCTTTCCCCAAGGAGGACAGTAAGTGTTTCCCCCAAAGCTGGGAACAAGGCCAGAGCAGAACACGTGGACAGCAGCTCTGGCTCAGAGGAAAGCCTTTCTACCTCTCTCTACAGTGGGTGGAAATGAACGGAAATCACTGTTTACCACCAAAGATCAAATCGCTGCCCACTGAGTGGAATGCCAAGAATCCAGTAAGAGAATCGCCCTCTCTGTATCTCTCCCACAGGCTTCCTCCCTCCCTTCCCCACTCCAAGCCCATGCTCAGACCTGAAGCTCTGGGCATTCACTCATTCTGTGGGCTGGTCCCACAGCGTCTCTGCACCTCCTGCCAGATCCTTCCCTCCTCCTCTGTACCCAGGGCTGTGTGCATGCTCCTGACCTCTTCCACTGCTCCAAAGTAGGTGCTCTGCAGCTTGTCCCCTATAAAGTTCCCTTATGTCTGTCATGTTGTCTGTGTTAGAGCCATGCTTTTTTGTAGCACAGACATCTGAAGTGGTGATAAAAGTTAATGCAGGTTCACCCAGGAAAAAAACCCCAAAACCTAATCTAGATGCAAATCCCTGCTGAAGTCTTTTTCTCTTCCAGGATCACTCCAGTAGTCACATTAATACATAATGACAAATCAAGTCTTTAAGGAAAGAATATTTGGATCCTGGTGTCCTGCCAGATGCTGCAAGCCTTCACTGACTACTCAAGGTTTGTTCTTGACTGCCTTGTTAGGAGGCATATCCTTCCAGGAGAACTCCGTGCTCAGTTAAGGGCAGCTGTCTCTGGATGTGCAGGAGAGCAGTGTGCACAAGCACCACCATTTCTATGTTCCCTAACTTCCCAAAACAGAGCCAGGCTCAAGCTCAACATGAGGAATACATTGCTGCTGTATTTTGGGATGTTTGGGTTATTTTGCTATTCCCATGAGAACAAAGCTGACATATTAGGATTTTAGAGGGGGGAAACAGGTGAGCTACCACAAACACTGCACAGCTTATTACCTTATCACTGGACACACTTCTGAAATACCCCTGTAATGCATGAACAAGATACTTTTTGTCCTGACATACAGATTTGCCATGACAACAGGAGTAAAAGCATGTCATATGCCAGCATCCATAATGAGAAAAAAGAACATGAGACATCCCATGAAGGAATAAAATGCAATTATGTTATCTCTGCTCATCAGCTGGGGAACAGCCATGTTTTATGTTTACAGCACTCAGAGAAGGCCAGGCTCTCACCAGGGAGAGGGAAGGTGGCTGCAACCCTCTCCGAGCAGTACCTTCAGTTCTGTTCAAAACAAAGGCAGCATTGTGTACCTTCAGCACTGTCCCACATTGCAGTGGGCTGCCTGCAATCTGGTGGAAGAAAAGGAGGTGAGAGCACAAAAATGAGGTAGATTTATCCTATAGAATCACAGAATTGTTTAGGTTGGGAAAGATCTTTGAGATCATCAAATCCATCAGTTTACCCAGCGTTGGCAGGGCCGCCACTATACCATGTACCTGAGTGCCACATCAGTATGTCTTTGAAATATCTCCAGGGATAGTGACTTGACCACTCCCATCTGCAGCTCATCCCAATGTCTGATAACTCTTGTTAATGGATATGTGGTTTTCATCACACTAAGGTAAATACTGAGACACCTTCACTCCACAATGTCATGTTAGAAGGTGCTGGTACCTCAGGGTAGATGTGATGTTCAAGGTCCCCAGCAAAGAGATACAAAAACAATTAACTATGATCAGAAAAACATTTCACAGCAGCCTCTCTGGCTATTGACTCATGCTATTGAGTGAAATCTTTTTGATTAGATTATATTTGCAGTATCGTCCACACAAAGTGGTATTGCATTACCTGTAGTAGCAATTACAGTAGGAAAAGCAATAAAATGCCTAATTAATGGTCTTGCTACTTTATAAAGTGTGATTTAAACATGAAGAATACCAATAACTAAAATGCAGGACATTCTGGGGAAAAAGATTTTGGCATTAAAAAGAGAAAGAAATCATGGCTAAGGCTGCCATAGCAACATCGCCCCAGCACTCAGCATGCTGAAACATCGACTCTTCCTGAGAATATTATAGCATTTTTAAACACAATAATTGCTGAAAGAATCTTAACAAGGCTTGACAGAGATATGAAGAGTTATCATCAGTTTTGCTGTTTGACTTCTGGAGATGAGCCTGCAATTTTCTAATTAATATCATTAGACTTAATTTTGGGTTGGATCATACCTGAACATGGCATTATTGTTTTGCTTCTGAGAAAGTGTCTTTCTTCAAACCTTCTCCTGATAATTAACAAAAATTCTAACTTTTGAGTCCTAGCATAGATGATTAGATCAACAAAGTACTGAGCTGAGCAATCCTGGGCAAAAAGCAGCAGAGATGGAGAACAAAACATACTGTTGAGAAACATGTTCACCTCAGGACATTTCTGCTAAAAGTAAGGTGCAGACAACACAGGGAACTCCACAGTGGATTGAAGAGGAAATACATCCATGACATTGAAAGGACAGTAGTTTCAAAAGGATGGAAATAATTTTACAAAAAACACTGTGAGGAGAAGAACTTACTACTCAGACCCTTGGTAAGCCTTTCACAGCCCCTCTGCAGCCAAGCCTCAGCACTTCCTATTTGGGAATTACTGCACAAGCTGCAAAACCACATGCTAGCCCTATATGTAGAACTTTCTTAAGTTTTTAAGCACTTCCAATTTTTTTTCCAGGTTATAGCTGTACCTACAACATTTGTTTCAATACAGCTAAGCAAAAACTATGACAAAACACTTCAATACAGGTATCAACGACAGGTGGCCTTCCCCCCTGACACATTTCAGAAAAAAAAAAACCATTTCTGGAGCAGTTTGACAGAAGTGACAAAAGGTCAGGTGTAGCCAGTCATCTTCATGGTGGAAAACTGATCCAGGGAACACTGTATATAACACATTTCTGCACCTCCCACATTACAGTTATTTCTCACCTTTTACACAAGGCCATCCAACCAAGGAAAAAACCCCACATCTGAATAATATTCTGCTGTACCACCAAGTTTTAAGGACAGCTACAAAGTAAAGGAACAGTAAAAATCACCAACTATGAGGGTAAAACACCCACTGAAGTCTTGTGGGTTCACAGCATTCAGCAATGTAAAGACTTCTGTTATAAAACAGCATAAAATTAAACTAATGTAATTGAAGAGTATCACTGTGTAGTAGAACAGGGAGATGGCTTTTCTTGCCTTAACTCCTTAACACCCCCTACAAACTTGGGGGACACCGCAGAAGTTGAGCATGTGTCAGCTTTCAGTAAAATGGGACAAATGTCTGTCATCCAGACAGCACCCCTCCTGTGAACACAGATGGAGAGGGACTGAAATGTCCAGGCTTTAAGTCCATCTGCCTTGGGAAGGTGCCCCTGGAAGGCACCTCAGCACCAGGCTTCCATTCTTCAGTGTCTCACTGTGCTCATTCCCTCTGCATCCTTCTATCCCAGCTTTTCCTGCAGGCTGGAGGCAGCAGAGCCTGGCACAGCGATGCATCGCCTGCAGGAACAAGCGAGGTCTGTCACCACCTGGCAGCCAGGAAAAGGCGGCATCCAGAGACAGAAATAGGGGCTGTCCCCATGCACAGAGGGAGGCACAGGCTGCAAGCTGCCGACCACGGCAGTGCAAAGGCTCATGTCTAGTGAGCAGCAAGCTAACTCTGAGGCACCTGCCTAGTTCTGAGACAACCCTGTGCAGAGGAAAAGGCAAAAGGGATAACTGACTACTGAAAATAGACATCACAGCTGCTTCTGTCTGTCTTATGTAAAAGTTACTTCACTCCTTCCCAGCAAATACAAAACCTGAGCAGCAGCTATCAGCAGTTTAAGAGCAAATGGGAAAGTACCCTGAACTGAGTATTTCCAGAGAATGGGAGTTTCGTACACAGCTGAATAAATCAGTAGATGGTTTGCCCATGACCACCTAAAGCATTAACTGTTCTTAAAATAGATTTATCCCAAATCAGGATCCTAACAACAAAGCATTATATTGAACACATGGGCCAGGATCTAGAAGCAACTTTTTGTTTAAAGGAAAGAGCTCCAAGAACTGAAACAAAATTATCAGGGCATGCTGACAAGTTGGCTGGCTATGGGATGAAAACTTTAGAAATATCTGCCAGACTTTGGGGAAAGGTTTCTGATAATTCATCTACCGCTAACCAGAAAGAAAACAGACAGCACTGGCAGTACAAACAGCGTACCTCTAGCTTAAAGAAGGTTTGCATGCACGGTTATGAAAATGCTGAATGATGCTAAGAGCTCTGTCTGGACAAACAGGAACAGAACATGCTGTACCTCTCCCCTGCTTGCAACCCAGCTTATAGCCAGTGCTGAGTTACTGCTGGACCAACAGTGTGAACTCTCCAAGTCCTGCATTTCTGACAGGAACCACCATGAAACATTAATCTGTAAGAATTTTCTCAAAACTCTGATGACTCACTGAGGAGGTTTGGAGCTCGTTTTCCAGGTGACAGTGCCTCAGCTCACAGGGACATGCACACAGGGCAAGGACAGGCAGCACTCACCAGTACAGGGTGATGAATTAGGAGACCAAATTTCTGTTGTCAGGGCAGAGGGAGCACGGGTACAGACTGGTGCTACTCAGTGATTCTGACCTATTCTGCACTCCCTTAGGGCAGATATTTAGCAGTGTTGAGCCAGACTGGGTGAAGGTATCATATGTAGCAGATGGAATAATTAGGGTTTTACAGCTCATGATATTAAAACATAGCACGTGGCAACTAAAATCTTCCTGGGCTAAAACTGCAGCTTTATTTCTATAAGCTCTCTCCTTTTCATCTCAAGGACTGAAGATCTTAGCACTATGTATTAAATCTTTAGGTTTATCCCCCAAAGGCTTGCCCCATTAGCAAAAGAAACCTGCCTGTATAAATGGAATGAAAACTGAAAAGATAGTTGAAAACAGTCACACCATCTGCTCTGATTCACGAGCTTGTACAGCATCCTCATCGCTCCTGCATGCCAGTCATTCCATCTCATCAACTCACAAGCTTCTCAGCACAAGAAACGAGGCCAATGAAAAATACTCTGTGTTAAAAGAAATCTTTTCTTAAGTGATATTTAAGGAAGACTCAAACTAGTAATTTAATTACTTCAAGTTATTTGCTTTTCAAGTGATCAAATTTAAATTTCCCCAAGCTCCTTTCCCTTTAACTCTTCTTCCCATAGTGATTTTGATGTCAAATTCCAGCTGAGATACAAAACCTCCTAACAGAGAAGTGTGAGAAGTAAACAGACACAACCTCAATTATACCAGTCAGAAGACATGTACAATTAGTGTCTAATGGGTGAAAACAAAAACTAAGAAATAAAGCATACAAATGAACATACTAAGTGTAAATTGTTTTTACAAAGCACATTTTTAAATCCAGTCAGCTTCCAATGGAGCTATTGTATTGTTAAAGTAAACACACACACACACACACACACACACACAGAGAGCCCACTCTAAAAATAAAGAGCAGTTCTACTTGGTTGCTGCCTACTTGCAGTTTATACCCAGGCACTTAATTTGTTCTAATCTTTCACTTACCTCACTGCTTCAAAATAAAACAAAAAGTTAAAATGTAAAGGAAAGGTACAGAATTAAAAGAAAATTACAGAATACAACAGCTTGTTCTCATAGAAAACACCAGTCCTGAAGGATTCCTAATATTGTTAAAGGTTCACCGGATAATGAACTCTCACTATGGAGATTATCAACATATTGTTGGTGTCCCATCTGAGGTATCAGGGAAAGCAATATTAAAGGCACCAAGTTTCCCGTTCCACAGCAGCACTAGGATGAGAAATCACGTAAAGTTGAAGGCATGTTGAAGGGAATAAAAAATGCAAACAGCTACTAAAAATCCAAAAAGCAAAAAACAGCAGAAGCTAATGATTGCAAAAGCTAAAAATGCAGAAATCCTTTCGGTTTCCAGGAGCATCCCTCAACAGAAATTCTTTAGTTCCCCAACACAGTACGTCTTTTCCCTTTCTCAGGCTGTACCAAGTACAGTTAAAACTTCATCCTTCTCTTCAGATGTGACTCAACAGAAAATATTGTACTTCAGAGGCAGAGAGAAAGCTGTGCAGCTACTTTACTCCTCCTCGTCAGCTGCCTACTGCCTAGCTCCTCACACACGCAGCCTCCCAGCTTCACTCCTCGCCTCAAAATGATTCTCCACTTTATTATCCATTCAGAAGGAAATACGAACTGATGGAGCCAATCTGACTAAAGACAAAACGCACTCCTTTGGCATTATGAGAGCAGGCAGTGCAGCGCAGCGAGCAGATCTCTGCTGGAAAAGCACTCTGGCATCCTGTGGGACTGTGGAGAAGGGGGGCTGGAGAAAAAAGCCCAGAACTCAACATAATTAACCAGCTCCAAGAAGATTTTTTTGCCCAGCTCTGAGATGGAGGTTTATTTTTATCTCTCCTCTTCACCCCCCAACTAACCCACAAGATTCAGCTATGCCCTTGCTGAAATGAATCCAGTTTCCAAGGAAGACTATTACCAGCTCTGCTACAAGTGTGGGGGATTGAACACCCGTTGATCTCTCATTTCCCAAAAATAAAAGTCACATTGTTACATAAAAGAATGACTGCAGAAGTGTTGTGCACAGAATCAGATCCACTCACGTTGTACTGACACTTCTCTCCTGGGAGTGAGCACCAGCAGGCACTCATCCTGCAAGAAGTGCCTGAATTAAAGGCACCCTTTATCTGCCCCACAACCTACTCCAGAGGCATCCAACAAACTGCCACTAAGAAAAACTCACTGGCCAGCGGATCCATGTTCACATCCCCCTTCCCACAAATGCTCCCTTTATCCTGTCCCCCCTCTTCATGCACCCAACACAAACACCCACCTCCTTCCCCAATACTGTTTCTCTGCCTCTAGCATCAAAGGCACTGTGCGAGTGCTGGTGTTGCTCAAGAACAACTCACTGCATCTTTCAAAACAGTGTCTTTTCACAGTGTGGGGTAGGATTTTGAAGAGGCCTATATGACTTAGCTGTGGAAATGCCACTATCCTCCCATCTGTTCAAATACCTCCTACCTCCTCATGAGCCAGCCTTGCTGTGAATGATACTTCCCCTTCAGTATCTTACCTACACCAATATCAACTTTTATTCAGCACTTCCTCCACAAACATCACTGTGCTCCAGTGCTGCCCTCACCACAGTGGATATTCTCCTGGCACCTTCAACCCTCTGCTCCCACAGCTCCATCCCAGCACCTGGCTGCAGTGCCAGTTGAGGACAGCCAGGCTGGCATCCTCCCCAGTTCATTTGTTTGTTTTGGGTAACAAGTTTCACATACAGCCTAATGCCACAGTTCACAATACTTTGTCCCAGCAGCACCACTGGTGAACTGTATCCCTGCTCTTTCCATGTGCAGCCACAGCACTGCCCCTTTCAGCCAGACACAGAAATCATGCCACCAACCTCCTTTCAGATCCTCTACAAGGCTGATGTTCCTCATGGTCACTCATATCCTCAATCCTCCAGAACACCCTCTCATTTTTGTTCTTTTCCTTGCTCCAGGGGCAGGGAGCATAGGTCAGTTTTCAAGAAAACTGATTTAGCTTTAAAGGATTTTAAGAGTCTGACCCTGAGTTTCTCATTATATGTTTGCATTCTGCCAAGAAAGCAAGGTTCCTGCCCAGCTGAGAGCATTGAGTCCAACTGCAATAAGAATGATTCTACTAAACACAGCAATTACAGCCCTTGAGCTCAGAGTTGAAGCTCTGCATCAAATTCATCCATATAAGGATGAAGACTGCCCAGCTGAGAAAATAAAATGCAATCCAGGATTTGAGCAGCACTGAGCATCTTCAAAGCTCTGCCTACAAGTAAGATGAAAAAAATCTTGAGAGAGGTCTCTTACATAGCAATAGTTTAAAAAGATAATTGTAAGTATCCATCAGACAATTTTTTATTTACATTAACTCGCTACAGCACCTGAAATATCTGCTGGACTGCCTCACAGGCTTTTACATTCCTTACTCTTCCCAAATATCCTACTACAAGTGGAGCCAGTGTCATCTTGCCATGACTGCCTCTGTCCTTCCCATCTCTTCCTTCCTTGGTTTTTGCCCATCCCTGCAGTCATCAGTACCAGACAGTAACACAGCAAAGTCAAAAACGTATCAAACACAAGTTTCTGAGACCCAAAGAGCCTGTGCAAATTTCCAAACACTGCCACATACAATCCCAGTATTCCTATGGTTATCTTACAGGAACAGAAAAACGTGGAAAAAGTGAGCAAGTCTCATTAGACAGAGACAGGAGTCATTACTAAAGGCGATCATGAGCAATGAAGTGCTGGGAAATGTCACTGCCCTCACGACAGCTCACAGTGTGGTTAAAAAAGATTAAAAAACAGGTGGCCTCAGAAGAAACGAGGATGGCACCTTTCAAATGTTTAGAACCACTCACATAATGCACAGGATATTGAGATCTATTTTCAAGAGATCTTTTCTGAAATAATAAAGATAATTTCATGAGTAACATAAGCATGACTTGCACATAAAAAGTCTATGAGAAAGTCTTACCTTAAGGCTCAGAGCACTGAGTTATTTGCTTTCTACTAGAGAAATAAACTTCCACTTAAAAATTTAAATACTTCTTACTGCAATTTTTTAATTCACCAACAGATTTTAATTTTAGGTTGAGCCAGCAGGGAATTATTAAAACTGATAAAGCCTGGCTCAGCTATATAGGCCAAATGCTTTGATGTCTGCAAGGTATACGTTACCCTTTCTTCTTTTTTAATCCTCATTATCTATTTCATTCCAACTTCCTGTAAAGTACTGAATTACTGATAAAATTGTAAAAAGTAAGCAATTCCTTCATGAGCATGAGTGGATTAACCAAAGGAAAATGAGCACTCTTCAAGCACAGGTCCTGCCCCTCCCTCTCGCACACTTATGCCCCTTCTCCCTGCAGGAAGACAAGCAAGAACATTTCCACTGGATCTGGAGGAAGTACAAAAACGAATGACTACAGAAATTAGAGGATAAAAATGTTACACAGAGAGATGAAACAAAGAAACAATGTGGGGGGAAGTCAAGAGAGAGCAGTCAATGGAGACAGGCTTGTCTGAACTGCAGGGAAAAATGCCCAACTCACTCTCAGGTTTAATTCATCTCACAAATGGCCTTGGACATCTCTGAGCCAAGAGCTCTCTAAAATATTTTTTTTTTATTTCACCGGGAAAAATATAAGAACCATCTGTCCCAAGTAAAACTGCTGTCAGTGTCTCCCTACAGAGAGAGCTCTCAGTAAGGCAGCTTGAGTTCATTGCTGCACTAGACCTCACAAGCTCATATACACAGTGTAAAGTTTATAAATTTATTCAGCAGTGAAAACATGCTATTTATTATCTTCTTCAAAGCCACCAGAAGATTAAATCAATCAGCAGTCTAAAGACGAAGTGTTAATGAAAAAGCAGTGACCTCCTGCTGTTTGTCAGCTGTCCTCAGTGAGTATCAGCTTTGAGGAGCTGTGCATCACACAACCCAAGCAGTGCTGCTGAAACAGAGAGCTTGGAAGAGAGGAGACTGTATATTCTCAGGCATTTAAAACTGTCTTGTCAATGATGCTGCTGTCGTTACAATAGCTCCAGAACACACTCACTAAACATATACTTAAGATGTTGCTGTCAGATGAAAGAACAAGCTTAAGAAGGTGCCATTCAAAGCACTAATGGCTTTCTTTCCCCCTTAGGAAAGGCTAAGGCAAGGGCAACTTACAAACTTGGAAGAGAAGAAAGGTACCTCCCACAGCACCTTGAGTACCTTGGAAACTCATAATGGCCTGAAATTACATTAAAAAACTTGAAGAAAAAAGAAGGACATAATCTTCCCCAAAGTTTCCAAAGTTCTCACCCTTTAAAAGGTTTATTTTTTCCTCTCATACAAGTTGAATTCTCAACTTGTATGAGAATGGCGCTGGTTCATTAAAAAAATGGTGCAGATTGGAGGTGTTAGGACTTTTCAAAGGAAAGATGTTTACACTCCTTACGTTAACATAATCTGATTGTAAGGACATTGGCTGAACTCTGAGATACCAACATTTCTGAACTAATAGAAGGAAAGACTTTCACATACCTGGGAATAAAGGATATTTCCAATGCCAAGAATGTAGTAAGACTCAAAGAGTGGGATTTTTGTGAGGCTAATAAAAAAAAAGAGTTAACATAACACTAATATATTTTAAGAGCCACAAACTTTACAACTTCACAGTTTAGGCCAACCTTTATCAGGCAGGGAGTAATCAGACACTTTTGAGTTGCCTACAATGTGTTCTCCCGTATCTGTTCCTCTGAGGCTGTTGCTGCCATACCAGCCAAAAAACGTCTCCAGAGGCTGAACAGATCTAGTCTCACACAGGACTTAAGGTGCAAAGTCCTTGAGGGAGTATTGGTCATACAGAAACCCTCATATTATCACCCTCCTTTATAGCCATCATTGTTACTCACAATGGCAATGCCTTTCCTCAGAGACGTGAGGCAGCCCTTGAATGCAGGTGCTAAACTTGTTTGTCCCTTTCTTGTCTTAATGAAGATGTCTGCATTCTTGATTTTGGGATACAAAATAACAAACACTATCGGCTCTGCAACCACACACTTCACAAAAAAGGCTATGTTATTCCTCATTCAGTAGCTTCCAACCACTCTGGGGCACAAACAAGCCTTGCCTCCCAGACACCACACTCCCTTCAGAAGCCGCCGCCGAGACAATGCCAACCCCACTCGTCACAGCCCACACCAGCCTTCAAAACCAGGCTGATGAAACTTCAAAAGCAGAGCTGTCTCAGGTGACAAGCTGTGGGAAGCACATTGTCTCCTTGTGCCCCTGCAATGACAGACATAAAACCTTCTTTAATGTACTCCTGAAAACATCAGGATAACCCCAGAGCTCCTGCCCTAGGTTTTGGCTGCCCATCTGAAAGCACAGAAGCCCTTCTCTAGCTGAATGGTCACTCTCTGTTTTTATTTAAGAAGTACAGTTAGAAGATGGACTCTTGAAAAAACCATGGTGCCTTCTGCAACTCAGATGACTTGAAAATTTTAACCAGCTGGATTCCCCCATTCCAGAAACAACTATTATGCTGGCTTTTAGACGAGAGTCAGCTTAAGCACCTTAGGTCAACAGGCAGCAAGGAAGCATTTACAGCAGAGAAAACTCTCCCTCTGCTGCCTCCTCCTTCAAATTACATGTCTCTCCCTCCTAACAGCATCCAAAACGTAAGGACTTGATATCTCATGAAATTGGAAAATTACAATCAATGCGTTAATTGCACATGTAATTAAATAATCAGCATTCCTAAAATGCAAAGGCATCTGGGCACAGACATGTGCTGTGGGTAGAAAAACCTGTAATTATGCTCTCAGTTGGAGCTGTAATTGCTTTTTTGATCAAGAAGCCTGGGAAGGAAAGGTTGCAGATGATATGAAATGTAGACCTCAAGTAGACATAACAGCTTTCCAACATGAACTGGTTGAGGCAAGCACAAGGGAAATAAACTACTCAGCACTTCTATTATAAACTATAGATAAAGAAATAACAGACTGAACCTGCAGCAGTGGAAAGCTAGGTTAGACTCCTGGAAAATCCTTTCATCAGGAGTGAGCATGGATTATCAAGGGAAGCTAAAAAATCTCTACCCCAAAAGGTTTCAACAAGTGGAAGTGCACCCAGTTTTTAGGGATGCTTTTGAAGAAGATAGATGGTTTAGTTCATCTTTTCACATCTCAGTTTTATTGCTCCTTATCTTTATCCTTCCAGAGCTTATCTCAGGTAGGAGACTACATGGTAACACCTGTAGCAGGCTAAAAGGCATGCATGTATTATTCCCCATGGACGGTCTGCAGGACAACCCTGCTTCCCACAACACAACAGCTTAGTTCAGACACTACAGAGGACATTCTCCCACCTGAGCTTGATAGTGAGAACATGGAAACTATCTCTCACAGAACTGTCCATGCCTTCTGCAAGGTCTGTCCAACACACAGGAACTGGCTGATGGAACTAAGTGCCTTGATCCTACAGGGTAGCATTCTGTATGAACTTCCACAATTCTTTCTCCAGCTGGAGGTAAACCCCTCTCTCAGACTAGAAGAGTATGTCCTGCTCACTGAACAAGAAACTATTTAGTATTGTTTCCTTGGTGTTACTCAAAGCAGGATTGCATGCTTTATTTATAATATCATAGCCAGGCCCTATCACTACATGCAGTTACATCACCACTACATGCAGTGAGCTAAGAGGTACTCCTCATCATATTACTGAAGCAATTCAAGCTTAATTGGTGTTTTGACAGCATACCTGTGAAGTCAAGAAGTCCCCATTTCAACTGAAGAATGTGGGCAGTATCGGGTCAAGAGCTTCTTCTCTGAACACCCATCTCAGGACAACAAACCCCAGATTTCTCAAAGTAATTAAGTTGGGAGCATATCAAGCACTAAAACTTCTGGTTTTCCAGCTACCTCACTTACTGCACTGATGACTCATTTGCAGAATCTTAAATCAAATAATCAGAAATCAATTCATGAATCTGAGAGAGAGAAAATGGAAAAGCCCTTTCAAAAGACACAGTGGCTTGATCAGAATCATATAGTAACACAGCAGGGAAGTAACAACTAAAAATCTTACAGAGCAATGCCCAGCTACCTTTGCTGACAGACTGTGTCCTCTACCAACATTTTCCTTCTCATTGGTACAGATACCCCAGCTTTCAAAAAGTAGGAAGAAAACATTTTTTACTATCTTACCTTTGCCTTTATGTCTCTTGGCTTAAGTACACCTTTCTCTTAGGTGGGAATAATTTTGTGTATTTGTATTCCTTGGAGAGGGCAACAGTTGATTAATGAACCAAAATGCCCCACAAGTACTTGCTGTGAGCCATGTACAAGCCTCTGCCAGTCTCCAAGGACACTGTTAGCACAGACACTGAACTTGAAAAGAAGGAGCACTGCCACATCAGGGGTCTGACAAAACCAACTCCAGCAACCACCCCCATATTAATAAACTCAGATGTACTTTTCACATCTCCAGTAAAGATACTTGACTGGCTCACATTGGGTCTGAAATGAGGGACTCTGGAAATCCAGTCAGTCTGCTTCAGTGATGGGGAGGGACAGAGGAAAAAATTTAACGCAAAACAATTTAAATGCCTGGACTTTGAAAGCCACTTAGAAAGCCTCTGCAAAGGGATGAAAATTGCGCTACAAACCAGGCTTTGAAAACACAGCTGACCTGAGTCAAGTCACTGAGAGGCCAATTAGACCCTCTGGCAAAAGCCTGTGATGGGAGAGGCAAGCACAGCTGGACCAAAACACAAACACTGAGCAGGGATGGCGGGGTTATTCCAACAGCTGCTGCCACTGTTCGGCGCTCTCAGGTCACAGAAGCCCACTCCACCTTCCAGAGAAATGGGTGTAAAGGCAAGATTATAAAGAAATTACTCCAGCAGCTGTAAACAGTCGTGTATTAACAAGCTATTACTACTGTGAGCTAAAAATAGAGTGATATAATTTGGATGAGTAACATGTATCCATGTCACAAAATATGAAGGAGAGTTGTACTTGCTTTAAACTGAGTTCCTTAAATTAGGCATAACGAAATTCAGAGTGAATACACCAGCCAATCCATAGGTATTTGTGTAGACAAAACTGGATCCCTCAAGTACCCGTTATATGAGATACCACAAAAAAACTTGCATGTATTTCAATCTGTTTCACTAACATAATACACTGAATAAAAATAGAAAAATATAAATAAATTGCATTAAAATTTAGCACTCTCAGTTTCTCATTAACAGTTTCTCAAAAATATGTTTGCAATCTTAAAATACAAGGTGAATATTGACTCATTAACAAAAATAAAACCCAGATGGAGACATGGTTAAAATAAACTGATCTTTCACATAAAGCAATTTCTATTTGTATTTCAAATATTCTCGTCTGCAACAACCTAAAGTATTAACCAAACTGAGGCTAAATGAATTGAGTCTTGAATTGATTTATCTAAATTCACTCCTAGATGGACAGCTCTATTATATGCTTTTTAGTGCATGTCCCTGATTTTGTCTCTGTTCCTTTTCAAGGTCTCCTATAAAATAATCTTCAAGTGCTAGCTTTTAAAAAACTTTTAATGACTATGAGTTCAATTGCAATTTACTGCCTAAATAAGCAACTGAAATCCTGTGGGGAATTTCAAAAATCTGATTTAAGAACAAACCTGTTTACAAACTACACCATATTTTCTGAACTATTACCACTTGAACATTCATCAGAAAACAAAATTGTATCTATGACAAGTTCATTACCAGGCATGAGTCACTAAGAACACCCATTCTTCAAGAAACCCCTAACACAGTCTAGTGTCCTTAGTATCTGCTGTGCAACTGCACGGAAAAACCACCATCCAAGAGGGACTGCAATATGATTTTCACAATTTCATTTCAGTGAGAGCTTCTAAGTAGAAAATACTTCTCCTACACACCTCTGTCTGTGTTTTGAAACCCACAGGGTCCTGTAATCTGGCACAGCTCAACAGCAAAGGCAGGCAGGTGGGCAGAATGAACTCAGGGAAGCCACACTACAAGGAACAGTGAGGGAGGCTGTGGTTCCATGGACATTTCTGGCGGCCTACTTAGAGGCTTTCTGGATGATGAAGTCCTATTTTTGCTCCCACAGATGCCTGTCATATAATAGCATTCATAAAAGGACCTGTTTTTAGACTAATTAGAAAGGGCAAAGAAACCAATCTGGAAGCTGTTCACTAACAAATAGAAAAATCACTTTCTCATTTCTAGCCTGGGTTTGTTCCTAACTGGTTTACGCCCTTCTGTTCTGGTGCTAACATTAACCTCTTACTTAAATAGCTGTAAACTTGGCAGTATTTACTCCCATACTCTATTAGTACATGGCAGCAGTGTCTGCTCTCAGCTTCCAGTCTACTAAGCTGAGCCATACTTGTTTGGTTTCATCTCACACAACCTCAGCACCTTCTCTCCCTGGGCTGCCTTGATGTCCCCTCTCCCACTTCCATTCTCTGATGCTTGCAATAGTTCACATATTCTCCAAATCATGTGCTGTTTTCCCACATGTCATATTAGAAATATTATAGAAATACAGGAAGAAAAGATGTATTGCCTACCTAGTTTGCCACAGCAGAGCAACAGAGCATAAAATAATTAATAATTTTACTAATTTCCCATTTGCCAAGCAGTAAGGCTTTCTTTCATAACTATTTCTACAGCCTCACTAGTGAGGACAGACTAAGTAAGTTTGTAGATACTCAGAATAGCCCTTCCTTTCCCTACCGATTCAATGCATAACCATGGCTTAAACAGGATCCTCCTGTTTTGAGCAGATACTCCCAATATTCCAGATGGCAGCACCACTGATCACCTGGTATTACATCATCCTGCAAACCTGAAGGCAAAAGCCACCCAGTACAGCAGTACTCACTGCCTACAGCACCCCAGTAAACTGGCACTCAGATTTACCTCAGCCCTTCCAGCATCGGGTAACTGTACACTTGAGCAACAGATGAGAATCTCAATCTACATTTGGGATTTCACCCCAGCTTTATGCCTAAATTATCTCTAGTTTTACAGCACACAAAGGATGAGGCTGTCAACAACCTCAGGAAATTCTTCCTGCAAAAGAGATACTGACACACTGATGTTCTCAAGTGCTTTTCAGCACAGTAGATGTGTTACAAACCCAGCTCACAGACTGCCAGGAAAGGCTGCAGGCCTTTTCTTACAGATTCAAAAGCCAAGAAGAGGAAGAACAACTGGTCCCACCTTTATACCTCCAGGTTTCAAATTAAAGCCATGGGGAACCACTTAAAGGCCCTTTTGAAAGTGTCAGTGATTAACCATCGAAGCAGTAGAAATAAACTCACAGTTTGACCCAGATCTGGCTCATTTGATCAGTCTTTCATAATGTCACCAAACTGTGTAGACTCTAATCAGCAGATATGTATGTATCCATGATATGGCTTAAAAATCCCATTTGAATGCCAAGAAATGAGTCTGTATACAAAGCAAGTTCTTGTTACGACTTGTTAAGAACTACATCCAAATAGACAGCATTCATTTGCTACATCACAAGAGCGTGAATTCTATGCAGAAAATAAAAATGCAACTCTATTTCCACCTGACACACCTGAAGGACAGGAGGCTATCCAGAGGAACCTGGACAAGCCTGAGCAGTGAGTCCACAAGAACATCATGAAGTTTAACAAGGCCAAGTGCTGGTGCTGGTGCTGGGTCAGAGCAACCCCCAGTGTCAGCCCAGGCTGGGCATGAACAGACTGAGAGCAGCCCTGCCCAGAGGGACTTGGGGGTGCTGGGGGTGAGAGGCTGGACATGCCCCGGCCATGGCACTCCCAGCCCAGAGAGCCAAATGTGTCCTGGGCTGCAGCCAGAGCCCCGTGGGCAGCAGGGGAGGGAGGGGATTCTGCCCCTCTGCTCTGCTCTGCTGAGACCCACCTGGAGCACTGCATCCAGCTCTGGGGTCCCTGCACAGGAGGGACAGGGACCTGCTGGAGCCAGTCCAGAGGAGGCCACCAAGATGATTAGGGGGGAGCATGGCTAAGAGAGTTGGGATTGTTCAGCCTAGAGAAGAGAAAGTCCCAGGGTGATCTGATTGTGGCCCTCCAGTAACTGAAGCCCACAAGGAAGATGGACCACTCACAAGTGACAGGACAAAGAATAACGGTTTCAAACTGAAACAGAGTAGGTTTAGATTCAATACTAGGAAGAAATTCTTTACAGTGAGGGTGGTGAGGCGCTGGCACAGNGACTTGGGGGTGCTGGGGGTGAGAGGCTGGACATGCCCCGGCCATGGCACTCCCAGCCCAGAGAGCCAAATGTGTCCTGGGCTGCAGCCAGAGCCCCGTGGGCAGCAGGGGAGGGAGGGGATTCTGCCCCTCTGCTCTGCTCTGCTGAGACCCACCTGGAGCACTGCATCCAGCTCTGGGGTCCCTGCACAGGAGGGACAGGGACCTGCTGGAGCCAGTCCAGAGGAGGCCACCAAGATGATTAGGGGGGAGCATGGCTAAGAGAGTTGGGATTGTTCAGCCTAGAGAAGAGAAAGTCCCAGGGTGATCTGATTGTGGCCCTCCAGTAACTGAAGCCCACAAGGAAGATGGACCACTCACAAGTGACAGGACAAAGAATAACGGTTTCAAACTGAAACAGAGTAGGTTTAGATTCAATACTAGGAAGAAATTCTTTACAGTGAGGGTGGTGAGGCGCTGGCACAGGTTGCCCAGAGCAGTTGTGGATGACCCATCCTTGGCAGTGTTCAGAGCCAGGCTGAGTGGGGCTCTGAGCAACCTGGTCTAGCAGAAGGAGTCTCTGCCCATGACAGGGGGGTTGGAACTAGACCATCTTTAAGGTCCCTCCCAATCCAAGCCATCCGAAGATTCTATGATTCCATTTTACATACTATGTAGCACCATGCAGAACTGGAGTACTGATGTCTTTGGGCATTGTATTATGCAATATTAACAGCTTTTTGACTTACAAATACCACTTTTACAATGGGGGGGAAACAAAGCAATCATCTTACTTGAATCTGGATGCACAGCACTAGAAGACTCCAGTTACACAACCCTTGCATGACTCTAAAAATTAGCTCAGAAGCATGCGAGGCAATGCTGCCCTACATCTAAACAAGTTGTGTAACAACACAGCTTGGAAAACAAGAAATGACTGAAAGAAAAGGAATACTAAAAAAAAAAATCGAAAAGTCCTAGCTCCTTTTTTCTGACCTTCTGGCTTTTCCTATGAAGTTATGTTATTATTCAATCCATCTGCCAACATTGCATGAATAGTTATTGCTTCGTTTATGATGCTCTCAGCCAGAGCTGGTTGGTTCATCTTCTCCTCAACTCTTGTGCTTTGTAAGCTGAAGCCCACTGCTATCTCTCTGGTGCAGCATTTCTTGTACAGATTGCTTCAGTAATACACAGCACTGGGAAATATCCCCTCCTCCCACACAGATCCTTAAAAATAAGAGTGTGAAGTCTGGCTCTCCCAACAGCCAATGCTATTTTTAAAGGCTGCGTATGTGGCAGGTAGGAGTCCCCCCACCCACCTCTCCCATTGCACCCCTATTTTGAGCAGAAGCAACTGGCTTACTCCAGTGTCAGATGAAACTTTCACAATTTTTCCTGATAAGCACCACGCATAAGTGTCGTGTCGAGGTGATCAGGACACTGCAGGTTTCTGTGCCCCATTCCAAATCAGACACAACCTCTATCACCAGAGCACACTTCCTGTAATTCTGTCTGCCATTATATCCCCAAAATAAGGTACAAAGAGGGAGTTTTGCATGAGGTGGCAATGGTTGTCTCAGCTCAAACACTTCTAGTGTTCTTCTACAGACTTCAGTATATACTACTGAGAGGACTCGGTCCATTCTTCAAACAAATCTGGGTTTCATTTTCACGAAAGCTTCACCACGGCAGCAGTTCCTGAGAAATTACAATCACTTGGTCAGGAAGGTTTTTTGGAAGAGTCTTGGTACAAGTGTAAATGCAGGCTGAGCAGCATCAGACAAGGGAAAAGAGCCTACTGTAGTTCACCCCAGTTCAGAGGGATAAGCTACATGCACACAGCTCCTCCGGTCTGCAACACTCAGGTCACTTCTGGACATAACCACCACAGAAACTTCTGTGACTAGATAACCTAGGAGAAATGTTGCCAGAGGAAAAATGGCAGACATCATGGATACACAGTCTAATCAAGAATCTAGGAGTTGTACAGGTCATCTATGTACATCACCAGCTCACTGCTCACTGCTGCCACCCACATCTTGCTCTCTGATCAGCAAAGGTACACTTGCATGGAGAATAAAGAAGGTGACTAAGATACCTTTTCCTCCAGAAAACATCAACCTGTCAGAATCAAAATCTGCTTTACAGGATCATAATGCATTTGAATGAGAATATTTCTCTGGTCTAAGACGTCCAAACAGTTGAGGGAGTGCAGACAACTGTCATTCCCTGGAGAAGTTGTTCGTTGATCTTAGCAGTCAATGCACTTTTCTAAACCATGGGAAACCTAGGTTAAAATCCCAGTATTGCTCAGTTTAGATCAGAAACAGGAGTCCTATTCCTCGCTTATTCTAGACATACCTACCTTAAAAAAATTAATAGGTATAATGACAGTCTGTTCACAACCAGTGCTGTCATTATGATCTTAGAGAAGCACAGAGTTCAGCCAAACCGTATTACTTGAACATAATGTGCAGTACTGGCACAAGGAAAGAGATGAACCTGATTGCAGATCGTGTGTGTAAACTATATCCTAGATATTGCACAAACACCTTCCCTTTCTTTTTAAAGAAATCAATGGAAAAAACTTGGAAGAAAAGCAAACTAATCTTGGATTCCCATTTAAAGGCTACAGAACAATTTTGACTTACAAATGTGTATGGTTTATGATACAAGCCTAGAGAAGCAAAACCCCATGAATTTGTCTGGGTTTTTTTTCTAACCAGCAGCAGGAAGGTATGGAGAAAACTGAAGGGGAAAGATGCCCAGTGTGCCAGGGGATACAGATCATCAACACCAAAACTGGCTTTTAGCAGATATGAGCATCAATTTATTGATATGTTCAGAGAAGCTCTCAGAAAGTCCTGTTAGAAACTGACCAGGCTCCAAGCTGCAGTGGTCATTAAAGAAAACACTGCACCTTGTTCCACAAGTGAGCATTTCTCTTACCAACTCTAAAAGGGGAAAGGCTACTGATCCTTTCCACTGGAGGTAAGGTTATCAAACAGCTGCTAAGAAATCACAACAGTAGCTATTGAAGGCACAACACTATTTTCTGGTGTGTACGTAGAAATAATTATCACTTTGCTCTAACATAACATTCATTGTAAAGCACATTAAAAAAATCACAGTAGGTCTTACGGAATCTCAGAAAGGATAAATAAAAACTGCTTTTACCCCAAACAGATGTGAAAATGAAGGTATTTTATTTAAGACACTTGGAGAAGAACAAAGCTTTCCCTCATCTGAGCACAGTGTGTCAGCTGAACCTTCCCTGACAGAGGGAACAACAGACACAAGTTGTTCAAACACCAGGGAACCACCCCACACTAAGAGCTGCCTCGGGAAAGGCACAAAGGGCTTTGGAGAGTCTCACTAGACTTGCCAGCTTCCAAACTGAGATGCAACACAGAGAACCAAGACTACAGCACAGAGAGACAGCCTCCACTACTTTTGTATTTGAATGCTTTCTAAACAACTATCGTTGGGCAATCCCTAAGAGATCTGAAAGCTGCATTTGCAGAAAGGATTTGACTACCATAGCCACCTAACACCAGACAGTCTGCAGTACAGCTGGCAGCAACCCTCAGTACTTGCCTGACCAACACGATTGCCACCTGAGTGTAGGAAGAGCAAATTCATGACCACAAGAATGTTCTACAGATCCCCACCAACACTGATCCCTACGACACTTTATCAGGAATGCTGGTATTTTGATGGAGGTTAAGATAACCCCTATAATCAATAGACAGAAGGGAAGGAAGACATTTAACTGGAGATGTACTTTTTCTGTATGAAGAGAAGTTTCTAGTAACTCTCTGTTGGAGTCACAGTGCTTCAGTTTGCTTCTTTGCCACTGTGTGGGAGGCTTTGAAAATGCAGAGCTTACTCATCTTCACGGGACTGATAAAGAGACACCTAGGCAACAAAGCTTAAGGGAAATAAAATGCTAAAAGTAAACTATTGCATGGACTGTAAAGTCCATGAGAGGTGGAAAGGGACACCTTCCAGTCTTTTGGTGACTGGCTCAAAGCTGTTTGCTCACTACTAGCCGAGTGGGCTGGTGCAGAGTACATGGTTTTTCTCATTAGAGGGCCTGGGTTCACATGTGGGGGTTGATTTCAATCACACAGGGACAGGCTGATAACAATCAACATTGCAACCAAAACTGGCACCAAACCCTGATGGTCTCTTCAGCATGAGGGCAAGTCCAGCAAGGACTTTTAGGGTATCTCACTGTTGCTTATGAAGGGAACAGCGGTGCTTTGCACCAACAGCTTGCTTTCTCAAAATCAAATCACAGCTTCACACTACAAAATCACCAACAAAGGACCCTCTCAGGACCAGGGCTTTTAAAACTGAGACCCTCATGGTTCTTAAGTATTTGCAGGTGCTTGATCAGAGGTGAAGCTATAGAGAATGGGAAAATCAGACTAAGAATATGACTGCATACCTGTAAGAGTAAAGGAAAACCCTGTTTAGTCCCTGCTGCTGTAAGTGATCATCAAATTCCAGAAAACCGTTGTCACGAACTACATCTGCCATCTCAGTATGTGATCTGATTACGTATTAGTCAAAAAGAACAGACTATTGCCATTTAAAAGGGAAAGACAAAGGTTAAATAAAAATAATTGGTGTAAAATGGCATTATAAAAAGAATGAGAAAACACTTTGAGAATGAGAATACTTTGGTTTTGAAAAAAATAAGTCACTTGTTGTATTTAATCTGCTGACATAAAAGAGGAAAATGATGTGTAAGACCTTTTCCTCCATAAACAAATTCAATGTAAGTGGAGAAAATCCCACATCCCATACCCTCTTCTAATACTTAAATATACTTGAAAGAGTTGGTAAGAGATGTAATTTGATTATTTGACTGAATTTTTGTTTTTCTCGAGTCTACCCCTTCTTCTGTTATACAAAAGTCAGATTCAAATTTGTATAATTTTAAAAGCCACACAGCCATGTTCCTAGCTGGAGGCTACTTCAGTTACTGAGTGCTGCAAGTTGAAGGTGCAGTAGCTACATGTTTATTCTTTTTCTGGAAAAGTCCCACAGAGAGACTGCAGCAGATGAGCTATCAATTAATCCCTCTTTGTAGTCAAAGTTCTAAGTGTGAAGGTGAGGATTATTGAGTCATTCCTTGCAGGGCTGAAAACCCTAGTTGATTCTGGCATAATTAAGTTTGCTCTTCACAGAGAAAGAGAACAAGAAAAAAAGCAGAACTGAAGAACAAAACGTACGTGCATGCTACAACAAAGCTTTTTTAACATGCACAGTTACAAATTCCTGTGCCATTTTGTAACTGTCAAGTCTTAATTAAAATACTACATTTCTCTGACTCATGGTCAGAATGTAGGATGCATGTACATTATTCACATGAATATTAATCTTTTCCCAGGTAGGAGGCTGAATTGCTCAGGGGATTTATAATCACATCACTTATGGAAACTTCTTGGGTGTCTTTCTCTTTTTTGGACTTTTCTTTATTCTTTCAAATATCAGTCAGATTATTAACAATTAAAGATTGCAAGAATCATTTCAGTAGTCTATGTGACAGGAGTCCAGCCCCTCAGATCTGTGCGGTGGAGCTCTATGTGTATTCATGAAATGTTATGGCACACCAAGAAAGAGGAACACAGAAATGTGCTGGAGATATCACCTCAAATACTAAGGACATAACCACCTGCTCTGAAGTGCTAGAACAAACAAGGATACTCCTCTTGACAGCTCCTAGGAAATGACAAAAGATGGAAAGATGTTAATACAGTGACCAGAGAAATGAGAAGTGATCTTTTGCAGCTACCAAGAGAATCCCCAGGTTAGACTATCACCACAGGGACCTTTAAAATCCTGATCCTCATCTCTAAGCCCATGTTTGTATCACTGACTTTAAAAGAAAATCTATGAACAAGCTGATGACTCAACTTGCACGGAAAGCAAGCAAGAGATGCAGAGATGCTTTTCATAAGATTTGAGCATAAATGCAGAGAGAAATGAGGATCCAAATGCATTTGAGGAAACTGTGAGAGTCATCCTGACACCTTAGAAGGAAATTAATTAGACAAGCTAGAAAACACTACGCAATTCAAGAGCACAAACTAATAAAAACTCAGAAAGCCAGCATCTAGAGCTCAAGAGAAAGAGGCTTAAAAGACTGGGTAGTTCAGGAAGCTGTTAACAGCTAATGAAACAGCATCACCAGACAAAAAATCAGAACCTACCCCAGTGAAGAAACCTCCTGCCCTCTAAGAGGGCTAGAAACCCTCTTCCTGAGGAAGTTTTTAAGGACAAGAATGATTGCACAGCAAAGGAATCAAAAGGCTGAAGTACAAATTAAACATCTAGCAATGAACACACAATATGCCAAATAAAGGATGGACACTACTCATAGGAAGACAGAGATATCATCAAGTGGCATTAAGAAGGATGGAAATTTGATGCCTTAATTTCTCCAGGTCTTCAATGACAGGGACAAACACAATCAGGCAGCTGACAGAATTAATATTGTATTGTTGGGGGGTTTTTAAAGCAAAAAGTTTTAGAAAGTTATAAGAAAGAGGCTGCAGTAAAAAAAAAATTTGAAAGAAATAACTACCTTATCTGTCTGTTAAGTCAGCTAGCTCTGACAAATATTTATCCTCAGGTTCTAGGTTGCAACACTGATAATCACTAAGCGCTAATAACTTGAGAAACAGGCACTTGAAGATTTGAAAAAGGCAAAGCAAGTATTTATGCTTAAAAATAGTAAGAGAAAGTCTTGGATAATTATAAAAGCACTAACTTGACACACACACCCCTTCCAATTCCCTGGGGATTGAAGACTGGAACAAATAATCAAATTACTTGCAAATCTTCTAGAACATAAAAAGGAGAGCAATAACTGTGAGCATGGTTTCAACAAGAGTAGAACTGTGTCAAATGCATTTAACTTCCTTCTGTGACAAGGTAAATTATTCTAAGGGTTAGAAAGAGTTTATTAAAAGTTTTATACCCTGTGATCTCGATGAAGCTGTTAAAATAGATGAAATACACTGGTAAAAAAATTATAATCATGGTAGCCAAATTCAAAGAATGTATCAAGCAAGATCCCTCAGGCAGCTCTGGTAGCACCCAGGCCATCAGCTTAGATACCACACAACTTTGTCACAGACAACTGGAATGATTTCTTCATGTAAAAGGCAAGGAAGAGACAGACAACAAAGTACTTACGAAAGAAAAAAAAAACCCACAATGCTGTAAGAACAAGTGCAAAGCCATATTCAGCTGTAATCCAGCACAAATATAAGATATGCAACAACTGAAAAAGTGCTTTTTTAGAAGGAACCTCTTTTAGAAGGAACCAGCTCTGGAAAGTGTAAAAGGTTAACTATGCATCAGTGATAGCCTGTGATGAAAAAAAGCACCATCACAGCAGGACAGCCAGTATATCCTGGGATATCACGCTCTATAGTGCACAAGAGCAGGCTCTCAGCTGGAGTTCTACATTCAGCTTTGGACACTGCACTTTGGGGAAAACAAAGAGAGGAGTAAGAGAGAGAAGAAAAAAAAAAAAAGCCAGGCTAACTGAAGAGTGACTAAAAATAATGGCAAGAAAAGCCTAAAAGAAAAAGGGTCATCTAGTGAACACAGGAAGAGCAAGTGGGGCTTTGTCCTGTTTTGCAGTAGCCCTTTACTATTCCAGTATTCCTTGTCCTAATCATGAGACATGGATTTATATGGAACAAGAGAGACCTAGAGCAGAGGTAAGGAAAAGTCTTTGGACAGTAAAGGCAGCTAAGCCCCGGAGCAGGCTCCTGGAGAGCTCCAATTACTACATTTTTTGGTTTAAGGGAATTTTTGATCAATAGTTGTCAGCAGTGGTTCAGACAAACCAAATGAAGACTTTTGCTGTCAAAACTAAACTACTGTTTCAGTAAAACATGTCCTCTTTCCAATTCAGCAGAATCACAAAATGATGCCAAACTACCTCATGGACCTTCTACTCTCTCAGAAAAAGAGAGACATCCATGGATTGGTGTAGTTGAATCTCTTGTTTTGCACTTTTTTCCATAAGGCACAGAACTCAACTCTTTTGTTTACATACTCTACAAAATTATAGCAGAAGTTCATTTCTTCTTATATTCTTCACTTTCCATGTCATACTGAGAGTTTTGATCCAAATCCTTTCTGCTCAGAAGTGAAGCCATTGTGAGATGAAAAAGCATGTACAATCCAGCTAAGAAAAGAGAAAAATTATTTCCCCCCCAAGATGCAAAGCAAAAACAATCACTTTCTTGAAAATTTGCAAAAATCCAGAAGGTAAGAGTCCTGATTGTGACAGGTACTGTAAAATCTCTTATAAAAACAAAACAAGTAATCTCTAGAAGAAAGTAGTATTTCTAAGTGAAATGTATTAACTCTGCACTTAGGGTAGTCAGCAAAAGTTTATCATCTAGAGAACATGAACACCATATGTTAATCTTACTGTGGGCATATAGGCGGATAAAACCATAAGACTTTTTTTTTTAAAAAAATCCAACTTTTTGGTTCTTAAACACTGTTTTCTAAAATAGGAGTGTTTATACTGTTATAGAAAATGTCACAACCTTTTCCTTTTGACTTCCTAAATCAAGACTATTTATTTTTAAATCTTACTTTCATGAGATGGAAATACCAAGACTTACTATACACCCAGTTTCAATAAGTATATATAAAAATATTTGATGCCGTTTCCCAAGAAACATTTTCAAACGACAAATAATACAGATAACTCCTACCAAACTAACAAGCTATCCTCAAGTTGCCTTGAGAAAAAGACTTTATTTCAAACAATTTAGAATAAACCACTTCAGTTCCAGACACCATTATTACTATTTACAAATTCAGAGCTAAATTCTCAGCTTCTGCATCTTTTTTGATATTCATCTCTAGTTCTCCACAATGATGTTAAAAATGTTGGGTTAGAATCAGAGAGCTCTAAAAACATCACAGCATGCTGCAGTCTTACACAATACATTTGAAGAAATTTTTGTCATGACATCAAAACTGTAACAGGTGTCTTACAATGAAGAAGAAATGAAACCTTGAGGCACAGTAGCTTGGAAAAGGAGCAAAGCAATTCTCCATCCTACCTGTTGAAGCTGCAGTCGGACTTTGCTAATGGCTCTAATCCAATGGGCTCTTGCTGGAGGAAACGGTGGTGGCTCGATGTCACCCTGGTAGCTAGAAAGCAAGAAACAGGAAATCACTACATGAAGAACACCTGTACCATTAAAGATTCAACCACATGGTGCAATCACAGCTTCAGCTCTAGAAGCTGAAGGAACCAAAAGGCTCCATTCAGCACAGCCCTGCATGTACTCTGGGAAGTAAGAAGTGGAAGTAGAGGTCTTCTTATACACAAAAGCTGCCTTGGAAACTGATGAGCTGAAAGATATGAGCTGTACACAAACCAAACTCAGGAGGAAGATGATGTTTGTGTGAACACCTGGAAGGCAGTCCAAAACACCACAACAAGCCACTGGAACATGATGGTACCATAACTGTGTTGCCATACCATAACAGACACAAAGAGGTAGGTCGAAGATGTTATATCCCCATGCCTGTTACAGATCCCTTCTAACCACTGCCCCTTCCTACTCCTCCTGCTACACATTTACAGCCCCTCTTTAGGGGAAACACTGGCAACAGGGCTCAGCCATGAGTTTCCCCCGTGCTTGAACCTTTGTCACTCCACTCTCCTATGGCTTTTCAAGAGGATGTGTGGATCTGTCAGCAGAGCTCCACCTCAGTGACCCACAGCACATCTTGCAATCCCTAACCTTGTGATAACTTGGGCTTTTGCTTGCATTCCTGCTTTTTATGTTGCTGAGGTGTAAATCACAAAAAAACCCTCACCTTTTCCTGCCTGCAAAGCACCCACCCCACACTGCTGACTGCATAAAAAACCCCATAGCTGAGAGCAACACACATCCATGCTACAGGTCTAGGGCAGGTGCAGCCCTAGGGATCAACATTCAGAGCTCAGTTCCATGCATATGCCATGGAGACAGGAGAGCACTGCCAGAGGGTGTAGAGAAAGGGAGCCAGTGAGGCAGGAGCAACCAAGTTAGATGCCTAAATTAGCCTGAAATAGACTATGTGAATAACCTTTCCTGTGAACAAATATAGGCCAGCCATTCTGGGACAAGACTCCTGCTGCTCTGTAAGGAAAAGAGGAAAGTGAATCAGAGTTTAAAAACAGTTTAACACTTTTCTAGTCTTGTTTTCCTCTTTTCAGCTCTAGTGTAAGGCTTGCCTACACATGAACTCCTGTAGTTAATTCTGTCATCCAAGCGCAGTGACACCAGCTGTACCCTCCGAAGGGCACAGACAGGCAGACATCTTCCCATGGATCCAACTGAACCAGATAAAGAAAAAATTCCTCATACCTACGAAAGTATAACCACATCCAGGGGCTGCAATGACTTGATTACCTCAAGGAAAAATTTCACTCCCAAATTTAAGTAGTAAAATTTGAAAATCCTGTAAAACCTGTGCAAAATCCAGTACTCTACTCCCCCAAACTTAGATGAAATACTTTTGAAGCCTGTTTTCAATACTCTTGACAGCTTGGAAAACCAAAGTACAAGGACAAGAAAAGCTGCCACAGTGAGTCAGAGCAACATGTCTATTCATGCTGTAATTCTACAACCTACAACTACATAAACACTAACTCTAATGGTGGTAGTCTACTACACAAGAATGAAACTAGTGAAGCTCTAAGCATGAAAACAAATTCTTAGTTGCTCAAGCATAAACTTGATCCCACATGAGCAATGAAAGCAATTTTGAGGCCAGACTACGTTCATCAAACCAGAAACAGAAAATCCAGCAAATGAGCTCCAAGGCACTAGCTGGTGTTTTCCCTTACACACACAAAACCCATAGATTTAGCAAGTGTTTCTCTTTGCACACAAGGCAAACACAGCTTCAGCTTAGCCAATGTCCCGTAAGTAACTGGTCCTGCACAATAGATGTTTCACACATCAGCAACACCAACTCACTTGTCAGAGAAGGCTGCAAGAACAGTGTACATTATTTGCCCTGGGAAACAGCAAATAGAAGAATCCTCTTTGAACTAGCTGCAAATAACTCGGTAATAGTTTCACCTACCTCATTTGGACTCCTGCATCAACATCCCTGGGCTTCTCAAGTTCCAGAGGTAACTTAGCTTCAGAATGGTCTGCAGGTTTTTCCTCAGTCTTGCAGACCTTCTCCTTCTCTCCTTTGCCATGAGGCTCCTCTTGCTCCTTGAGCCATGCCTGACCATCTTTCTGGTAGCTGCCTGAGCTGTGGTAAGAGTGATTTGACTGCCTTTCCTGGTGATCATCTTCTTGTTCAGAGCCATGGGCACTTTCATGGGAATGTTCCAGCTCACTCAGGTGAGAGCCTTCCTGGCTGACATTGCAAGAGGAGCCGTATCTACTACTGCCAGCAGGACTATGAGAGAATAAGAGAGTCCATCAGAAAAAACAGTGGCTTGGAAAAACACAAAACATCCAGCACATCTAAAAAGCTGAGCAGGATGCTAAATATCACTGAAAAGGCATGTTATAATACTTAACTATTATATTCTTATGATTATTACCTAAATATAGACTTGTGAACCTCAGAAGTTTGGTAGGCAGTAGAAATAGTTCATACACAGTCTACCAGTATATAGACCATATATACTTTTTTTTGTATATATAAATATATATATACACACATCATATATGCTCTATACATTGGTCTTTCTTGCACCAACTACTTACATCAGCTAGAAGCTGCAGTGAAGACATTCTAATAACCAGACAGGAATCAAAATGGAAACACACCAATTCAGAGTGAAAGTGTTTCTGTCTTCTGCAGTTTTGCTGCAGCTGGGGTCTTTATTACAACCATTTAAGATTACTATTACTAAAAAATATGGTTGAAGTTAACTTTATTTTTTATATATTAAAAGTCTATGATAAAATATGTTGAAGTCAAGACTAAGACTGTCAAGACCTTCACTTTACAACCTTTTACAAAAGTGGAGCAATTTTTCAAATGAAAGCCACATGTCTCACTCCAGTAGAGCTCTCTCAGTATTTTATTTTATATATCATCCCCAGCATCACAGGGGTATGACCTCTGTGATTCAAGACACCACTTTCAGGACTGAATTCCTAGAATCCTCAAACAAAATATCGCAGATGGAAATTTCTCATGCAGTCAGGAAAACTATGGCCAAAAATTAAGAAATATTTATATTTTTCTCTTGCAGCCTTGGGAGAATTTGGAGCCAGGAAGTTCTGTGAGTGCAGAGTTGCAACTGTATGATCAAAGGAACAATTTCACTTATGTTACACAGAAATGTATAAGTTTAGCAAGTCTCTGTTTTGATTTTTAAGGGCAATTGTAACTTAGCACATGTACAGGACTGAATACAGACTCATGAAATACTGTAATTTCCTCTAATAGCTTTCATAACTGCATGAAACAAATTTTGCACCAATTTTAGGAAGACCAAGTATTAGAATACCTTCACTGACATTTCTGAAAGTGCTTTAGTATCTTCAGTAATGTGAAATCAACCTAAGTAGTTCTTTAATGCATCATCAGTAAGTTAAATTTCTGTCTAAAATCAAAAGCTTTTACCTTGCATTTTGAAAACAAAACATTCCTTCCTACCAATACATTCTACCTGCTAGTTTTTTCTTAGCAAATATGATATTATTATCACTAAACAAGACAGCAATGTGAATTGTATGCAGCAGAATTAACAAAGACTACAACTTCTGAAAGGCTAATGAAATTAGCACTAAAAGCATCTCATTCAGTGGGACACATTGTAAGAACATGGGAAATTGAATTACACTTACAGAAAAGGAATGGGAAAAGGTGAGAAAATGGTCTAAAGGCTTGTACATAACTAGTGACTGCATTTTGCCATATTGTCTGTGACAGCCACCAGTGATATCACAAACACTGACAACAGGTAGGGACTGGGACTGAGCTACAAACATCAGACACCAAGGCCACTGTCTACTGCTGCAGCACTGCATTATAAATGGTCAAATCCCATTTATTATGCCTCAATTGTAACTAGCCTTTTCTCATTCAGTTGTTCCACATTATGCAGATCTGGAGTCAGTGTGTCAGGATGCGGTACTGCTTCATCAGGAGCAGAATCAAGCCCAATTTCATCCTCTTCAGGCTTGTCTGGCACATGCTCCTCTGCCTGATCTTCTTTCAGCAGTTCACCTGAAATCACATTCTGCTGATCTTCTGACTCTTTGTCAAGCTTTTCTCCCAGCTCTTTGTTGGATGTATCATCAACAGTGCTTGCACCAGATGGCTCTTCAGAACGTTCATTGTCTACAGCGTCAGGCTGCTTTGAAGACAACTTGACTTCTATATTTGCATCAGTTACTTGATCCGAGACTGCAGATTTTGAGTTTTCTTCTGAACTGACTGTTCCTAACACCTTGTCATCTGGTTTTGACAAAGCCTGTGGTGGTACATGTGGTTCCTTTTTGGCAGAGGCTTCCTTGATGTCTTTTTGCCAGGGGAAGGAGAAATCTAGCTTTTTCCCAAATACTGCTCCTTGGACACTCTCTGGCTTACTCACCTTTTCTTCACCACCTCCTTCAAACAGAGACATAGAGAGTTTCTTAAAACTGGACACAAGGCCCTCATCTGTTCCTGCTTTATTAGTAGAAGGCGGCTGCTGAGAGAAGAATGACCCAAAAGGTTTTCCACTATCAGAAGATGACATAAAGCCAAATTTTGGCAAACTGGGTATGTTTGGTATTTCAAAGACAGGTTTACTACTGCTTGTATCTGGAGCGACATTATTAGTTTTACCCTGTTTCTTCAAGTCAGATTTGGAAGCAATCCCTTCTGCAGGTGTCTCATCAATTGTTAAATGTTTCTCCAAGTCAGATTTGGAAGCAATCCCTTCTGCAGGTGTCTCATCAATTGTTAAATGTTTCTCCTGTTCAGCAGTTTGCTGTTCTACCTCACTTGTCTTCTCTTCATTCATCTGAGGCAGAAGAACACTGGGCTCATCAGCTAGAGCTGGGGGTTCTTTATCATTACTACTGATCAAGTCCTGCTGATCAATACCAACAGTGGCCTGATCCCCTGTAACAGCAGGCTCTGACTCAAATGTAGCACTCTCCTCTAACTGGGAAAGGCTTGTGTCTGCCTTGTTATTTTGGACTTCCATTTCCAGTGTGAGCTCATCAGTAGAGCCAGTGTGAAGGACATCAGTGGCTTCCTTGTCTGCAGGAGCAGCTTCTTCCTCTGCTACCCCTGAAAACCCCACATCTGGTTGGCAAGTACCTACATCAGCCTGGTCAGTGGCCTCAGCCTGCACTGTATCAACTGCACCACTGAGATCAGACTGGCATGGCTGAGTATCTACCACCTCAGAGGGCTGTGCTTCACTATCCTGCTGCAGAACCTCGAGGCCTTCATTCTCACTAGAGACTCCTGTTTCTGGAGTGGCCCTCAAAGGTTCCTCTTTAGAGGTTTCCAAGCTCTTTTTCTCCTCACTGTCTATTTTCATAGGAGACTCTTTTGTGGAGTTTTCTTCTGCCGAAACAGGTACAGAGTTAGAGACATCTTTTTCAGACTCTCTGGCTGCAGCTGTATTTTCTGTCTCCCTAGAGTCTTTTGCTGGAACAGACCCAGTGACATCTTTCACACTAGTGCCCTGAGATTTGGGAGTGACTTTTGGAGGCATCTCTTTCGGAGATTCTTTTGGACCTTTGAAGATGCCAAATATATCATTAGTGAAAGATGGTGCTGGGCCACTTGGGAGGGATGAGAAACCAAAGAAAGAAGAGCTCCTCTTCTGAGCAGGAGGAGGTGCAGCAGCTTGAGGTTGAGAAAAGAAACCAGAAAATGTTTTAGGTGGTTTCATTTTTGTCATGAAACTTGAAAACATTTCAACTGAAGAATCCAGAACTGATTTATCACTCTCAGGTTCCTTTGGTTTGCTTTGCAAATTAGGTGCCTCTGGCATTTTAGGAGGAACATGTGGCTGCTGTGCCCCTTGTAATCTGTCCGTTTGTACAGGTACTTTTTGTTCTGGCAACTCATTCTGTACACGTACTTCTTTAGAGACCACTTCATTTTTCATGTCACTCATACTATTTAAGTCATTTAGACCCTGGGAATCCATCTTATCACCTGAGGCCACACTATGATCAACCTTTTCAGAAGTTTGCTCTTTGGAAGAATAAGGCTCCTCACCAGTAGGAAATGGAACACTGTCCATTTTCTCTGTGTTACCCAAAGCATCTTCTGCCCCTAGGGAAATACTCGGTTTGTCCTGAGAACCCTCCTGCACAGTGGAAGTCTGAAGGCAAGGACCAGGAGCAGACAAATTAGTTACTGTATTGTCCTCAGTCTGTGGAAGCTTTTCTAAGCCACTCTCCTCATTGGCCTGTGGAAGCTTTTCTAAGCCACTCTCTTCATTGGCCTGTGGAAGCTTTTCTAAGTCACTCTCTTCATTGGCCTGTGGAAGCTTTTCTAAGCCACTCTCTTGGTTGGCCTGTGGAAGCTCTTCTAAGCCACTCTCTCCAGTGGTCTCTGGAAGCTTTTCTAAACCACTCTCTTCAGCTACTGCAGCAATACTCTCTACATTTTCCAGTGCCAGCTTTTCTGATTTATTTTCTGAGACCCCGAGATCATTAGATGTTTGTTTGCCAGTCACTGCTGCAATAATGTCATCAACTTCTTTTCTATTGTCTGCATCTTGTTGTCTGGTAGAACTGCTGATTTTGACACTGGAGTCAGTGGAAACACTTTGCTTCATACGTGGCTTAGCATTCACTGGTTTAGCTGTTTTTTCCTGTGCTGGAGCAGTTTGTGGTTTTTCATCCAAAAAGGATGTCAAATTGAAGAAGCTAAAACTAGTACTTTTTTGAGGTACACTCTTGTCAGGAGCTGGACCACTGGAGAAGAAGGAAGGCAGATGAAACAGTCCCTCTGTTTCCTGTTGTTTCCCACTAGCAGGAGCAGCAGCAGGTGCTGAAGTCTTTGGTTCATCTGATCCAGTGAAGAAGGAAAATATGCTCTTACTGGCTGGCTGGGATTTCGGAGCAGTGATATCAGAGAAGCTGAATGGCAAACTGAAACCCGACTCTTTGGGTGTCTGGTCTGGCTTTGGTTTTGCCCGATTAGCTGTGTCTCCTACACGACCTCCCTGTTGCTTTGGTGTAACCGTGGGTGTGCTGCTTTGCTGCCCAGCTGGCTGGCCCAACTGGCTTACTCTGGGACCTACACCCAATGGCTTCTGTGAAACGTTTCCAGGAGGCACTTTTTTACTCTCGGGAGACTCCTCCACGGATTTTTTGCTTTGTTGTTCCACTTGCATCCTGGGGCTAAGAGAGACCTGCTTGTCCACGCCTTCAGTTCTCACCCCTTCCTTAGGAGTGGAGGACAGACATGGCATACTGGCACTCTGAAGACCCCCAGACTTCTCAGGTTTCTGTCTCGGCTCAGCCACAGTTCTGCTATTGGGTTTTGGCAGAGTCGTAGTACTTGAGGGTGGTTGAGAAGACACAGGCTCCACTTTGAAGAGATCTCCGAGGGATCCAAATAAAGATGAGATGCCGGAGGTTTCCTTCTGTTCTGGCTGTTTCACCTCTTCTGGTTTATTACTTTGCCTTTTCTCTGGTTCTGGTGATGGTTGTGGTTCTTTGCTTACTTGTGTTTTGAAGAAATCAAAAAAGCCAGAAGACTGGGGTTTGTTGGAAGTTGAGCTTGCAGGAGAATCTTCTCCAAGACTGAACAATTTCAGAGCACTTTTAAATAATGTCTCCTCAGGCTCAGTGGCTGGTTGGCTCTGATTTGGCTGTGGCTGACTCGGTTCATTAATGGTTGCATGCCTTTCAAGACGTCTGGAAGCTGGTGCTGCTTTAACAGGTCTCTCTTCTTGTATGGGCCTGCCATCTGCAGCAGTTTGGCTCAGTATAGAAGGAGATCTTGTTAATCCTGGTTTTTTAACACGAATGTTTTCAGTCCTTTCATTTCTTTCAGGCTTTTCATTTCTAGCAGCCTCCAAATTAAGTTCTGACGCAGTATTTCTTTTCAGTTCTGATGTAACAGGAGACTTCTGCCCTGCTTGTTCTTCATCTAATTTTTTATTTGGTGTAAGTGATAAAACATCAGTCTTACTTTCAGATGATATTGACCGTGTGTCGGTTGTCTTCGAGGTAGAATCTTCGGATGTCTCAGAGCCAGGGCTTGTAGACTTTCCAATTAGTCCACCCAAAGCAGAAAATAAGGAGCTAACTTTGTTCACTGGTGTTTTCTTATCTTCCTCAGTCTTTTTTGCTTCTGTTACTCTTTCAGTAGATGCTGAAGTTTCTTCAGCTTTAGCAGTAGACTGGAACAGCTGGAATCCAAAGAATCCTGATGACCCACTCCCAGAAGTTGTCACAGGGACAGCCTTATCAACTTCCTTGGTGTGGACTTCCTTACTCAGCGATTTATTGACAGCTGCCCTGGAATGCGTTCTGAGATCAAGGGTTAACGGAGGCTCCTCTGAATGATTCGGGGTTTCCTTCTCAGGTCTGAAATCTACTTTGAGTTTTTGAAGTTTATAACCTGAGAAGTCTAATGGCTGCTCTCTCTGATAATAAATTGACTCCTCAAACATTTGTGAAAAAGTTTCCAAATTCATGTTCATTAGCTGGTCACTCCTCTGCAAAGCTACTGACAAGTCCAAGGGTTTATTTGTATAATCATCTAGATACTCTTCTTCAGCAAACCAAAACAGCTCATCTTCACTGCCAAGAGGGACCTTGAAACCACAAACAGCAATTGTGTTGTCTTCTAGCACAGCTCTTGGAATGGAATCCATCTGGAAATTATAATCCCAGCAGTCCAGGTAGGAGTAAGTTTCTGGAGCACACACATAGACATACTGTCCAGTGGGATCAGTGAGCAGGGAATACACATACTGGCTGTCACTGTACATGTAGTATCCACAATCACCATCTTCAGATGGCCACCACACACCCTGCTCAAGCATCATGATCCACTCCTGATACTCCCGGCTATAAGACGAGTACATTAAGCCTTCATCCATACTAAAAGTCTCTTGGTCAATCAGAGTCCACATCGTTCCATCACAGCCAGAGGAGTAGCTCAAATCCATGGGCAACTCTTCAAATGAGTAACTGCCATCTCTTTCAAAGGGTGGAAAGTTACTGTAACTTTCAGTGAGAGAATTAGCAGTCCATGCATCGTTTTCTTCCAAACAAATGTCTTGAAACATTAGCGGGTCAAATGACTCATATGATATCCCACTTAAATCTAAACTCTGTCCATCAAAATTGGCATTAGTCTGCCAATCCATCACATTTGCATTCCCATCCTTTTTACAGAGATTCATTACCACATCATTTTCACGCCAGTCCAAAAATTGAGGGGGCAGAACAGAGTTCTGGTTTAACACGTAGTAAACTGGTACTGCTATTCCATGAGTGTCAGCCACTCCCCCCACTTCATATTCCCATTCAAAGCTAGAATGGCTCCTTGTTTCCTGATAAGCTGAGTACTGCTCTGTAGGGTTACAGCTTTTTTTATTAGTCAAATTGAGAGATTCATTTGATCCTTTGTTTAAAGGAGTAGGAAGAACTCTAGATTCTGTATCCTGTTGAGGAATATGCCTACTATTTACAGGCTTTCCAGATAAATCCTGTACCTTGGCTTGCAGGTTTAGGGCCTCAGGGAGCACAGGATGCCCACCATGGGGAACATGGGGCTCAGTTGTTTCATTTACTCTTGCACTGGATGAGTGATCAGCAGTGGAAGGTTCCACTGTTTTCACATTATCCTGTTTCTCCTTTGGTTTGGGGAGCAGATTTTTTAAGAAGCTGGAAGATTCCTGCTTCTCTCCAGTGCTGCTTTGACTGTCAGAAGCCATTCCTGAATTGCTGGGTTTTGTCTCTGAGCTAGAATCCTCACCTCCAAAAAGCTTCATGAAGCCTAGAGAATTTGGTTTTGCCTTCTCTTGCTTACATTCAGACAAGTTTTCACTTGAGGCAAACCTAAATAAGCCAGAAAATAATCCAGGAGAAGCACTTTTCTGGCTATCACCCTCGCTTTTAGCAGTCGAGTCTTGATTATTGGCTGTGTTTTCATTGGAAGAAATGTGAAGAAACCCAGAAAGAAATCCTGGTGTGTGCTTCTTCTGAGTATCATCTGCATTTGGAACTTCCGGCCCTTTGGCTGAAGAGGTGGATTCAACTGAGTCTTTGCTTAAGTCTGCTGCATTTACTCCTTCTTTCATCAGTCCTCCTTCTACATTTCTAGGTTCTTCTTGAGTACTCCTAGCTTTCTGCTGCTCTTCTTTGGCCTTAAGGGTAACAGAGGCACTCTCCTGGTGTTTTTCTCTGTTTACGTGGACAAAAGATACGTTTTCTTTATTCATATTTCTCTTCTGTGAAAGTTCCTCCTTATCAACTGATAAACTTGGAACTGAGCTCGAATTTAATGAAACAGCATTTCCTGAATTACTTTTTCTGCTTTCATGCAAAGAACTGCCACTAGAACCCTGATGACTTTTTTGGTCCTGTGTAGGTGCTAGATTTTCTGCAGAAGAAAATTTAAATAACGATGAAATAAAGCCTCCCTTCTCATTCTTCTGTTCCTGCTTTGCTGAAGAACCCAGCCCACCGATAAAAGGAAGTTTTCCAGTGAAAGGAAATGTGTGGTCTTCCTTTGATGAACTATTTTGTTTTACATCCTCTACAGACTTATGGCCTTTTAAATGTTCAGAGGTACTTTCTTTCTGCCCTTGTCCAGCAGAAGGAAGCAACAACTGACTGAAAGACTTCTTGAGGGGGTTGAAAAAGCTTTCAGATTCTGTACCCTGATCTTGAGGCTGTGCCTTAGGTTCCACATTACCTCTGTTTTGCTTGCTTGCCAGTTCATGGCCTGCAGGATGCTGATCCTCTGAGTGATTTGCAGGAGGCTGCTCCCTGGCAGTGGGCACACTCTCTACCAAAGTGGCACCTGGCTGACTTGTAATAGGATGTGAATCTGGTTGCTTCTGTGGCACATCCTGCTGCTTGGGAGCCAAGAGACCATCAAGATTGGCTTTCAGACTGAAGGAACTGACTGAGTTTGTCAGCCTGCCAAAGATCGAAGACACAGAAGTGATACTTGCATTCACTTCTGCCTCACTTTTAGTCTCACTTTTTGTCTCACTATTAGTCTCACTATTAGCCTCACTTTTAGCTTCACTTTTAGCTTCACTTTTAGCCTCACTTTTAGCCTCACTTTTCTGTGCCTCTGGAACAGTGCTGCTGGTTGTAGCTGACATCTGTCCAGATGGTGTTTCGCTACTTTTTGCCTCCTCAACTTTGACAGCATGGCTGTCCTTGGTGTGTTCCTCTTTTGTGACTTCTTGTTTTGGCACTTCCTTCTCAGAGAAGATCTTTAAAGGATTAAACATGCCTAGAACTGAATTCACAATCGAATGCTGGTTCTGCTGGCTGTCGGCAGAATTTCCTTGTGTTTGCTGGGGAAGATGTGGTGCAGAATCCTTACTGTCTGTCTCAGTGGTTTCTGGCTTGTTGGAATTTGTGTTCTGGGCTCTTTTATCACTGCTCAGCTGGGATGGTAACAAAGACTGAATGGAGAACTTGGTATCAGATTTATTATCTGCTGCCCCTCCAGAAGAAGAACTCTCACTTTTAGATTTACTAGTAAATACATTCAAGATTCCACCTTCTGATGAATTTTTGTTTTCTATATTCTCTGGAGTGGAAGAAACAAGTTTTTCAACAGAGGCTGTGAGCTGCTTTGTGCTTGACCCCACCTTCTCCGTGAAAGAACTGAACAGGGAATTCATTGTATTTTTAACACCTGACAAGTCCGGAAGGGATTCAGATTTGCCTTTGGTACTCTCTTCTGCAGCAGGATGTTTGGTCTCCTCAGACTTTTTAGCTTCTGATGAACTATCAGCATTATCCTGCTTCAGTGGCACACTCTCAACATTTTTTTTTGTTTCTGGCAATGTACCAAATTTGCTGATTTCTTCCTCCTTTTCAGCCAAGTATTCAGAGACTGATTCTACCAGACACTGAAGTTCATCCATCGTGTCTATGTACTCCTCACTGGGTTCTTCAACAGGAGACAGCGTTACGTCTTGCACGGGATGACCCCGCTTGCTCTCTTTAGTTTTATGGCTTTTGTCAGAGCTAGACTTTAACTGGGAACCCGTATTTGCAGGGAAATTAGCAGTTATGTTTCTCAAATGGCTGATGTCAGAATCACACCATCTTCTGGAAAGTGTAGCCAGTTCCTCCCTTTCATCATCTGAAACAGGAGAGTACTGGAACTCATCAGAAGCACTGCTGTCAAACTCCTCCAGGACATCAACAGGCACAAAAGTGTTCTCTAGCATCCCCATGTGTTTCATGTCTTCAGTGTTACTCAGGTGAAGGTTCATCCCCTGCTTGTTGGGAAACTTGCCACTTTTAACCATTAACCCATTTTTGTACGGATGCAGGACTGGGACTGGATAAGCAGGCAACCGTTCCTTACTTTCAGAGTTACTGATATATTTTTCAATTCTATCATATACTGGGAAATCATCAATGGGTTCAGAACTAGCTGCCACACCATTGAAATAAACTGCTTTCTCCCCAGGGAACTGCAGACCTCCATTACTTTGCAGGCTTATTCGTTCTCTTTCTCCAAAATTGTATCGCAGCCTCTTTTTCCTTCTTCTGTCAATTGTATCATATTCCTGAGGATATCTAGGGACATCTACAGACCTTGACTCCAGACACACATTTTGGCAGCACCTTGATCTTTCACAGTGATTGAAATTTTCTCTTTTTGAGAGAGTCTGAATCTTTTTCATGTTTTTCTCATGACAACTTCTAGTTCTATGAGTTTTTTCTAAGAACTCCTCTATTAACAGTTTTCCTAGCTCTTCATAGTTACTATCCTGTTCTTCTTCTCCATCTTCAGTGTCAAATGGAATGATCCTGACTCTTTCATTTCTAGTTAGAGATCCTTGTCTAAGATGAGAAATAAAGGGAGTGGGAGGGAAAGGAAGAGAGGCAGCAAAAAAAATAGGAAGGGAAAAATAACAATTTTAAAATAAGCTATAGAAAGGACAGAAAAAATAGTAATGGAAAAACATGCATTAAATAAATGAAAATTAAAATCAGAAACATTCAGAAATAACAAAATTGAAAACCTGCCAATCTACCACCATTGCATTTCAATCAAACAGTCAAAAAAAGCAGCTTGGGTTGTGAGATTCCATCAGTTATGTCTGCACAAAATTTAGAAATGCCTTTTTGAGGGAGAACAGCTTTTTGTGATCAAGTGAGGGCACACAGCCTTGGCTGTACCAGTACTCTGTTGCTGCTTTTTTAGGCATGCTGAAAAGAAGTAATTTATTGCAGCAACAGGACTACTTTGAGACACGGTGCCCACGCGCACCATTCCACTATGCTGTTCCTGCATTTCGGTCACTCTGGGCTGCAGACTTTGCTTTAGCAGTATTCATAAAGAACACAGGGACCCTGTGTCTCCCCGGAGTGGCAAGAGAGCAGAGATTTCATCTGGAGGCTTAGGAATCACTGGACTACAGGCACGTGAGGACAGGGGACAAAATGCAAACCGTGGGCACCAGCAACAAGAGGAGTTTCAGCTACTTCACCATTCCTCTTTGCTGGGAGAGCTCTTGCTGTAGCTAATGGCCTCAAGGTGCCCCTACCAACACAAAATTAAGATTCTCAGAGCTGTAACTGGACCAGAAGGCAAAACAAAACACTGGTGCTGGATATTAGCCCATGATAAGCCTCAGATGCTTTACAGGATCTGTACTTTCCATTTATAATGATCTGAACAGATTCAACATTTATGCTTGTCCACTGTGGGAGAATGGATTAAGCTGTGAAACAATCTGATGCTTCCTGCACACCCAAGAAAATGACCCTCGGGATTTTGGGATTAATTGCTATCCCTTGGTCAGTAGCAGTATCTCGACTGTTCTACAGACCCAAGGGTAGCAGCAAGGAAACTTCCTCTTGATCTAAATCTCGCAAGGACAGCTTCTGACTACAGTCTATATACAAACTAACAGGCAGAAAGTGGACAGAAAAACATCAAAATTCTCATCTGAAAGATGCACTATACTTTGCCTCACATCACCAATTGCAGAGAACTAAGGAACATGAGGGCATGTGTGTCCCTGAACCAGTAAGAGGAGTGCCAGAGAAGGGAAAGCACAGAGGACACACAGGCATTTTATGGATACTGCTAATCCAAGAGTCTTCACCATGAGAGCTGCATGGAGCATGCCAACATAGGATACAGATGCGACAGCCATGAAAGAGAGATGGGTCATTGCACTTTCTACTGCTGCTTTAGCGCTGCATTTCCAACACAACAGTATTAGCTAATTCACACTAATTGGAAAGATGCTCATTATCTTAAATGAGTCCTGTTATACACAGTTTAGAACACTTACTACACTTCTTGCTCACAATTTTAAGCCAGTAATTGAAATATTTTTCTTTTAAAAGCTAACAAAATTTAAAAGATCCCCAGGGACACCGTAGTTACTGGATCAAGCCTTTCCAAAACTCAGCTGAAGGCAATGGGAGCTACATGAATGCCTGAAGAGCCATTATCTGTAAATAGTGAACCAAAAAAATTGACTAATTTAGGCATAAAGAAAATTACTTTTCTTTCTAATTGAGCTTCTTTCCCTGTATGTGTTTCCTCTGCTCCTTTACAAAGCATCCCTTTTACTAGAAATAATGAGAAAACCAACATATGAAAGGAGAAAGAGACATCAGCCCAGCATTTAACTACTACAGACCTAAAAAAGAGCTGAGGCAAACAGCAAGTATCAGCTGAAATGTACCAAAGGAACACTTCATAGCAGCAACAGCAGGGAGACAGGCAGAGAGGTGCAGAGAGGGCAACCCACTGATCTGACAGATCTAGAGACTCAGATTTGGGCTCCAGGTCAGTGTGGCCACTCACAGTGGAATCTATGCTATCATATTGCCTTGAAAGTAAATAGAGCAAGACTAGGGAGGCATGGAGGGCAAACAGTTAAAGAAATGAGCTTTGAAAAGTTAGTGCTTAAACAAAAAACAAAACTGAGGGAAAGATGTCTGCTATTCTGAAGCCAAACTGGCTGTTGGCAGCAAAGCACACTCCAAGGACAAATAAGAATATTGCCTGTCATCACCAGGAATTAGTTCTATCAAAGGAATATGATCACATGTAACAGCTAATAAAGAGAAGCAGAACTTTTTCATCCAAACTCAAATATTGTAAGAAAAAACCACAGGTGTTAGAACAGACAGTTTCCACTGAGGCCTTTTGGCACTGACAACCTTTTGCCCAGTTCAAGACAGTTTTTAGCAGGTTCTTGTCTGGTTCTTCTGGGTCTGCCCAGGAGAGCCTCCAACAAGCCCTCATTTCCACAGTGACCATCAGCTGCAATCTGCCAGGAACACTGATTTCATCAGGTGACTGCCTCAACCACAGCACTGAGAGCTGCTAGGAACAAAAGTCAAATACAATTTGTTTCTGCAATACTCACTACAACTTTGTTTTGAAAATACTTAAGATCTACCCAAGTGCTTCTTTTCAGCCAGCTTGTTAGAAATACCTTTCTGGTAAGTATGAGAATCCCACATAGCTTCTTTGGAAAGCTTATCTGCATATTTTATGTTTTAAGACTAAATATGCAGCAAAAAATCTTGTTTGGCATATGGAAAATGCACGCGGGAACAGGAATGCCCAGATCACCACCAAGGATTTGCGTTTCTGCACTGAAAATAATTTTAGACTGCAGCAAACTACAAAGCTCATGGTTTTTAAGTAAATTTTATCAGTCCAGATCCTTTTACATCAATACCTTCAGGAAATCGGGGAAAAAAAAAAAATTCCAGCTTGGTATTCTCCATCAATTCAAACCAGCATTGCTTCTTTGGAAGGTCTTACGAACACATCTGTCTTTTAGATACAAATAGAAATTCACATATACATTGACTCCAAGGAAAGTGAGCCATGAAAAACTACCTGTATTGTCAACACCACTCCAAGAAATCACACAACTAGAAAAATATGCAGCCTCCACTGGCTTCCCCTAACTGGGGGTCCAACATCACTGTTCAGCTTGGCTCTTCCATAAAGAAAAAACCTCAGCTCATCTTCTCAGTTAGATCTTCAGCAACTTTACCACTGCAAACCAGCAGCACAGACTCACATGGGAAAGGGAATAACTTGCTTATATAAGACATTTACTGTACTAGGAAGAGAGCACTAGGAATGAGACATCACACTGCAGTAAATGCAATTTGTTGGCACATTCGCTTCTATTCTTGAAGCCTCAGTAACAGTAACAACATTAAATGTTACCATGAAGCTTCACCCTTTACCATTAATGATCAGACATCAAGAAGAGCAAAACATAGCCTTAGTCACCCATGACAGTAACCGAATTTAGGTTCAGGCTTCAGGAAACAAGAACATTCTCACCAAGGGAAATTAGGTAGAACAAATCAGTTATAATACAAATAAAACTCTGCACCTATAATTGTGATAGTGCTTAAGTAGCTGCCTCTTCCTTCCTCACCAAAGGCAGAAGCAGGAGCTTAACCTGTTCTACACAACCACTCTTACCAAGCTGAACAGTACTGTCCAAAATCTTCTGCTTTCACCTTGCACAACCAGCTCTAATTCACTGCCATTGATCCTGGTAAGTTAGTGCTGCAATGCTCAATAATTAAACAAGTTAAAAACACTTGTGAAACTACTGATTTACAGTCAAAAAAATAATTCAGAGCAAACCAACTATCTTTTATACAGCTGAAAGTAAATCTAAAGAGAAAGCATATCATTCAACAGTGTTATATGATAACAGGAACAAAAGGACAAACAAACCAACAACTAATCTGATACAGACTTTCTTCTCGAATATATTGTTTTGGCAGATCTAACAGAACTGGAGCTAATCCAGAAGAGAAAATACATCTGCACCAAGAAAGGAGCTCCCAGTAGGATGACTCTGCTAGAAGGTGCTTCAGAACAAGCAGAAGCACCTATGCCATCTGGCCTTCAGAAGGTAAGGGGAAAGTAAAACCAAGAGTAAATGACCTCAGTGTTGAGCCTTATCTATTAAAGGCTAAACTGCCTAAACTGCCAGATCTGGTTTCTCCTGGTCCACAGCAGAATCCCAGTGTCGACAACACACATAACACCTTCCTATCAGAAGACTTTTAGAGTACTTGATCTGCCCTCCCCTGCAAGCACAGCACCTTCATGATCTGCAGTGGAAAAACAATGGGGGAAGGAGAGCTACCCATAAAACAGCACCCACCTGACGGCCACGTGCTCCCGATAATCCAGATCATAGTTCTGGAGGGAGTCGGCACAGGAATCCCGCAAGACCCCCTGCTTCTGCAGGCGAGCCGGGCCCGTGAACTGGTGCACGGAGGCGTTGGGCTGCACGGTGGTGTGGTATGGAGCGGGGATGCTGTTGCTCGTCTCGCTGCGGTAGTCACTGTCCCGGTCATCCACGGCACTGTCAGCATCTTCAAAGGCTAAGAGACAAAAGCAGTTTAAGGGCACAGCTCTCTCAAGTTGCCTTGCTTGGACAGTGAAGCCTGTTTAGTTTTGGAAGAATGATAAAAAAAGCCTCTACTTCTGCTGTGGCCGTATCTCCATCTGGGAGCTGGCTATAAACTCCAGTTCTCTCAAGTGTGCACCAAGGAACCGCAGTGATTGGATCCACACCCTCCTTTCCCCTTTTCCTATTACAGGAGTTTATTTCTCTTTAGTCTTTACTAATAAGCACATTAAGACATCTTTATTTCAAACAAAGAAAGAAACACCACACGAAAAAACCCAAACCATCAAAAAAACCCCAACACCAAAACCAAACCAAACCAAAAAACCAAAACAAACCAACCACAAAAACACCCAGCACACAAATTTCAGGTATTTGGCTGCTCCCAAAATGAACCTTTAGATATCGGAAAAGAAAAAAAAGCCACAAACCCAAAAACACTTCTCTGTGGAAAGGAGCTCTTTCTGAAAACTTTTCAACCTTTAAGCTGCAATGCTGTCCTTTATTCTCAGCATTCCTAACCAGAACTTCGGGGTTCTAGATATTTTTTTTCATGCAGCTTTTTTTTTCTTCTTTTTTTTTTGGTAAAAGTATTACTTTGAGTTAAGAGAAATCAGTGGAAGGTACTCAGTAGGAAAAACAGAACTGGGAGAGCAGTTCTGCTTATAAATAATTACACTACTTCTCATAGGGGAAAAATCACTACATTTAACACATACAGGTAAATTAGTTAAGTGTAATACTCAACACTAATAATAACCTTTACAAAGGAAAAAGCTCCTTTCCAGTAAGTCCCTCTCTCTGCAGAAACACTTCTGCTTGTTAACCCTCCGGGAAAGGAGAATGTCAAGTTTCCAAGAGGAAAGGTATTAAAAATATATGGCTGTGAATGGCTGTACAGGATGCAAGGTTATCTTTGCAAGCTTAAAGTGAAATACACACACCATAAGGCAGTGGAGTGCACCATTAACATGCTTGAAACAAAAGAAAGTAAGGATCAGCCATTATTCATTCGCTCTGCCATCAAGTCTATCTAAAAAGGACAATCAAATTAAAGACCTCTCTGGTAAGTTATCCATTGGTGTGTGTCCTACACAGTCATTCGTCATGAGACTGAACGATAAAGTGAAAGTGCTCTTTACATGCCAGATCCTTGAAGAACCCTGTATTTAAAATGCTGAAATTCCAAGCAGATGGAATGCAGCATCAGGGAACCCCTATTCTTTCACGGGTGCTTCTCATACTTCTAATTCAATTTCCATTTTTTTTAATCTGAGGTTAAATTTGTTCTTCGTGATCTTTTCAGTTCCTTCTCAATGTAGTAAGATTAACACTCAAAACTGAATGGAAGAGGAGAAAAGAACAACAGGAGAAAACATCTGCAAAATACAGGCCCCTTGAAAAAGCCCTGCTCTACACTCTTAAGTGGAACCAATTAGATTTGATTGTCCACACTGAAAATGGAGTTAAGCCTCCTGCTTTTTAGTAGTTTAAATGCTGCAAGGTTCTTGTCAGTCTCTAGTCAAGTGAACAGAAATGAATAGCAATCATATGCTGCTGTATTCAGCTTCATTAAAAGCACAGTGTCCATCAATTTTATCACAGTTCAGTGCTTGGGAGAAATATTCAAATTTTACTACACAAAAATGATTTCATATGCCAAGGTGACAAACCCTATTGAAGAGCACCAGACTTGCAGCCTGTAGAGCAAGGGCCCATCTATTTGTCAATCACGAGGCTCAGACTGTCCTCACAAGAACAACATGCTATTACTCAGCTGAGCAATGTCACTGTGATTGCTCAACACTTGAGCCATTACTATCTAATGATCAATAATTACTTCTACTGGGACAGAAAACACATTGCTCCAAAGAGCACTGCTCACTTTGCTCCTCAACTAATTTCTTCATCCCATCAGATGCAACTGTCATTTAAGGTAAAGCCTGAGTAACTCTGGTATGATAGAAAGTTCTTCAGCTGTGGCTGCATAATCATCACAGAACTTGTAGAGGCTGAAGGCAGCCTAACTGAGATACAGACTTGGGATCTGGTAGAAGTCATCAGACCAACAGCTTTAGGGACAAACTATTTAGCTAATTTTCAAAGAATAACAAAAAATACAAATGAGTAGCACAATTATCTGGGTGAAAAATACTGAATCCAGTGACTCACTAATACTGGGAGTGCAAATACTTACAGAGTTATGGTTATTAGGAAGCAGGACACTGCTTCTATGGGTCAGCAACTCTGCAGGCTCAGAGAATTTTAAATGAATCAGACTGTTGCACAATCACTATCTGGATTTGTTAACCAGTCATTGCATCTCACCTCTGCACTATCAAACTAAGATTTCCCACATAAACTACAGCATCTCTAAGCAACATCCAAAAATAGCTGATTAGCTTAAATGTTAATCAAACATTTAGAGCATCTATGTTTATAAAAGCTGACACCAGAATTTCTCAGAGTTCTTACTGGTTTTTAGCATGAGGAAGTCCCTTTGAGGTCTCGACACAAAATGCCTCCCTGAGGCATGTTTAAAGGATGCAAGGCTCCATGAGGCTGGTACATGTTTTTTCTCTGATGTACGCCCCATGAACCTAACAGCATCCATAGATGCTAACACCAGGCAGAAATCCTCAACTGATTCATAAATAAGAGCCAACTCAAAAAACTCTTATTCATGCTGAACTGCAACTACCTTATGAACAATCTCACTTTATTTAACAGAAGTGTTCTCAAATGAAGACATTACTCAGCCTGATCAAAAGCATCAAAACCTGGCCCACATGTGCCATATAGCATGCATTTCCTTTGCAAAAAAGCCTTTTGTGGAATGCCAACATATAGTGATGATCCCATTCATTATCATACTTGATGCTTAAATTTTAATTAAGAGACTGACAAGAACGTGCAGAAGCGGCTTTGGGGATCCAGCACCCCTTCAAATGGAGGCATTACAGCCTGTATTTCAGCAAAATATCCCTCTGAACACACATGGTGTGATAAATTCAAGTGCTGTTTTCTTCAAACAGGTGATACAACAAGTCTTCCATAAGCAAAGTTGGAGCTTAGCCTCAGTCTCTGAAGACCAGTTAAATTAAGAACAAGACACAAAACAACAAACATAAGAAGACTGCAATTTTTTTTACCCCAGTTTGAGAAATTTCACGTATACCAAAGAGCTCTCAAGGGATGAAAACTGTTTCTTTGTCACTGGACCCACTGTGTGGAGAGCCGTGGGTTAGGCTGAAGGGTAGGGTAGAAGCATGCTGTTCATGTTTCATTATTGAATATTCATGCATATAGGTGGCATAAGAAGAAAACCCACTGGGGCAGTCACATCACACAGTAGGATTTTACAGAGTGGGGAAAATCAAGGAAGGAGATACCTTCTCTGTCATTCCTCCCCCTAACTCCTGGCCCCATAAGTTGTAACACAACTGCTGCAGGGTAGAACACATACGGGTTTTAATATCTTGACCTCAAAACCACTTTGACAGTCCTGCTATGCCAGCTCAACTGGCCCCCTTTAGCCTCTGGCGACTTTCTTTTTATCAAACTTCAGGACAGGAAGGAAAGCTAGCCGCAAAATTATTTCAGGTGGCTGGATGAATGCACTTGAAGAAGTGGTTTTGCTGGTTTAAGGTCCCAAGGCACAGCACTTTTTGAGCTCCTTTCAGAAAGTTGTATTCAGTTGAAATTGCCTCCTGCTTTTCTAGCACAATGTGTCCTCACCCCTGGGAGCTGAGGTCCAGTCCCCCAAGCTTAGTTATCCTCTACAAACTGGAGCAAAATCTTGGACAAAAGCAAACTCCTCATTAGTTCTCCAAAACAAGCACTGAGCCTTTCACAGCTTTTGTCTATTTTAGTAATGGTAGAAGAAAATAAAGAGTACTAACTGAAGGAGTAATTTCCAGGTCAGCAAAGGTCTCTGCCAGCTCCACACCAAGGGCCTCGCAATTCACCTTTCCCACCCGTAATCCACTTACTCTTCTTTTCATCATAGCTGCCAACAGCTTCTTTCCTTAAGTCTCAGATCCTACTGTGCCATCATCTACTGAAAGACTGGTCACTTCTGACAATTAAATATTTTCTAAAATGTTATAATCAAAATGCATACTAGCTTAAAGAGGATTACTGAAGTAAGAAGGAAGGAAAAAATCTCCAAAGGACACACGGGTGGTTTTTGAGGGTCTTCCATATCTTTTTATGCTAAAACTGCCTAGGTTTTGAGAAATTATTTAAATGCAAGGTCATCACTTCATTGTATTGCCCTCACCACATAAAAATACATTAGAAATATGCATATTTTTAAGACAGCATGTTTGCAATATTAAGTCTTCAGTTTAAGAGCTTTCATAATCCTGTTTTTCTCACTTGAAAATACTCTCCTGCTGAAACACTTAACACCCAAGAACAGAACTGACAGGCTGAAGTGCAAAGACTACCTTGAACATTTACCCTACTTCTCCAAGTCTTTCCCTTTCCTAAAATAAAACTAGGTCAGCGGTGCACTTGCCTAAAGTGCCCTCTGCCCATCTAACAAGGGTCTGAACTACAGCACTCCTGTTGCAAGAAGCTCTCACCAGGAAAAAGTCTTCCAGCTACCAACATGCTGTTTCTGCTGCTTCCTTCTCAGTTGTTGTTTAAAAGTTACAATTAGAAGTGTCTTTTTCATTATATTGTCAAGCCAATGGAGTTCACTTAGAAACACCACTGACACTGGCCCAAGCCTGACTGTAAGGATGCTAAAATTATTTCAAAGAGGACAGCACAGCAAGGATGAAGGAGAGGGAGGGAGCCTCATGAATACAAGTATCTTTTAAAGCAAAAAGACCACACACTAGCTCTCCAGATAAACAGGAGAAATAAATGTGCACAGCCCTCCTAGACCTCTCACTAACAAATGCTTCAACACCCCATTCCCCTTCCAAATATCCCCAAACGGAAAATAAAGCTATTTAGGACACTAGTCTTTCTTTTAGTAGCGTAAAAAAGTTAGTTACCCCTCAGTTATCCTAACAAACCTCTAAGAATAAACAATTGAGACATCCAGCACTGACAGCACAAGCAAGTTGGCCAACACTGCCAAAGCACAAAGAACTTACATTTGATCAGAGACAGGAGAAAAAGGAGGACAAAAAATGTTTTGGGAGTAGAAGTGGGGAGTCACTAGTGGAAGACTTCTAAAAGGCAGAACAGGTCCACATATGAAATGCACTGTAACATTAGCTGGACATTAAACTTAGAAGCCATAAGAGAGTCCTTTCCAAATTCCACTATGCCAAAAATGGAAAAACACGAGGCAGAATCTCCCCCCTGATGGATGCAGTCACAGTGATCTTTCTCTTCATGCTCCCCTAAGCAACACTCTTGTTCTTGTCTTTTACACAGGGGACAACACCTTTAAGACTAATGGATCAACTGTCACATGTTCTATAGACTGTAGAAGCCACACACTCTATCTTGAGCAGAAGCCTTGCCTGTGGGCATCTGTAGCACTTTCAGAAAGTGAAGATGTTTCATGCACATTTTCTGGCAAAAAGAACAGAAATTTTGCCTTACAAGAAATTAACACAGTCTCCAGGTGTGGCATCAGCTCTACAGATCACAGACAGGTACAATATTTGAATTTTACCTGTCCAAGGCTGGTCAGCACTAGTGAAAGAAAAGCTCTGCCACTTTTGCCATGATACTGTCTCACTGAGGTTAAACATAATACAATACCTACAACCCCACTGGTATGCAACAGTCATTTCTTCTTTCAGATTTACTCCTATTTGTAGTATTTGGAATATATTTCCACCATATCTTCATATCTTAGTAAGGCAATGACTACAGATTCCCTTGTGTTTTTCCATTACTCCAAACATTGATTTGGGCTTGGACAGGTATGAAGACCAACACAAAAGGCATACACAAGCAAAAAACTAGAATCATCTTTACAGGAAAAGAATAATAGTCCAATTCTGCCATCATGTCCTCAAATTCCAGTAAAAGGCACAAGCAACTCATTTAAAACATGACCAAAACAAAGCTAAGAAGGGAAAAAAATGAACAGCCATCCATCTGCACAAATATGAAGACTAAGTGAAAGTAAAAGAAAATACAATGGAACAGATTTTCTATATGCATGAATATTTCCACTTTTCCTCGTACTGGAGCATGCTGCATCATTATACGATCAGAAAGCTTGCAAGAAATCAAACTGTTACGTACTCAGCTGCTCTCCCCATCCGAAATAACTCCAGTTGCCTGCATGTAACACAAATGGCAGAAAAGAATAGGAATGGAAAAAGAAAGCTTAGAAAAAACAAACCACAAGCATACTTTCCATGTATTTAAAAAATTGTGAGCTTGGAAATGTAAGGGATTTTTTTCTTTATAAATACAACATTAAGTTTATGTTGGGGCTTACTCCTTATGTCCAGTTTGTTTACAAGACATTCAGAAGACTAAGATCATTATAAACTCTTGGAATTGACAGGCCATCATGCATTTATTAATACAAGTAGACAAAATACTTATCAATCAATCTAGTAAGAGCACTTAAACACTGTTACTTCCTAGTACACTCAAATGTCTCAGAAAACAGAGTCCAGTTTACAGCAGTATCTGATTCCAGGCTAAACTCTGCAAATCAAGTGGCAAAAGTCACTTCACGTTTCCATTTCTGCCCCCTTTCCAGAACAAAGTTCAACGCAGTGGTGAGAGTATCACTTCAGAAATAACAGCATGAAAAACTGTGTCCATGTAAACAACATGCAGAGTACTTTGTTAGGCAAATATACACACTGGTAAAAAGCTTTGGAGCTCTCACAACATACTAAGGCAAACAGCCACGATTAATTCTGCAAAAGTAAGTGAACTCTTCCATTGAAGTGAACTCTTCTTAAAATTGAAGGTGAAAACAAATTAATGCTAAAGCTGCACAACAAATTGGTTAAGACGTTAAAGTTTTTACTTATCAATACCTATGCTGTCATCCCAAGGTCATACTCAGTACCATGGAGGCAACAAACCAGCAAATACAGCCCTCAAAGCACTTCAGAACCATGCACACAATTTGCAACACCAAGAAATGCCTCAGAACCACCATTTCTAGAAGACAGTGTGTAAAAAACACTTTGAAAAGTTACATCTACAGGAGTATTGATGCATCAAGTGTGACAGACAATCAACAAATTCATCATATGTAGACAGAGAACAAGCAAGAGCTTTCTGTCCTGGATACCATCTCTAGCTACCAGCCAGGCACACAGATGCATCAGAGCTACCACCAGGTTGCTCCTTTCTTTTTAGAACAAAAGGTCTACAAAGCAACACAGTCCCCCAGACACACATCAGTATTCCAAGGTCCCTGGATTAGGCTCTGACAAAGGCACGTGTGGTGCTTCACATAGGCACAGGCATTGCTCGGGTTCGAGTGGCAATTTTATAGCTGGTAGAGTTTTAAAGATAGGCCATACCTTCTGGTTCCTACAATAGTAGTTAGAGAGGAAAAAAAAAAAAGTAACACATGTATGTTTGCTTTGGTCATTAAAGGAAGCAGCCCTGACTAAGTGGAACAAATTGAATATCAATTTTTACAGTGCTGATTTAGAAAAAAACAGTGGTATAAGCTGAACACATGCAGTTACCATGGAGTATAAAAGGTTTATTCCCCTCCTGTGTACAGAAGTTCTTGTTTATGGAATTTAAAAACAGAAAAAAACCGAAGTCCATAGAATTAAGCACCAGCAATTTACAGCCTGAGACAAGACAAATGCCACATCTCTGGCCCACAGCAAGAGTGACAATGTACATCTGCAGGGGTGCTGGCAAAATGAAGATGTATCCTAATGCATCAGAAACCTGCCAGGATCCACCCAAGAGTGTTTGCATGACCCTCACCACAGGGCTATCATCTCAGGCTTATTTTTCACAACAAAAAGACTAAATACCAGCTTAGACAAAGGTTTGAGTGTTACTTCAGGGGGAAGAAGAGGAAAAAGAGGAACTCACAACCAAGCCAGCAAAGAAAACAAAAGTAAAAGACATGCCAATGAAATGAAAAGGGGAGACAACCAGGAGAAAGGGTACAGAAACCAGAAGAGGGAAGAGCAGAAGAAGTAGAGAGGGACATAGGAAAAGAGATTGAGGAAAAACATCAAGGTGTTGACAGAACTCTGCACTGAGCTTTAATTTGCTGTAACCAAGAATTCCCATTAAAGACAATTTCCTATTAATCTAGAAGTTGAACAGCCTACGTGCATTCCATTCCTGAAAATCTCAAGACAGTAACATACATAATAGCAACCCCAGCACATCCTTCCATCTGTATCTCAGGTGAACAGTAAGAGGCAAAGGAAGGAACATTCAAATATTTGCAGCTTGTATTACTATCAAAGATCCAGGAAAACTCTGTAGTGACACAGCATTACTGCAGTCAGGCCACACGCTAGTGAAATGCATGTCATTATTCATAAATGAATGCACATGTGAAACCCCAGAGCAACTGGGAAAGAAACACCAGAAGATAACTATGAATTTCCAAAGCTGGTATGCAGATCAGAAAAACCACAGAGGAAATTGAGCTTATCTGTCCTCTGGATTTCACAAAGATAAAAATCCCAGACTGCCAGCCTCTGCACAAACTACTGTTCTCAGTGTGCATGGAGAGAATAAGCAATCTCTGAAACCAGCTGAGAATATTCCTAACCACTATTGCCTTGACAGAAAAAGGCCCAATGGTTCACACAATGCTACTCATTGTTTGAAACTGCAAAAAGGAGAAAACCAAGTGCTAAAACAGCCCTGCTGGATTGTTTTGTTACAAGGTCTGTCCTTGGAGAAGAAGCATTACCACCTCCCATAGGTAAAAGAGTCCTCAAACTGACAGTGCCAGCTACTTAACTGTCCACCTCACCGCTACCAAGTTCCTTATGAACAGCACGAAAATCCCACAGACTTTCCACACCCAAGGCAAATAGCAGTCAATGCCAAGCATGGCAGGGTGAGGAGAGGAGAGGAGCAGCTGCCCTTAGACAGCAGCTCCTTACCCTGCACATGTTCTCAAACTTGAGAATCAGGGTATGCTACAGCTACAGACTGGGGCAGGCAATGCTGCAGGAGCAAAGAGAAAGAGATGCAATAACAGAGAGTAAGGGATTTTCAGCCAGAAGCTCAAAACTCCGCTTTTGTTTGTTTTTACTAACACCCACTTCACTTTAGTGTCTAACATTTTGGAAAAAAAGATGACTTTATTAAAGATTCAACACATATGCTGCTTCATTTAAGATTCAGGAGCTAACAGTATATATCTCAGTCCTTCAGCATAATCGCAGAAGACCTGGGCTGACAGTCTTGATATTCTGAAGGTTAATGAAAACAGAATTTCTTTTTAGCCTTTTCAAGTTGTTTTTCTGCTTCATGAAAATAATATGTATAACCATGATTTGTTAAGAAAAAAATCCCTTCCAGATCACCTTTTGGAACAAATTTAAACCTGTACAAATTCAAACTAAAAACACCAAGAAGTCCAGACAGAAAATGGAAAGTTGTAATTCTAAAACAATACAGCAACACACACCAACAATGGAATACATGATACAAACAAGTCAGACTAGTCACTCCATGTGCTCTTAAATACCAACAGTGTGTGTCTTGGTTATCACATTATTTTGTATTTGTAAGTTTCAGTACTCAAAAAATGAGTTTCATATAAACCTCCAATTAAGGACTAAGGAATGCCAGCAGCCTGGTGCCTTGGAAGCTACAACAATTTTGTCATTAACACATTTTGCAAAGCACATCTAAGTTCCCACTGTTAGCTGAATATAACATATGCTTGTTCTGTGCCTCAGTTATGCAACTATTCAGGGAGGAACTCCTCCTCCCCACTTCACACTGTCAAGCCTCGATCAGCAGGGACACTGTAAAAAAGCAAAGTATTCCAAGTTTTTTATGCAGTCGAATTTGACTGCCTGTGTGCCATTTTGTTTCATTTCTGTTTACAAGCCTCTGAGATTGGCTGGGACCTACTATCCCTGTCAGAAGGTTATCATTTGCTGCTGTCCATTGCTTATAGTCATACTCATGAACTATTTAATCCTCCTGTTATAGCCCATGCTTAGCACAAATGGCTAGTCTGTTCTTTTTTTCTAGGTTTAATAAACCTTCTTTCCCCTGGCTAATACCCTCACCACAGTGTGAACAGATCTCAGATTCCATAAAAATCTACATTCTTCCAGTGTTCAAAGTACTTCCCAAAACTAAACAGGTGGTATTTTAGTGGAGTTAAGTTTCTAAAATACAAAACATACATTGAATAGCTTTTTAGAAGGAAGTCAAGTTTTCAGTAAGCACCATGCCAAAGAAGGTTTTGTAACAAGTACCACCAATTCCAGTTCAGTTTTGGAACACTCAACATGAGGACTAAGGCCTCCGTACAAAAGGATATGAGAAACCACAGGAGGCAAATGAGCTAAAATGATCTGACAGAGACAAGGACAGGCACTGGAGTGCAACACTGAAGTGCTCTCCTTGCTCCCCAGTTCACCACATTCAGCTTACGCTGAAATTTTGAGTATTTTATTTCACTAAATGAAGTGGCCCTTCTGGCCACCTTTGGATAAACAAAATCAGATTGAGATCTGAGAATTTAAGCAGGGCTTAGATCACAATCAAATCATCAAGAGTACCCACTAAGTTATTACAAGCTTGTGCAACTCATTAGTAACCATAGTAAAAATGATCAGGCAGACTGCCACCTAATTTTATCTTCAATGCAAAAATTGTAGCACTTCTATCCCTGCACTGATACCTAACATGAGTGTCTTGGTCTTCCAAATTTCCAGACTACCAAGTCACACAGACTACGTAAAACACAGTTAACGACAAAAGATTTATATACCCTTTCCTGAGATACAACTCTAGACTATAGTTGATAACCTACCATTACACATATGCATAACAGAAAAGAGGAACATAATGTTCTACAGCAGCTGAGATAAAAGATTTGGTGTCTTTTTTTCTTCTGATTTTTAATCTTGGACTTAAAGTACAAGCCTCACTGTTCAAAGACACATTATTTATGGCTTTTGCATGAAGCTGGGCAATCATTTTTTCTATCAGTTTAAAATCTTTAATTTTTAAAAAGTTTATATTTCACTGTCGTAACAAAATTCAAAATTATTTGCTCCTATTACTATGATATTAAGTGATGACTAATAAAGTTTAAAGTCCTTAAAAAACTGAACTAGAAAAAAAAAAGAAGCTTTCATGAAGAGCACTAGACAAATTACGAAAGCTAGACTTTAAATGAGCATTTACTTTGTTTGATCACTGCTTATAGAGATGCTTGTCAGTATTGGCATTTCAATATTGTCAGAGTTCAGCATTTCAGTAAGAACTTTACATTAGGGGTTTATTTTCCTTGTGACCACCTTTCTGAATGCAGCCCATGCTCTACGAAAACAACTAAAAAACTATATTTAGAGAATCAGCAGCAAAATCAAAGCCCTAGAATTCTCTAGAGTTCAACAGTACATCAAACTTTGTTACTGTATGATCTCCTAATATAGCCAGTGTTTTTATTTTTAAATTCCATATGCTAAGTACTTTTCCTTAGACGTATCCAATCCTGAAGTAGCAGATTTATCCTAAAATTTCAGGCAGATATTTTAGAGTAAAACCTTGAATCTGTGTTCCTTTTAGCAGATCTCACAAGCCTTCAGCCAGCCCAGACAGTGAGTGCCACAAAGCCACAAGAAAACAAGTATCGCAAAGAGGATTTATCCCAAACAAAGAGAAACAAGAGCTGCCAGTCACCCAGAAGCAGAGAGGCCAAAGATCTAGCTTTCCCATCCCATCAGTAAACTACCACAAAAAAGCTCATACAATGGTTCCCCTTGTATGGACTAAAGCAGGTTTTCCTCAGCCCAGCCGAAATAAATAAATAAAGTCATTCATATGTGCTGTTTTGAATTACACTTCCACTGAACAGTCTTTTGAGTTGTAACTGCACTGTGGCCAGAAGTTCTACTCTTACTAGAGCACAGCTTTTCAATGACTGCAGCACGATCTTCAGTGTCACCTACCCTTGGGAAGGGTAAAATAATCACTGACTTCTTCCTTACCCTTCCCAAAACAGCGTGGGCTAGAGATGCTGTAGGTGGCTGCTGACCTCTGTTGTCTAAGTGCAGAATCAGGCTGGTAAGCAGAAAAAACCAGCAACAATCTTGATGTACAGCACACACGGTTACAGCAAGGAGGGCAGCCTCACCTCCCAGCGTTCTCAAGACAACTATGCTGCCTGACCCTCCACTATCACAGATCATACACCTCTATGAACAATTAGGAGGGTCATGTTCTGGTCTTCCGGACACACCAGTGGAATGTGAGCTCCCCAAAAAAAAAAAAAAAAATCCAGTGGGCATCAGAAATGAAACCTCTCAGAGTCAGCCTCTGTGGTACCTTTGAAACAGCAGTGCATGAGAAGTTATTAGAAGAATTTTGCAGAAACAGATTTCTTCAAGTATCAGTGGCAAAGAAGGGTCACCACAACAAACTGATCTGGCATCAAAAAACATCCAGTCCTATAATACATATAAAATATTTTGCCCGATTTTAAGTAGATAAAAAGCTGCTTATGTACCTAAAACAAAACTGTAGCATTTTTTTCCTGCATGCATGTGCACACACACGTTCCAGAGAGCATTAAGAGATGTAATCTTATTCCTTTTTCTTTTGCCTTATGGCAGACCAAGCATAGGCTGGCTTCAGTTCTTTCTGCTGGTAAAACAGTATAACAGAAGCTATTACTTCTTTTGTTGCTCTTATCAACCTACAATCCAGAGCCAAGCAAAAAATTTACCTTCTTCTGATACAAAGAAGCACAACAAAACCTAAAATAAAATACACACACACAAAAAGAAAAAAAAAACAACCAACCAGTTAAAAACCCCTCCAAAAAAATTAAAAAAAAACCACAAAAAAATGTTACCACCCACCACAGCCCTGGTAACTAGGGATTTTACAGAGCAAAGGACTCAAGGAAATGGAACAAAAACATTGAAACAGAAAAGGGACAATAAAGCATTCTCAGAAAGATTATCAGTCAATGATAAGAGGACAGACATAACTGGTTGATTCACTAGCACTTAGGTTATCTTTCCTGAGAATCATACTGAACAAACCTGCTCTCTTCCAGATTGGTAAACTCCCCGACAAATGGTGTAGGGCAGTATTTAGAATAGCTGATATTCTAAAGTCTGCCAAATTGATTCTGCAAAGATGCAGAGTATCTTTCTCATCCCAGTTTGCACTGTGACTGATCCAAGTCGGAGCTACATTTAAAATATTCACAGTGTGACTCACTTGTGGATTAAAATGGACTTTTATGTGTCCAGAAATGGTCTTGAGCATATAAGGAAAACATATCAGTAACACCTCACAATAAATAACTTAGAGCTTATTCACTCAATGCCGAAGTAATAAAACAATATGTTTTCAATCTGCATAATTTAAAGTGAATTTTCAGACAAAAAAACCTTGCTTTCTTTTTAATGTACATTAATTTCAAGTCACAGGTAAAAGCCAATATGGAGATGCTGCAGTTTTCTAACAAAGACATATCAAAAAATTAGTAATTTTGACTTCATTTAATAGAAATGCAACAAAACTGTATCCATGGACTCTAGAGTGCGTTTCTTATTGCTTGGGATCACTAAAAGTTAAGTCATTTAGAAGCATGTGATCTTTCTGGGGCAGGAGGAATATATAGGGAAGCACAGCAGTTGGAAGTTAAAAATGAAATGGTTAAATATAATAAAGGAAAGAGGCAGGAAGTGCCAAAATCAGCAGGACTTAGAAAAGACTGTATATAGAACAGAACCCCCTGCCTCATTTAAGAATAGGTAGGAAGCCCAAATCCCACATTATCTCAGAAATTATGGGTCAGACTCTTCTAAGAACAAAACAGCATTGGAGACTGTGAAAGGAGGCCTGAAAGCTCAATAATCTCTAGAAAAATTAGAGCTCCCAGTAAGGGCTGAGATTTCCCATGGCACCATGCCAAGGCAGCAGCCCCTACATGACCCGAGACAAAAACCCACCCTCAGATCAGAGGCTGGCTTTCACACGGGACCACCTCTCTTCTGTCATGTCCCACTCCATCCTTCTCCCCCGCTCTACTCAGGGGAGATAAAAGAACAAGTTGCATCCCTGCAGGAAGTGGGAAACCACCACAAGAAAAGATGGTTTGGAAAATGTAAAAAATGCGTGGAAAGTACAGATGCAAAAGAGGGCAGAAGAGGGCAGAAATGTAATCTAATTTTAACATGCAAGGACATGTATTTCCCTAATTAAAGAACCTGATCCTGCCTGCTGAAGTAGGATTTTCTCTAGCTGGAACAAGGACATCAAAATGGTCTTCTGAGAGCTGCCGGAGTGGCCGAGCAGGACACCAGTGGTACGTGCAGTTATGTACCAATATATTTTCAAGTGCAAACTATATGAAATATTTTGCAGCACTTTTGCTCTATAGTGCATCAGGGTTTAAGATAATTTTGTATTTTTTGAAGGATTGGGAAAATATTCTCGTCGAGTAAAACCTACTCACAATAAGCACGGTTTTTTCCTCTTTCTAAATAAATAAATACTTAGTCTGCTGTCCAGCAGACTGGTGTCCTGCTCCCAGCAGTGACCATACCTCAACTGGCATATCTAGATGATGAAAATGAAAAATGATGTGATGGAAAATTGGATGAGTCTTAAAAGTGTTCTTGAGGGCGTTTTTATTATATCTAAAAATACATCTATCAATTATTTACCCACATGGTAAGTAAGAACACTCCATATTGAACACATTTAATGTGGTGAAGGACACCCACCCTGCTGCTGTGTCACACACAAAGGTCAGGTCAGCTTTCAATAGAGATACAATCTGTGCATGTTCTGGGTTAAACTCTTGAGTCTCAAAGGACTGTGCTGTATCGAGGCAAGCTGACAAGTCTTATGCACAAGTTGATGCAGGTAGAGGTCATTTTTCAAAAGTACCTCTATATTAAATGTCTGTTTTATATTTTTTCCATGTAAATAGATATTCATAGACATCAGATACTTGCAGGCAGTAAACAAGCCAAAGTACACACAGTGCCATCAGCTTTATTGAAAATTCTTAAATACATTAACAACAGACTGCTATGAAATGTTTAACATCCATTCTAATGAGTGTTTTAATCCCATGAATGATTATATTAATTCTTATGTGACATTAATTGTTCAAACCACGGGACCTTCAACTGAATATTGCAAAAGGTCATTTTCCAGCAAGGTGCAGGCTGTTAACAGGCAGGACAACAAGGATGACTGTAGGGCTGCTCCTTGCTGTGTCTGTCTGCAAGAGCCCAGGTGGTTCTCCAGGGGAGAAACCAGCTACAGGGGGATGTAAAAGCTCCCTGCTATGGGAACAGGTGCAGCTATTTTCCCTACACAGAAGCATTCCCTCTAATTTATCTATACATCTCAATGCTTAAGAGATTCAATCAAACCGGCCTCCCTCAAACAAAAGCAGAGCCCAGGGCACAGAGCCAGGAAAATAATTTCAGCAAACAACAAGTTCATTTCTTAGACACTTAATACATCAGACAGTTTTTCCTTGACCTTTTGACATTAGGGTTCTGCATACTATGTTAGTATGATTTAATCAAATATTAGTTTCTCCCAAAATGTTTTGTATTTGTAGGCTTAACTAATCAATTGTACTCTTTTGACAATTTAAAAAACAAAACAAAACACACCAAAAACTGAAAATCACAACAACAGCAGAACTAAGAGAAAAAAAACCCTAAAAATCCCTGCTTTATTCTTCACATACACCTTTTTTTTTTAAAAAAGGGAGGACACATTCAGTGTTACCTAAAATGGAAGTATTACGGGAATACTTTTATATAGAGCCGTACATGTTCAGATACACAGCACAATCAGATTTCCTAGGCAATTGGTTAACGTCTATAGTTGGTTGAAGATACTTTCGAGATAACATAACAAAAAGTACACAGAGAAATTAATTCTACTCAAAGAAGGCAAACAGTAATTAGCATTTCCTAATGTTATCAGTTTTGAGGAGATCCTATAATCAGCCTAATGGATAAACAGCCTGCAATGTGTAATATGCACGTCTTACAGGATTTTAAGTAGAGGATAAAAGATTTGTTTAAATTATGAACTTGAATTTTATTAATGTTGTTGCCAAAAGTAGATAACACATTCACATGAGACATCACTGAGCTTTCATCTATTGTATGTTAAAAGCAGTGTTTCAAAAATCTAATTTTGCAGATCATCAGATACATTAAGTGCTATGTTATTTTTCCATCCATGTTTTCAGAAGCATAAAAAATGCAAGACAAGTTAAGCAGAAATTAGTAAAAATATTTTTTCCATCCATCAACGCAGCATTGAAAAGTAATATTGAAGAAATTAGACATCAAGTACACAAACCTCTGGTGCATTTTAAAACGCTACCAGTAGTACTTGTCTCCATCTATTTTCTCCCTCTTAAAATTTCATTTAACAGTAATAAAAATTATATTTAACATAGGAAGTTTTAACAGAACATAGTCTAATGTAATCACATGAAAAAACACAGCATTTTCTTAAAGGTATAAATATCACAAGAGCTTGATAATCTCAGTGACTTTGAACACATTTTCTGTTCCTATTGCACACAAGGACAACAGCAAGTTAAAGACTCAATGCCTGATTTCACTTCCTGGCATCAGAAGCTGCAGAGCAACATTTTGAGGACAGCTTTTTGTAACTGCACAGAGATTCAAGTAATTCTAATAAGAAAATATTGTTCAGATGTACCATCACTTGATAACTAACCACAGAAGGAAATCAAGTACATTGAAAGAGGAAAAAATACCGAGAAGAAATAAGTCTCACTTACAACACTGGGAGGCAGCACTGGGTAATGGTTTCTTCTGGACTTCCTCCTGAAAGGAATACTAAAGGAGGGGAAAAAAAAAGGAAGGAACATAGACAGATAAGAAAGAAAATGGTAACTTTATGGCAGCATGTCACATATAAGAGAAAATATCCCTAGTAGTATCAAAGTACAATATCTATAAGCATAGTATCCATAATATATTCTCCTTTTCATCTGTATTTAAACATACTCCCAGAAGTCTCCTATTTTCTCATGCCAAAATCAAATATTACTAAGTGCACTTCTGTTTAAGGTGAAGTCTGCTTTAGAACAAGCACAGGCCGAATTACCAATTCTGAGACCACCAGTTAGACATCTAAAAGACCTGATTCTCCACACCACAATGCCAGTGTGACTGGGAGCTCCAAATTGGGAATAGGCCTGTTTATATCTAGACACTTCGGTACAGCTTTAACAGTTAAAAACTCATGTGGGCTCACAGCAACTCTGCAGTACAAGATGGAAGCAGTAAGGTAATTACTGTGCCTGGCAGGGCAAGAACACAATGTCTGCCCAGCCAGTACTTGCAAACTCTCCTGTGATCCACTTTACATCCAAAGTGAAGAATTTTTCATCCCATTTAATACTAAATTAGAGAACACAGAGGTATTTCAATTAGCCAGCTTTGACTTTTTACAAAGCTGTTTGTTACAGCATCAAAGCGTTCCCTAGGGGAATGCCAGTGGTTTTATTTTGTTATTCTCTTCTATCTTGTATTACACAGAGATATGAGAAAATTAGGACAATTGACCGAAATAATGAGAACAGTCTTTGCTAGGAAGAAAAGATCTGACAACAAAGGAAGTGGCAAACTTAGCAAGCTAGTTCTGCAGCCTGTGCAAAGCACAGCCACCAGACAGTGTTTCCTTGGATTTGGCAGGGATTAATGACCAGTTCTGTGCATGGAAGGTGACAACCTGCAGACTTCCACTGCAGTTATCTTCCAATTTCTGCTGTTTAAAATGCACAAGGGATCCTGAAAGGTGGTTAGTCTTATCATCAGCAAACTGCCAACCCACTGAGTTAATCAGGATTGTGAAAACAAGAACTGCCGGATCTCACAGCACTGACTGGTTGACAAAGTGGTGAAAGGAAGTCTGCTGATGAGCAATTTCAGTAGCACAGGACAGCAGTGGGTTCTGAATTATTATCCTCAGAGATCCCAGAATGGCAGCAGTTTGTTATTTTTAAGGCATCAGCCCGACGGCTATCAGGAGTCCCAAAGTGAAAATGGAATATTAAGTGTTTGTAGGAAGAGAGGCTGGAAAGCATTTCCATGACACCATATGAACTCCAAATGAACCTCCTTCTTGAATACTCCTGTGAAGCTTTAGTCTGTTCATTCATCATCTCAAACAGAGATAGCTGAACTTAAAACAAAGAAGACAAAGGCACAAAGTTGTCCTGTGCTAAAAAACACTGTGCAGACCAGGACTCTACAGCCCAAAAGGTGAAGCATGTAAAGCTGAGTGGCACAGACTGGACACAAGAGAATCAGTCCTTTAATTTCTCCAAACAAACCTGCCTCCAGCTGGTTTCTCAAACACCAGGTTTGTTTGCTCAGAGCAATTAAGATATTTCTTCAGGCAGTGCACAATTAAGGTGCTGAATTCCTTTGCACAAATATAACTGACCTGGGTGCATTTAAAGGGCAACTGGCATCCACAAAAGAAAAATCCTTTGAATGCTGTTCAACACAAGGATATTGCCTCTGGCTCTGGAAGTTCCCAAGCTACAAGTCACTGCCAGTTAGGGGAATATGCAAGGAAGATCTCATCCCCTTTCTGGCTGGCAAATGTGGAGAACTTTTGAAGAACCACCTTAGGTCAGGCCCTGTACAGGTATTTTTCTCCTTGGTCACAGTTAAAATCCACAATAAATCTGAGACCATTAGATCACAAATACAGAGCTATTATTTTGCTACTGGTATTTGATACAAGCATGCAGTTACTGGTAATTGATAAAAGCATGCAGGTAGCAAGCAATGCATGGCACTGCAGGAAAGGGGAGACTCAGAAAGCTCAGGATATCTTTCAGCAAGTACCAGCTCGGTGAAGCACTAGAGGGCACCTGAGCCTCGCTGAAGTACCTGAACTGCTGCTTCAGACCACAGGAGTGGGGAGGCACTACAGCAAGATCACTGACAGGACAACTCAGACTGAGCTTTTCCTCTACTCTTAGAAGCTCTCAAACTTTTAGGAAGGCAGGAGAGGCTGCCCTGAAGTCTTTTAAGTTTTTATCCACCCGAATGATGGTCTGTCCTCACTCAAAAAGAAAATCCACTTTATTCTCCTTCATCTGCACAGTAAACCACACACTGATATAATGAACAGAAAGGAATAGATGAAGGATCCCAGAACAAAAATCTCCTAAAGTCATTGCATTGGAAGAATATTTTGCAAGTTATCTTGCTATGGAAAGAGACTTGTGAAAGAGTTTTCACCAGCACCATGTTCTTACACAACGATGTTCATATCAACACATGAGTACTGGGCTTTGTTAAATGCTTCATTTCTGGTACAGGTATTAACATGTTAAATCTTGTTCTGAAAACCATATGAACTGTAAACAAAATTTTAGTCATGCAACAGTCTGTCTTAAAAATAAAAAAGTAACCTTTACTTTATTGCTGCTCAGCCAAGTACACACTAAAGCCAGGAAACCAAAGCCATAGCTACCGTGTATTCTAATACATTCTAATACAAAATTCATATAAACTGAACCATTAACAACTGCATTAGGATAAAAGCCAACAGCTCCAACAGTGCTCAGTTCAAACAAAGATTCAGTATCTTGCTTTGTATTCTTCAAGAAAACAGTCAACTGCAAAAAAGTCCCTTTTGACTTGATTTCACAAAAGGAACCTACCACAGCCTGTCAAAAATGTTTTCACTCTCTACTCTGGTAAAGCATGGTGCTTCCTTTCCTTTGAACATATTCACATCAACAAAACATTATTTGAGCACTTCCAGCATGCAGAAAAATATTCCTCTCCTTAACTCTAAACAGTACACTTGAGAAAAGAGTTCTGTAAGTAGTTCATGGAAGACTTGTAAATCATCAACATTTAGCAGTTACCATAATCACAGGGATCTAATACAAAGAATAAAAGCTAGTTATAAGACATTCAGGGCTAAATTATTCTTTCAATTTAGATATTTACCTCATCATCTCCCAGTGAATTTATTTGTTCTAATTTTCTGGTCCAGTATCTGGCCTCTTCTTCAGGAATATCTAAGTCAAAAAAGTAAGTCACACCACCTTATTAACCAGGCAACTTTGAATTCATCACCATTAGCATTACATATCACACACAAAAAACCCACACAGATTTTGAAGAAACAGGACTGACTTATGTTAGCACTCAGATGGAAAATAAACATTTTAAGAAGTAGCACAGTTCTTACACTGCTTTCTTGTTTAAATCTGATTAACCAAATGCACACTTACACAAAGGTAGGAAAAAAAAAGACAGACTGGTTCACATTTAATTCAAGCATTAGTTTGATGGAGAGCTATTTCACAATAGTATTTTAATACACTTGCTTATGCTTGATAACACATAACAAGAGCCTCTTCCGGAGGCTTTTTATAACCTCAGCAGAACACAGGCTGCCTTTGAATAGCACACCTTATGCACCTCCTGGTGTAACACAGATTAGGTACCAAACCATAAATGGTCTCTTATTTCTTTGCCAGCAATAAGCCAAAAATTTTGAGGGAATAAACAGAGTTACAGGCAGTCATATTTACATGAAAGCACATTCTTACTTTTACACCACACTGCAGCTTCATTGTGAAGTAAATCACAACACTTTTACTGTCTAGAAGAGTTACCAAGCTGACAGCAAGTAGAAAGCATTAACACTTTTATTTTGGTAACTATTTTCTATTTCACACTTTGAAGTAATATAGTGTCCTAATGGAACACTGACTTTTGCCACTCAAAATTTCACCTTCCAAAGCACATGCTTGGAGATGCAGATAACCTGCTGTGAAAAGCTTAACACAAAATTATTTAGGGATGGTGTGGTGTGAAAACACTGGAAAAGAAAAAAAATATTTTGGTTTGTTTTGTTTGGGTTTTTTTCTAGCCACTCAAAATCCCTGACTATAGCAACTTCTGAAATCTGGCTATTTATGGCTTGAAACTGCACAACTGCAGAAACTTCAAAGCTCACAGAGGAAGGAAATGGAGGGAGTGTTCCAGCTAAAAACACCACCAGCCCTGTAAGCTGACAGGAAGATAGTGCTAGACCAGTTCAGCTGGTTTTCCCATCTCCTGCAGCTCTTTACATTTTCAGGTGGCCTCAGAAGGAGCCAAGAAGCTTACATCCAAGAAGTTTGTTTCCCTGCAATGAACTGTACCCCATGGACACCACCACAATGATATGGTAAGTTATGCATTGGCAAAAATGGGAGAAGCAGGGCAGGGAGGCCTCCTGATGAAAACATGATTCCATCTGCTCTCACTCCTCACAGAAAAAAAGAACAGAATTTACTGGCTTTTCTACATGTGTCCTCTCTCAGCCACACAAACTATCATCTTATGAAGGCAATGACCCCAAAACACACAAAGCCAGCTGCTCTTTCTGAAGTACATTACTTTGTTGTTAAAACCTATTCGAAAACAAGGTAGGAGAAACATAAGTCTTGCACAACTACGAGAGTTGTAGAAACACATACATGTTTTTGATCATCAGGGCTGTGGATCACAGCTGCACAGATTTATTAGACAGTCTCTGCACAAATTAGGGTTGGCATTCAAAGTAAATCTGGACAGAACTGATCTAGAAAGAACGCATCAGCATACAACCTGATGAGGTTTAGGAGGACAAACTCCAACAATGACCTGAAACAATCCAAAAATTACCGCAAAGCCCATAGAATTGTCTTGGAAAGACAATTCTCTAAAAGATAAACTCATGAAATGAGAATTAAAGGTCAGAGCCCAAACAACTCAAATCTGGAGCCTGAAATCAAGACTAAGGAGACTGAGGAGGGGTGAAGCAATGATTACCATCAGCAGTGCAGAAACTGAGGATGTCTCAGGGTTACTAACCCTCAATGCTTTCACATACACCACGCCACTATACAGCGGCATGCCCAGGCATCAAGGAGCAATACTTGTCTCATAGATTTACAGGTCCTATCTTGTATCCCAGATGTCCATTTCATAAACAGAGCTATCAGATTTTTACTGCAGGACTGCTGCTTCTATTAAAACAGCTTCTTATGCAAGTCAGAGATCAAAATCAGCTACTGTCCAGATAACAGCTGCTTTAAGGACATCTTCTTGATCTCAGTGAAACTCTTGTCATCACTACTAATATCAGTAAAATTACTGTACAGAAAACTTTAAACATGAAGCAACTGGCCTGTGATCTTGAGTCAAGTTACCCGCTCAAAAGAAATGAGAAATTCTATCCCAGTGAGATACAATTTTCTATTTTTTGAGGAAACTTCCATTGTGTTTCACCCCCGTCAGCAGTTTCCTTGAGGCTGCTTTTTTGGAATGCACAGAGTGGAAATCCCTAGTGCAGAGATGACAGACTGCTTGCGAGGCCAAATCCACTGGCCAGCTCCTAAATCACTGCTCAGCTTTCCATTGACTACAATGGAAATTACTCCGCTACATTAACTATTGCTTACAAGATAAAAAGATGAACTAGTCCAGAGAGAAGCCATATGATGCCATCTCAGGATTCCACACTTGGTGAACAAAACAAGCAAGGCCACATGTCAGTGAAACAAAACTGCTGAAAAACAACAGAAAGGAGGGTAGGTAGATTCAACAGCTTTTGATGCTTATTAATTTGAAACCAACACAGAAACATGGCAAGCTTTACTGTCCTTGCCTTTACTGTCATCCTCAGCTGGAAGCTGAACCCCATATTCTCTCAGCTCCTGGCTTTCTGGGCTTGAATCTGTGGGGTCTATAAGCAGACAGCGACATGGCAATGGATGGAATGGAGGATCAGTAACTCCCACAGCCTCACTCAGGATTGAAGGCTCCAAGCTGAGCTGATGAGGGATTCCTGGGGACATGAGCAGGGGTGTGGGTGGAGGTCCCAGGTGAGGCTGCTCAGAGTGAATAAGCTTCCTGACACCTGGAACTGGTACACAGCAGCACAGGGACTTGTCAGACTGAAGAAGGAAAAAGAGGAGAATTCGGTGCATCCATCCAGACCACATAGCTCAGTTAAACTCCGTCAAGTAGCTAAATTCCTGCTTAGAGACCTCAAGCTTGGCAACATCCAGGCATTTCAAGCCTAAAGCTTTTCTTCTCCTCAGGTTTAGTGGTCCTTGCTCTGAGCCTTGTACATCACCTTGTGCCTTCTGAGTTTTTCCAAGCTGGGGCAAAATCCAGCTTGGCAGGAGTGAGAACAAGAGATGAAAGCAAGTGATACCCTCTCTCTCTCCCCATTTTCCTACAAGTGTTCACCTAGCTTTCTCTCTTCCCAGCTCCAAATTCTTCCCTTTCCCAATGTATGGGGATCTCCACAAGTTCTTACTGAAATGACTTTGCTGAACTGAGTTTTTCTTTCTGCTCAGTTCCCAAGACACTGTAACAAAGCACGTTTACCCTTCTTCATGGTTAGATGCAGATCAGCATGCTCCCAGCCTGGGAGTGTTGAGAACACTAAAAGCATCTTCACTCCAATTATCAGCTAGAAACTGCTTGGCACAGAACCAACCTGCTGTAGTTTGGGAGCCAAAAGCATTTTTGAGTACTGCATCCTGTGAGGGATTTGTACACAGTCACTGCACTTCTAAAAAAGGGGGACAGAGTAAAATTGCTATCAAAGAGAACAATTTTACTCTTGAAAAGCAGCATCCTGAAAAGTCTGTGCCAACATACAATCACTGCATCAAAACAATAATAGCAAAATTGTCTTCTCCCTACCAGAAAATTTTCTAAACTGACCAAGGAAAGCTGTACCACTTCCTTGTCTGTCTCGCTCCAAAGAAGAAATAGATATGATCAGAGGAGAAAGTGGCTCCAACCTGTCTTGGCAAACAACCACTTCTTGCCATGAAGAAGGCAGTTCATTGCCATTTTTAATACACTACCAAGTACAAAAATGCTTCTCACCCTAAAGGGTAGTGTCAACTCTCATCAATGTTTCGCATTTCCCGTTCTCACTCTTTGTTGCACTTTCATAGCAGAGGATTTTCCGTTCTGTTTCTGTGAGACTGAATATTCAAGAACATGGGACTGGCAGAGAGCATGAGATGACAGCCTGGTGCCCAGCACTGCAGTCCATCACACAGGTATGCAGCACAGAAGGGCCCACAGACCTGCCCTCCCCTGTACAGCATGTGCTGATGTCACACTAACTGACCACAAGGCAACAGCTGCATCTGGAACATGCAGTGGGACACACAGGGAACATATGAAGGCCACCACTGCTCTTTGTCCTATTACAAATCTGGCCATTGACAAAGTTTAACTCCTGCAAGACCTCAGGAAAGCTTATCTTCTGTCACCCAGAGCAGAGACAAAACTGCCACCAGTCTTTGTTAGGAGATGACTGCTTCCCAACTCCAAGCCTGGTAAATACTTGAAAACAGCTTTATATGAAAAAAAACCCCAAATCTCTAAGTTGCCTTCATCATGTACTACTACGACTGTCAGCATCAGCACATTTTGCATTAATTTCAGCTTTAGCAGTTGCCAGTCTCCAGAGTACCAGGAGAAGAGATACCAGGAAGGAAGAATCTTGAATGTATCTAATGGAAGCAGAAGCAGCAAACTAATCCCGGATAAATATAGTGCAAACAACAAACCAGTTTCTAAACCTCTTTGCATACACGATCATGTTTTAAATCAAGGACTTCAGCTTTTCTGGTTTTCAAATTCATTTATTCTCTTTTACAAACCCTTAAAAACCTCTTAAGCTCCACCTAAATACAATGAAATATTTTAAACACATCAAATAACCTGGAGTACTGCATCTTCGTGCATCTAAATGAGAGACAACAACCAGAAATGAAAAAAAAAAGCACAGAAGCACAGCCAAACAGGAGAACACACAGGTTTTTTTAAAGCTGCTATCCCAGGCAGCAGTGCTTTACCCAACTTGAAAAGCAGCACAAGCTGTACATGAGCCCACACATCACTCTCATTCTCATGTATCTACAACAGCCAGGAGATCTTTACCTGGGAAACAAAAAATGGTAAGCAATGTTCCTAAGTGTCACTCCAAACCTCCTGTTACAAAAACCTTGCCTCTACAGCCCAGCTGCTGACTTAAGAACTTCCACAGCAACCAGTGATCCATTCAGTTCCCTGTGTAGGTTTAAAGCAGCAGTTCCCAACTCCTATGACAGCAAATTTTAACAAGTAGGGCACTAAGAATCCATACTGCTGCCATCCAGCTGAAGGGAAACTGACCTGTAAATCCATCAGGAGAGATGCACAGGCAGTGCTGTGAGCTCCATGCTGCCCTCCAAGTGTCACAGCACCTGGGCAAGGAGACAGAGCCAAATCCATGGTACAGAGTCCTTCTCTGTCTCAGAGGTGATGGCAGGAGACACTCAGTCATAGTGTCTCCTGCTTTTCAACCTGCTTCTGACCTTGCCATGGCACCTCAGACTGAAAATGGAGATCCAAGCAAAAACTGCAGCACTCTTCAAGGGAAGAGCACCCTTTGAAGAGCTAACTCATACACCCATTTTTCCTGGACATTATGCAACCCTGGACAGGCAGACAACTTTTCACATCCTAAAACAAAAACCCCTCAATATAGCAGTATGGAATCTGTGTCATTTCAGTATTTGGCATGGTAAGCAATGAAATAAGCAACAGGTATGCTTTAAATGATCAATTGTGTCAAAAACAAGAATCAGGAAAGCCTTTCTACTTATTTACTGCTCTGAATGAAATTCTACTTCTCCAAATATAACAATGTAAAATAGTAGTATAAATCCCCCAAAAGAAACAAAGTTTGGTTTCTCTAAGTATAGCAGTAGGGAGAAAACACATTATTCTTTAAGTATTCTGATTTTTAAAAATCAGATGTTCTAACACATTTACATGGAATCTGTTTTCTTATACTTGAAAAAATACCTCAAAATGCAATGGCAGTCTATAATATGAATTGTAGAAGCAAGTAAATTCTCTTTTGGACACTCTCAGAATACAAAGGGAGACAGCAGAACTTCATTTTCTTTCAAAGCAGTAACAGTTTACAAGCGTGTCAGAATGAACTTAGATGAGAAGTCAGTGGCTACAAGCCTTGTCTTCAGCTCTGTGTGCTTTTTCTATCCCTCCCAGAAGCCTCAACACTTGTCCCAAAGAACCATGATTTCCTTGTGAGGTGAAACAGGCTTACTCCTCCTCTTGCATAACAAGTAATTTCAGTAATAAACTTCCCATGACAGCAGTGAAACACCAGGATATTTCCATGGGGAAGAGGGATGGCTCCCGACCAAGATCAGACAGCTGTCAGGACAGCTGCGGTGTCAGGTACCTACTCCCCTTTGCACACTGGACTGTAGTTAAAGAGCAGCGACACTACATCTTCAGAACACTGTGCTCCCCCTCAAGTACAACCATCCAGGGGACTGTGTACTCACAACACAAAACACAATTTGTACTGACTATCCAACTGCAGGACCGAGGCCTGCATCATCCCCTCTATCGGGAAGGGTGGTATGAGACCCACAGATGTTCATGTCCTAACTTCTTCCCACAACAGATGGACAATCCTGATAGGTGCTGACCAAACGCCAGTGTCTGCACAATTGCTCTACCCCTGCTTAGAGCACAGTACAAATTGCTCACACTGACTGGGGCTTTGCAGCAAAAAGGATACAACAGGCAGAGGGGGAGGGATGAGCCTTGCAATGACACAACACTTGAAACACTTCAATGCTCAGTGCATGAAAAAGAAAATAGCACAAACTCCAAAAACATCACCTCTGTTCTTGATCCCAAGCATCGGCTTAGAGAAGTTAAGCCTGTGATGCATTTTGGCTAAGGACTTACGTTTGGGGTTTATTTGGTTTGCGGTTTGTTTTTGTTTGATTAAGTGAAATAAAATTCAAAAATTACATACAACTTTACTTGGCATCAGTTTGCTCCATCTAGCTGCTTTTCCATATTCTGTATTTTTCAACCACAAGTAATTTCCAGAAAGGCAGTTCTCACAACATTAAGTTATTTATATACTCTGCTAATGATTATGTTCATGAGCACTAAGCATTAATGTTTCACTAACTGAACTGCACGCATCTAAGAGGCCTATGTGCATTCACCACAGAACAGCTCTAATAACACACTCTACCTCTTCTAGAGCCAAATTTGTCTAGATTCAAAGAAGCAAATGCTCCCTGCTTAGGAAGAAAATGTGTGAACACAATCCTGAGGACTATTAGAAGAAAAAACTGCTGCTAGTCTAAATATTCCAGCATCCAGGGACTTTCAAATATTTCATACTTATTCAGATCTTGTTAGAAAGAGGCCAAACAAAAAATGAATACCAGCCACATGACCTCCACGGAACTACACTAACAGAACTGAGAATGAACACAACTTGATTATAAACTTCAAGTTATTCCCACCTTCTCTCCACTGTCAGCACCCTGTGTAAGTTATGGAAATGCACTCACCAAAAGGTAATTCAAATCTTGTGTCCAGCAAAATTTTATGAGGAGTTGGGTTCTTGGTTCCACAGATTTCATCATGTTTCATTACAACTTCTGCCTCCAGTGTAGACCACTCCCCAGGACCTTCCTGTGAATCAAAAGCCTTAAGTGAACGAACATTCAAGTCTCAAGAACTTTATGCACCAACTCTCACACATTTGCTTGAAGAGTCCAAAAATAGCTTTACAGCATTGTCAACTCTATTTTAACATCAAATTGCATCCATTCAGCACGCACTGGCTTTTCCTTCAAAGTGGATTTCTTCCAAATGTCAGAGGCATCTACCAGGGCAAGCAGATGAGAAGTGCTGCCTTCTCAGTGGATCTGCAAAGGTAAACCCTCAAAGGCAGGACTGAGGAGTGCCTGGACAGCAAGAGAAATTGAGCACCAGCCAGACCTCATGGCCCCACTGCAGGGCATCTCCACTCCTTTCCTTTTATGGAAAATATAATCTATCTCTCCCTGTTCAAATCCAATAATCTTCTAAGTAAATACCCTGAAATTTGAGTTTAAAATGCTTAGCTGCAACAACTGCCAAACTCAGTAGCTAGGGCAGTCACAGACATTGGCACATCCCACTTCCTACTTCTGTCCATATATATTAGCACAGGTAAACCTTTCAACACTGGAACCAGAAGCCCTAAGAAGATACTGCAGATGTGCTCTGGGCCTACCTTGTCAGCTGGAAAAGGAAGAGGTCTTTAGCAGTAAGTCATAAAAATCTGAGCATCAGACTAAACAGTCAGTCCTTAATATTTCAGACACTTGTCTCTTAAGTGTTCCTTAACAAATTAGGCCCTAATTCTTGAGTCCACACAAGTGAAACAACCCCTGTGTAAGCTCAGTTGTGATCTCACTTCAAAATCAAAATCAATGTGATGAGACAGCCCTCTCTGCTCACTCAGCCTTCCGACTTTGCAAGAGGAAGTTTCACTGAGGAGCGGCATCTGGGCTTCATCAGGCCAGATTTGTAATGCATTGATTGTCAACACTGGAGCAAATAAAGGTTCTCTGTCAGCTTAACCTCATCAGACTGGTGAATGGCCTTCAGAGCAATCCATACGGTCCCAACCAAGGTGTCCCATATCAGCCCTTTGTTCCATACTTCCACAATCAGGCCCAGGTCCAGCCGACTGATCTCACTGCAAGAAAAGTAAAGGCAGCACAGATGAGAAAAAAGCAGAATACAATCTAATTTTGTTTCATGTTCTGCATTACCACCATGACTATACCACTGAACTATTTCCACAGACCTGTGTCAAGCTACAGAGAGCTCCTGCAAGTGTGTGGCTGAGGCAGTTCATACTCACAGGGAATACCAGTTTCTAGTAATTCAAAGTTTAATACTAATTACACAAAGAGTGCAAACTAAAACCCTGAACTATGTCATGCACGAACTGCCAGTTGGGATCTCACCTCTGCAGCTATGTACACAGGAGGAGGAAGTGTACCTTGAACCAAAACCTAGAGGTGAGCTATTCTTTGTCATAAGGCACCCCATTTCTAACAAAGTGGTTGTCTCCCTTGGCAGCACAAGCAACACAAGTGTACTCTGGAAGGTGCAAACATGCCAATACTTATCTGTCAGTGGAGCTATTCCTTGCCAAAAGTAACAGTCCCAAATCTAGCATAGCTGCATCAGCAGTACTAACTATTGCTCATGGCTGTGTTGCACCACTTCTGCTCCAGCACCAGCTACTTCCACATGGCCACTGAGTGACAGGTTCTTGGAAATACTGATCTAAAGGTTTTCACAAACATTTTGCCTCTCATTAACGAAAGGATGCATCTCAAATTTGCTTCTTCTCAGTGTTTTATAGCATTTATGCCTTGCTTTTGCATGATGTTTTATAACATGCCTACTTCAGAATAGCCTAACACATACACAGCAGACACTGGTAAAAACAACAGAGAAGAATCCTGAGCTGTCTGTTGATACCACAGCTGTCTCACACTTATCAGGAAGAAAGGCTATCCCCTGTAATTTTTTGAGTTCACGGCTTCCCTTTATTGCAACTGTTAATCCCCAAAAGTAGCTATCTTGGACAGTCAGTGCTGCTGCCCTCTGCCCAAACATATCCAGGTTACAGCTATCAAGGAAATTCAAAAGCATTTTAGTCCCTTATAGACTGTCATCACGTCCAAAACAAGAAAGAACTGCTGCAAATCCAAGCACCCACTTGAACTTTGCCTCTGTCTTGCAACTAAAAGAGAACATCACATCTTCAAAGTTCAAGACAAACCCTACAGCGACAGTAAAGCACATTAATGTCTATTTTAAATCCAAGTGCTTCTGTTCTTGTTTGGGATGCAGGAATTGAGGTCAGCAGTGTCCAGTACTTGGGTGGCTCAGTCTGCAACAGTTCAAAATCAAGCTCTTACAACAGGCTTCTTTGAGTTTACTGCTGGCATCTTGCAATCGAGTCTCCAGCATCCTCTGCTCCGATAGGGTTACTCAGTATGGCCAACAGCTCTACCAGCACTGCTCTGCCCTCACCCTGATGGATATTCATCTGATTTGCAGGCTGATGATGACTGGCTGGCTACTGGTTGGAACACTGTGAGGCCAAAAAGGGAAGGCAAGGAAGAAATATTCTATTTTCAGTCACTGCATCAAATCACATACTTTGCTTCAACATACACTGTCAGAGCAAGATACTGGCCATGATACACCCATAGAGAACTCCAAAGGACAGGTCACCAGGTAAGAATAATAAATAAAAAGAATTTCTGTACAGTGGCTGTGATTGCCTTTGTGTCTCCCTTTCTCCACCTTCTGGTTAGATGCTGAACAGCTTCTAAGAACAAAAGAACTGAGATTGAAATTTGGTATCCCTCCCTTTCCATACACACAGAGGATTTAAATAAAGCCATTTCTCACAACTTCAACACCAATTTAATCAGTGTGTTCTAAACATCAGTTTGCACTTTCACTCGAAGTGTTTCCTGCAAATATGCGGCAAATACGCAGCAAACATGCACTTCTTTTAAAGCTCCTTCAAAATTCGAAGATGTCCCCAAGGAATACATTGAAGTGCTTCACTGGTCTGGTAAATAACCAAATCTCAAACAACACCAGAGCCCCAAATTCTGCAGTGTTATCTCTCACAAGGAGTTTGGAGCAAAACCAACAAACACAGACAGGAAGCTTTTTTTTTGCTTGTAGTCTATTCTTCCACTATGCTTCATGAAAAAGGTAAAAACTGCACAGACATTAAAGCATCCTTCCCTTGGGGAAACACTGCTGTGCTCAGAATCCTTTTCCCACTACAGAAAGAAAAAGACCAAACTAGAGAACAGCAGTATTGGAATACCAGCACTATTTCCCCTGGGACAACTTAATGTACACAGGATCATGCAAAACATATTCGTTCCCACATGTAATACATCTGTTATGAGGAGACACCAGAACTACTGTGCAGTTGCCTGGCTAAAGCAGGGGCAATAATGGCGAGGTAGTTCAGCTAATATTCTGCTTCCATATTCCCTAGCAACTAATTATGGAGCGTCTCAGTGACCTTACAGCATGCTAGCTAAGCTCCCAGCTGATACCAGAGTGCAGCTCCAGGAGCAGCTTGAAGGGAAGGAGGAGGAGCAACCACAGGAGCCTTCATCCAACACATTCAAGTGCTTTCCTTAAATCACTGCTGAAAAGTCTCCTCTGTAGCCGGTCATGTTTCAAGTCAGCTCCTGCCCACAAGATGAGCACAAATCACAGGCAGAGTTAGTAGTTTGGGTATGGGCTTGTGATTTGGAGGACAGGTACAATTCCTTATCCCAGCCTTACCCAGTCCTGAATGTTTCACATCAGTGACAGCCATGGCCTCTGTCTGACCAAGAGCTGCAGAGCTAAGCAGATGGTGGTGTTCAGGAGCATGTGTGTTTCACCAGATGCCAAAGGACAGGCTCCAGACTCTCCGTGCAGGAGCACACACCTCTTGTGCTACTCCAGAAGCAGAGTGCCATCAAAAAAGGGAGGCAGAAGCATAGCTATGATGGAAATACTGTACTGACTAAGGTGACCTCCTTAACCTGAGGTGACAACCTCCCACTTTCAGCTGAGGGGAAACAAACTGCTGCTGGATTAGGAGACATATTCACAAAATTCTGTGGGGGTCTCTTAGTACAGCTACTATGTAAACACCTCAAAGCACTCAGAAAACAGCAGCACTAGCTTTGACCCCACAAGATGAGTACAACATCATTCCCCCATTTAATAAATTTAGTTCAATTTGCCTTACAAAGCCATAGAAACAGAAGCAGATGCAGTATAATCAATAAGTCATTCATCCACCAGAAAAAAAAAAAACAAACACCATCCTAAAAGATACTGGGAAATCCTTGGCTACATGTGAGGTCTGTGAGGACCAAAGTAAATCAGAAGTGCCAACTGCAGCAGAAGCCCTAGAAAAGCTGGAACAAACTGGTTCTGCTGCTCATGGAGCAGCTCCTAGCTGAGGTAACCAAGATCACCGTGTACAGGCCCTGAGTGCACTAAAAACAACCCTTAATTACCCTGACCAGCCTCTCCAGGGCCTGACACACCCACATCCTCTTCCCACGCCCAGGAGCTCCATTTAAAAACTCAGCTATGGGCCTTTGGTCCTTGCCTAAGCTGTGTTGTACGTGTGTGTGCACGTGTGTGTGCGCATGTGTCTGTCTGTCTGTCTGTGTCTGAGCCTACAGGCACAGCTGTGCACATACTGTCCAAGAACAACCTGAATCCAGACACAACCCATACAGTAACTTCTCAGCTCAACCTCACACTTGGCTCCTCACTATAGATCTGACTGGCAATTGCCAGTCTATGGCATCAGCAGAGACAATCTCCCAACACACATCCTCCACCACAGGACAATGTGTACAACAGGAAAGAAAATTATTTAGGTTGTAACCAGGTTTGTTCATTTTACCTACCCAAATGTGCTGATTCATACACACACTAACAGCTCTGTATGAACACCAGGGCTGTGGAAGGATCCAACCATGAGCACCTCGTGCTGTGCAACACCATACTTACAACATAAAATCCTGTTCCCAGCAGGGTTGGTCACCTCGCACAGCCACTGTCGTGCTCTTCACATTTTGCACTTTCAGGGTCACATACGTATTGAATTTATCTGGGGAACAAGACACAAAATGTCATCTCCATTGTCATACCCTTTCATCATATCACCTGCAACACTGCAAGGTTTTCAGTCAGTACAGAGCATTCAGAGAGAGCCCAGGTGAAAAGTCCATATGGGAAGATACCACTGGGTTTCAAAAGCCCAATGTTCAAGATGCTTTTCACCTGCATCAAATTTTCAATCGCAGCTTTTTTAGAAATCTAAACAGAAATGAACAAAACCACGCAACTGTTTACTTGCAGTGAGACATGTACAAAGAGAGTAAAATCCTAAAGAACACAGACATTATGATGCTGCTCCTGAAATGCAGACAAGAGGAAGAAGAGACAGTCTGAAGGCACAGGACCCATCATGAATACCAAGCCGAGTGAAAAACAAACCTGCAAATCATAAAAGCAAGAGGTTGGTTTGGTCATACCACCTCTTCCCTTCTGACCCAATTGCTCTCCTAGCCCCAACCCAGTTTTACACCTGCCAGGCCACAAAGAACTTTACAGGCCAGTCAGGGGCAAAAGAAAAATACAGACTTTTTGTAAAGTGTGCTGAAACTGACCTGACCTAGGAAAACCACATTACACTCACACCTTGGCAAGACAGCCTCTGTTCGGATGTTTTGATTTTTATTTTAAATCTGAAGAAAAATCCTGGAAGAACTTTTTTCCAAGCAGCAAAGCACAGACACATTCAAAATGTGAATATCAGCACCCAAGAATGAACAAACTTATGAATTTGACATTGTCCTGAACAACATCCTTGTCTCTATATCAGAGAACCATGGATTTGATGGATGGACTACTCTGTGAATAAAGAACTGGCTAGCTGGCCACACCCAGAGACTTGTGGTAAGTGATTCATTGTCCACTTGGTGACCAGTGACAAGTGGTGTGTCCCTCGGGGTGAGAACTAGGGCTGATACTGTGCAGTATCTTTGCCAGTGACAGGGACAGTGGGACCAAGGGCATCCTCAGCAAGTTCACTGATGACACCGAGCCGTGTGGTGCAGTCACACTCAGGAGGGAAGGGATGCCATCCAGAAGGACTGGACAGGCTAGAGAGGTGAGACTGTGCAAACTACATGAGGCTGGTTGATGAGTAACTCCACATAAGCCAGCAATGTGTGCTTGCAGCCCAGAAAGCCAAGTGTAACCTGGGATGCATCCAAAGGAGCATGGGCAGCAGGTCAAGGGAGGCAACTCACCCCCTCTACCCTTGTGAAATTCCACCTGGATTACTGCACACAGTTCTGGTGACCCCAACATTGGGAAGGATGTGGAAGTGTTGGAGCAAGTCCAGAGGAGGAAACAAAGTTGGTAAGAGGACTGGAGCACCACCCCTATGAAGATAGGCTCAGAAAGTTGGGGCATTCAACCTGGAGAAGAGGTTATGTGGAGATCTCACAGCAACCTTCCAGTATCTGAAGGGGCCTACAGGGAATCCAGAAAGGGGCTCTTCATCAGGGACTGTAGTGAGAGGACAGGGAATAATAGGTACAGACTGAAAGAGGGAATATTTAGTTAGATATTAGGAAGAAATTCTTTATTGTGAAGGTGTTTATTGTGAACACTGGCACAGATTCCCCAAGGAAGCTGCGGACGCCCAATCCTGATAGTGTTCAAGGCCAGGTTGGATAAGGCACTGGGCCACCTGGTATAGTAGGAGGTATTCCTGCCCATGGCATAGGACTAGATGATTCTTCAGGTCCCTTCCAACTCCTCAGCATTCTACAACTGTGTAATTGTCATGCATCATTGCTGTGGGTTACTATAGCACACCTCAGCATCTAGCTTCCAACATCCTCACATAAAGGGAGGAAACAGAAATTACATGATCCAGGAGTCAGAGTCACTAAATTGTGATTCCTTCATATCCAGTTACTCGTTACTACATTACCCTTATCTGTCTGTTTTACTCCTGCATCCTCCTGGGACATGGAGCTTGTCCCAGGAGGATGTGGAAACCACACACCACGGCTGAGTTAAACCTAGACCAGAGGACTAATCTTTTGCATCTGTGAGCAGGCTTCTTGCTTAGGGAAAGGATAAAGTACACACTATCTCCCTTCCAGTCCAGGCATTCAGTTTTCCTTCCCTGGAAATTCAAGGTGCACAGACAGATCTTGATATGCCGTGGAATATGGATGAGTCCTGTAAAGTTTTCTGCCATAACCTGAGGATAGCTATATCCAAAAAATAAGACTGAAAAAATAAGTAATGAATACAGCTGTGCCACTGTTTTAGATCTAAATACCTGAATAGGTGTTGCTCTGAAGTTTTTATTTATAAGCACTTTTTATAAGTGCTTATTCTTTTGTAAACTGTATCTGAATATCTTTTGTTATCTGATGAACCTATTTGATGGCTAAGGGATTCCTTGCTTACTTCTGAACCACAGTGAAAAGAAGTTGCCCAGACTGTAAATTCTGGGTGTCACCAGCTGTTTGCTTTTGTTTTATTATGCAGACACAAAACCTAGCGGATGGGATTTTAATTCCAAGCAAAGTCATTATGGACTGCCACATAAGACAATGATTCACTTCTGCAGTTCCATCCAATCCCAGTCAGGATCGAGAAGGCACTAAATCCACAGAGGCACACACCAGTTCTGCTTAGTGGACATTTTCAGACCCTGTTTTGAACAGGGAGAGAGGCAGGATGAGATGAAAGGGCTGGGTGGGTGGGAAGGGTGACAGTAAGGAACACATTTTGACATTCATCACCTGTTCAGGTCACATTGAAAAGACAGATGTTTCTTACCACTGTGACACCAGGTCACAGCCTCAAGTTTTCTACTAACTCAGGATGCCTGGAATCTCAGGGTAGATTATGTCACTCCTAAGGAGAACATGGAGGGGCTGAGACAAGGTGGAGGAAAACCAGAGATAGCAGCACGAACAGTAGTGAGAGAGCAGGGGTCCCCATTGCTGCAAACAGGCAGTAGAGCATGGCTTACCTGGTGGTCCATGGAGTTTAGCTTTTTTTACTGTAAAGAGAAAAAAGGAAAAGAACAAAATGAGAAGCTGTTAGTGATTTTTTCCTGCTACAGTTTCTTTTGAGTTAAAGCATCACAGCGCATCATATTAACTGGATAACATCCCCTGCACAATCTTGGTAGCTGGAAATCCACACTCAGTTAAACAGATCTGGAGACAAAAACTCCTTTGTACCCCCATGGCACCTCTCAAAAGTGAATTTAAAAAACAATCACAGGCTTAATGTTTGGAAAGCAGTGTGATATGGCCAATGCAAAGCAATCTCAAAATCTGTCCTTTGCAACCAGAAGTTACTGCTACCTAGCAAGATGTCATTTCATGCCCCCTCATTTACAAAGTTACTTATAAACACTCTAGAAGAAAAAATCATTTCTTTATATACAAAGAAATTCTCCTAAAACTGTATCGCAGGCTTTCAACCCCAAATTGAAAATAATAAAGCCTTAATAGCAGCTCCATAAGTAGCTCTATACAATGACACTGTCAATTAAATTAAATAAGGCAAACAAACAGCAGTGTAAACTCAAATGTCATTTTTACAAGCTCTACTCTGTTAATTTAATTCCAGGACAGTATTTATACATAAAAATAGAATTGTTAAAACATAAAACAGTATTGGCTCTTATCTCACCAGATGGAGAAGGTCCATGTCCACCTAGGGGAGATTTTGTTTACATTTCCCTTTTGCAAGCTCATATCCTCACCAGAATTACTAAATGTAAGCACTAAAAGAAGATATCTCTAGGCTCCAGCTAGTTTTCCCAGTGAAAATCTAACACTAAGAAGAAAACATATTTAACAAGCTAGGAAGCAAGATACATCAGAGAGCAAAATTATTTAAAAGGTGGTGCACTGAAGTTTCCTCCAGAAAACAGGGCTGCCAATACTTATTAGAGGCTCATAGTGTGCAGCTTACAAGACAGAAGTTCTAGAAAGAAACATAAAAAACTTCAAACAAAATTTTTAAAAAATGCCCTGACACAGTTACACACAGAGCTGCAAGGGAGTGTGATGCTGGAGTGGAGAACGGTCTTGCTATTTCAGAAATTCTCCTTTGTTAGCATTTACATTCCAGGTAGATGTTTGCAAGAAGGAAAATGCTGTACCAGGTACAGTATGCACTATTACTGTTAAAAGGGCTGTAGCTTTCTCCTAGACTGACAAGGCCAACAAGCCTTTAGGTCCAAAATAAATTGGCTCATTTTTTCCCAGATTCAGGGCCTGAAGCATTCCTGATGCTAAACTTAATGGTGCAAGCAAAACATACAACAGTGTGGGCCAGTGTTCTTGCTGACTGAAGATACAGATGCCTTTTAATCTCCAAATCAGTCTGTTTAACCACTGAGAAATATGCAGGACAATCTATCCACTTTCTAGGTTCCTCTGCATACCACACAAAAGCAGACATTTCATGAAATACTGCCCTGGAGTGGGCAGGCACCAGCTTATCTATGAACCTCCCCCTCCCCTCCTTTGCAAGAGGCAGGAGACAAAGAAACAAGTGCATGTGCTTGGGGAAGAAAAGGCAAAGGAGAGCAGGGAACACACAAGAAGCTCCAGTTCCGCTATTGCTAGCACAGTGGAACTAGGGAAGCACAAGCAACCCCAGTGCAGAAATTTGGTATTATTTGCTAAAAAGGCAGCTGGGGTGGGCCACTGGCTTCTAAATACAGAGAAAAGACAAAGCCTCTGCAGCAGTAAAAGGCAAAGATGCCGTTTGTACATTGTGGTCACAGCCTCTAAATATTCAGAGGCTCCTTTGATGAAAGGCAACAAACCCTGCACTGCCTCGGCAGCTGAGAGGGGTGTCTGTGTGGGGCTTCAGCAAAAGCTGTCCCAGGGCTTGAAGCAACAGGGATTTCCCAGCGAAGCAGCCAGACTAAGCAAAGATCAGAAGCTGGTTACAGACTCACATGACAAAAATGGAATCTTTACTAATTCCCTGGAATGAGCACCAGACCTCTAGAAAAACTGCATATCATGAATCACACCTTCAGCTGCAGAAACAGAGCTTACAACTGAGGGCTGAATCGCAAACCTGGGAGTCTCATCTCGTCAGTCATTCTTTTGCTCTATCTGCAACCCTGCACAGCATGTCCAAAAAGTTCCCAAGAAAAGTGACTTGGATATGGTTTTATTTTGTTAACCCCAAAGAAAAGCACTTCTTAGAGGTGCATTGCAATGGTGCAGCTCCCAGATCATCTCCCAGGATTGGAGGGGAAACTGCAGGATTTCCAATATAAGAGCTTGAATTTTGGGGAGTTTAGAGCTGGAATGGGCTGCTAGGCACAGCTAAGGCCCAGCCTGTTTGTAAACCCAGACAATCTGTAAGTCAGATGCACTGCACTGAAGACCATGAACTATGCCACGAAGGACCACAGCTTTCCAAAGGAGCACTACTAGGAAAACTTTTGTACCCAGACCCGCTCCTTTTCTCTAGTTAAAGCTCCTCTATGCCAAGCACTCAAGGAAGGACTCAAAGGTATTATGAAGCTCTACAGAAGCCTGATGCACCAATTACTCAGCATTACAGCAAAGGCTGAAAAGTCATTGCTACATGATGAAGTATGACAGTACTTTGAAATCAAGCCATGTGCAACAGTACATTTTTATAATATAAAATCTCATTTTTATAATACAAAACCTGTACCACAAAATGAAACCATTCTTTAGAGCACCCAGCAACACCAGGTTTTACAGGTACAGTTGCTCCTGCATTGCCACAAAGCAAAAACCTAACATAATGTAAGTTAGTGGTCTAGATGTGGTATTTCCTGACTCACTCCCAGTTATCCCACAGTACTCCTAGTCTGTGGGAGAGAAGCATTCTTAAACCAGCTGGGGATGTCAAGTTCTGTTCAGTTTCAAATAGCTTCTCTCAGCAAACTGGGCAGCACACAGAGTCCATGCATTCAGATGCAAATATCAAACTGTGCCAATCCTATGCCATTGCACAGGACAAGCAGGACACCAGAGAGGGAATGAAAATAATATAGAAAATTAGAAAGGAAGGCAAGACCTAGTGCTTTGCACTGCCATGTGTGAGCACTTCATGAAACAGATGCACAGAGATGCACCTGCTCTCCCTGCACAATCTCCAAAAAAGACTTGAGCATATCAGATATACAGCTATTCCAAGGAATTCTTACAAAGCAGAAAAAACTTGATGTAAACATCAAATTCATCTGGAGATTTTTTTTTCCCTCTGAGCATGTCTTAGTATTTTGGCAATGCTCTAATAAAGAGACAAAAAAGAAATAAAGTTTAAGTATTGCCTGCAACTTACAAAACCAAAATAAAACAAAATCTACAAAAAGCCACAACAAGATTCCAGATGCTCTACAGCCTTCACTTACAAAGGATTAGAGGGTCAGACAAACTCATAAAGACTATGAAAGGAAAACACAAGCCAGGAATTGCAAAAAAAAAGGCCCAGAGTCACTGTGGAGGATGAAAAAAACAACAGCAGAGCATACATCAGAGTATTCTTAAATTCAGTTCTAAGGAGAAAGCCTTATCCGCGTATTTTTTAAATAGTTTGATAATATTTTTTCCTGAGCAGGTGCTACACACACGAGTAAGAGAACTAAAATTAAGCATGCCAAATTACTGCAGGGCTCAGAAAACATCCTGCTCAAACCTCCTCACACAGTCATATTCAGTTAAAGGGATCCCGAGTGTTCCGAACACCTGCACATCCTAGATCACCTTTAACACGTGCTTGCAAATGAGAGGAATGCAACGCAGGGAGTGCCTGAGCAGATGGCCAAAAGATTACATTCTAACTTAATCCAGCACATGACTTACCACCCGATCACTCCCCGAACTAGAACAAAACCTGCATCTCTTTGCAGGGGACAATAAAGTGGCATAGAGGAGGGGCTGTGGGAGAAATTAGAAGAAGGGAAGGGTGCAGTTTTAAGCAATGCTGAAAGCAGAGCATTCAAAATGCATTTTCCTGATCAGCTATTTGATAAATAGCTTCCTCCTCCCTGTGAAACACAAATGCAGTATTAATGTGTTTTCGAGTGCACTCTAACTTCTACAGTAACTTTCCCAGCAGAACAGCAGAATCAATACATACTTCCATTGCACTCTGCTTTTCTCACCTTTTCCAGGTACTCAGACTTCAGTGTACAGTGACATGCAGCACTGGGTGCAAAGGTTGCTTAAACAACAGAAATAAGATCACAGCAAGCTGCTGATACTACCCAGGGCTAGTTCAAAAGACCAAATTCAAAGCCCGTGCAGCCTCCAGCAGGCACGCAGAAGGCAGGGGAACCCTTCTGGGAGAGACGCAATGATTAGGCAGTGCTCCAGCCCTTCATATGTGTTACACTTTTAAACTTTGGAAACAATTTTGCTGCCTGAACTCTGTACTAATAGCAATGGCACATGTATCCCATGGCAGAGCCAGAAACTCAACACCTCCCACTCACTTCTTGGAAGTTATTGAAAAAATCTGACAGGGTGGCAAGTGGCTCAAGACTGGCACTTTTAACAAGGACTGCTCTGTCCCTGGAAAACCCGCCCTGACACACAAGGACTTTTCACAGAATAAAAGAATGGGTCAGGCTGGAAGGGACCACAAGGGGTCATCTGGCCCAACCTCCTTGCTCAAGCAGGGTCATCCCAGAGCACATAGCACAGGACTGTGTCCAGAGGGCTCTTGAATATCTCCAGTGAGGCAGATCCCACAACCTCTTTCCCTCCTCTGGAAATCAAAACATGCTCAGACTCTGCAAACTCTCATCTTCTACCTGAGGGTGAGGAACCCTGTTCTTTCCTGCTCCTTAAACCCAAAAGGTACTCCAGGTTGGAGGAAGCAGACCCCATGAAGTGACCTCACCTGTGATTTTAACTCAGTCACTGTTTTGTTTCACACAATCCCTATTAAAGCCCAGCAGCATCAGTTATGCCATTAACTGCATAGTAGAAAAGCAGTGCAGACTGTGCCAGGAAACTCTTCTCCCTTCACAATTTCTATGAAAGGAAAAGCTGGATAAAACAGTAGTTTAGTGGTTTCCCAAGTCTGTTACAAAGATTCAGTGTGACACAGCCATCTTGGTATTTCCAGCCTGAGACAGGTGTAAAAAGAAAGGCTTCACTGCATTCTCATACATTCACAGTTAATTTATGTTCAGCAGGAAGAGATTTCCCTGACCTAGCTCAGAGGAAGGACAATTGCACAGGAGGCCCCAGGGACCCACCAACACTCAGCAGCACCTCAACAGCTTCTGCTGTAACTGCAGAGCCCAGAGCAGGGTCTGCTTGGACTCCAGCTTCTCCCAGCAGAGCCCTGAAGAGCTGGGGTGGTTACTGCAGGGAAGGCTCCTACAGCCTCAAGGGCCACTGAGAGACACAGGACCTAAGTCACATCCCATTACTTTATACTTTGTTTTTCTGCCAGGCAAAACAAACCACAGGTTTGCATATAAACATTGTTCCGCTCAAGCAGGGAAGAGAGTACTTTATTCCTCAGTGTATTCTCTTTGAGAATGACGTGAGAGAAGCACAGTGGGTACCTTCATGGACCAACAGTCCTAAAAGCTGAGACCGAATTCACAGTACACGGGGGAGGGGGGGGGATAACATTCTGTAATTGCTTCATGTGAAAGGAGGGCTGGGCTGATCAGAGAACCGCTCTGCTGCCAGAAGGAAGAGCCATTGTGAAATGCCATTCTGCTTGGTAAGTGGCAAAGAGCAGGAACAGAGTGCGGATTTTCAACAGTATCCAAAGAACTGAGGTTGCATCTAAGGACAGAATTTTCTGACTTAGTACATGAAACAGTCCTTCAAAATCCATTACCCCTCTGATTGAGACAACTGTGCGGGAACCCAGATAGCCAACTTTACCTCAACTGAACCGAGGGATCAATCTGCTTTAATAAGGAGTCCGGAATAAATGGAATAGACGTGATATGAGTTCATTAATTTTTAATAGTTCGTAGAAATGAAAAAAAAAACCCAACATACCACAAAGCACTATATTGCAGTTTTCAATCATGTAGCAAAGAACTTTCTTCAATTTGACCACTCTGAATGTCCACAGGACAGATCGACTTGCCCTTCCCAAGGCCTTGGGAGCCACATCAAACAAAGGGAAGGTACATTCCCTTCAGCAACCAGCCATTACTCATGGATTCTTATCAGGAAGGGGGTGGGCAAAAGAGAGATTCTAATCTGTTGTCTGTGACAGCAAATTGATCTACCCAAGAGATTTCTGTATTGCCAGATGTCTTGAAAATGAATTAGAATCCTTCCTAATTCACATGAATTAGCATCTTCCTGCTCAGATGATCTGCAAATGTATTACTCTGTCCAGAGGCACAAAAAGCTACTACGTTTATTTGATTTACAATACAGTTTCCAACAAACAGCTTTCTACCAGCCACTCCACTCTTCCTGCCCACTGGACAGTGACTGATAGCAGCTGGGACATGTGACTGCCTGCAGGGTTTTCCAAATCTCTGTGATAAGGAGACACATATTCAGTACTCCCATTCAAGGTTCAGCACCATTTTCTAGATGATTTCCAGGAAAGAACTACATAAAGTACACAACCCAGCGACTCCCCACACTGCCAAACCTCACTAGATTCCCTGTTCCTCTGAAAATTCTCCAGTCAGTTAAGATCCAGGCCTCACACGCACACAAGCACCACGACCTGCAGAAAGATAGCACCCCACTTGCTCCCCTCCCTAGTTCAGACACTCCACAATTTGGGACTGACAGATCAGTCCCAAAGTGATATTGCTGCCTGATTCTCATTACTAAACTTGACCCCAGTATTTGTTTCTTGCCAGAATTTTCACCTGTATGGGATGAACTCTGGCAAGCAAAGTATTGAAATCTAAGCAGAAAATGCCTAGCTTTTACATGTAAAAGCTATATATGTAAATGTATATATATGTTATAGTCTCATCTACAGCTCTATCACTGCCATAGCCCACAAACATCAGAGCAACACAGCACAGTGACTGGATATCTGGACTATTCCCCAGTATTTCACACACAGAAACTTGGGAGAGCTGGCAGGACAGCATGATGGCAAATCTACACAAACCTGAGCAAACCCACAGTTAATACACTGTGCTGATCCAGTTTTAAAATGAAAGATACATTCAGGAATTCTGCTCAGCCCTCCAGTCTGATCCCCTTAGTGAAGCAGGTAATTTCCTACCTCCTGCAAATATTGTCACTTTACAGCTCAGCTTTTGCATAAAACTTTGTAAGTGTATAAAGCACAGCTCAGCTTACATCAGAGCTTCATTGTGATTAATTTCTTCCATCCCTACCGAAGTTACTAGATAATGTAAACAGAACAAATTAAAAAACTGGGTAGGAAACCCTTTCTGGTATTTGCACATATTCCTCACATTCTTACGGCATACCTGGAGGAGCAGATAAACTTTGCAAATCCTTTGGCAAGAGTTGTTTAACTGAGGGGGTTATTTTATAATAAAACTCAGGTCTCATCAGCAAAAGAATCCTTCTTTTTAAAGGGTCTACTTCTCTAAAAGGTATTTTATGCAACAGAAGGGGTGACAATTTGCTTTCTATTCTGGTTTAATGTACTAGGCAGTTAATGTAAATAGACTTTTGAACACTTTCAGTGACAAAATAGATTTAGACAGTTAAGAGACACATCTAGGTCTTGTTTACAGGTTAATCTGTTACCAGATCTGATTTGACACACTGACTTAACATCACACAGGTTTTCAACTTCCTGAACTGAAGGGTTTCATATATATTCTTGTTTGTTGCATAGCTCAAGAAGTCACCTGCCTGAAATACTCTTTGAACTATTTCAGCAACAGAAATTCACAGGTGAAGAAACCACTACTGCAATTAAAAAAAAAACCCTGAAGTCGTGCTGAAGAAGATATGGGGATTGCAGTTGTAAACAGAGTTTTGGACAGAATAATGAAATGCATCCAAAACACAAACTGAGTTTTACTAGGGAACCACAGAACAGGAAAAATGGAACTTAAATTAAGTATGCAATTTGTAGAAAACAACTGTCACAGGGGACTGAATGCAAAAGGAAAATTAAAGAGCTCTGCAACTGATTCCTTCCTTGACGTAGATATCAGATTCCTCTTCCTAATTCTTACACCAGCATTTCTCAGGAAAGTAGTATCAGGATGCAAGGTCAGGATGTTTTTTGTTGGTTTGAAAACAGTATCTGAAGTAGAGCAACTAGGACAAGGTTCACAGAGAGGAGGAGAGGGAGGAGACTCACAAAACAACAGGTCCCAAAACCTAGAAGTACCCTCATCTATGAACTTCTACGTAAATACCTTGATTTTACTAAAAATCTAGCACAGAACACTGGCAAAATATATACAATACACCATGATCATTCAGCACTGCAAAAGGAATCCAGCATTTTAAAACATGCCAGTCATTTTATCCAAAAAAGCCTCAGGAGATCGTAACAATAAAATGCTTAAAACATTGATAAGCTATTTGGTAAACCACAGCTCAAATCTTTATTACATTAAACATTAGCACTTAGTGAAACTTCTGCTTTGAAGCAGAGGCTGCAAGAAGTTTACTTACAGCTGATCCCAGAAAAAGCTTCCTGAAAGGCAGTAGGAAGCATTCAATTGATTTCAGATAAAAAACAGCTGAAATAAGCTTGACAATATTGTTTCTTCTGTCTGGGAGGAGAAAAAACCAAAGTGTATTCATGAACCATACAGCCAAGAAAGCTGGAATCACATCCTAGAAGCCGTAAAGAAAGTAGAACGTGCAGGTCTTGAACCTTAAAACCTCCTGAAACAGATTTGCACTGCCAGTGAATCCAGAGTGTCAACAGCCCATTAAATATTTTCCAGTTTTTACATGAAATATACTTGGAACCAGAAAAAGCGTAGAAGCTTCTTCATCCAGGCAGCCTGTGTGGTGAAATGCTGAGCAGGAGAGAGAAGGAAGACATGGCACTTGAGGAGAGAAGTGGAATTCCTAACACCAGAACACTGTTCCAGAAATCCCCATCACTGCAGATGCTCCTCCAGTCCTTGAGTGTATCTATCCCCCTTTCTCCTGCCTGCATGGTCCTCCAGTTCAGATGGCAGTCAGGTAGTCTCAGGACACTTCTCCAGCCAGCACAAAACAGACCAAACCCCTGAGTTAAAGTCATCTTTCAAGTACTTAGAACAATAACTGAGAGTCATAAGCCATCTTCTGTCCACTCTAGGACTTGCTGAAACGACAGCCTCCCAGTGCCCAGATAAAAATCTTTCCTCTACACAATGCATCTCATTATTGTCCTTAAAGGCTGTGCAGAAAGTATTTGCTCCAGCTCTCAGGAGCCCCACAGCCAGTGCTGGAGTACAGGATGCATTCCAGCCTGCATGCTGCTCTGCAGAGTCCTTTACCTCATTACTCACCTTTTCAACTTACCTGGCAACAATCATGATCTCAGTGCAAACTGACAAGGTAATTCTAGCAAGGCAAGAGACAGCATCCTCAGATGCTTATTCAGAATTGTGATTTGCTCCTTCATAGTCCTCCCACAGATATGTTAATGTCTATCTGAAATTTCACTCTGCTCCTAGCCGTCACCTTAACAGGCATTTGCTCAAGCCAAAGGCCCAAGCTCTTACACACAGTGGAGCATTCAAACTATCTTCAGATGGTTTTCTTCAATGAGAAAAGGCTCTGAATTGTCAGTTTTCCTGTCCTACTTCTCCACAAAGAACCACAGCCAAGTAACACAAGAATATTCACAAGCAAGATACCACAGAGACCCTTTTTGCTGTCTCACAGATGTTTACCTTCTGGTTACCGCCTCTCCCCCTACCAGCACCATGACAATGCCAGTCAGATATGTCATTCATTGCTCCCAAAACATCAGTTGTTTCAGTAAGTCTGACAGTCCCACTGCTCAAATTAGATGGTGGAATTCCTAAAGAACCACTTTGACATCAATGGCATCTTGCACTTTGGTCCCAAAGCAGATGTCTTCTGCCCTGCAGACCAAGGGCTCTTTCCACACCTTCAGCCAGAGTTTGTACGAAGAAAAACCGTATCATGAGAGTAAGGGCTGCAGATATGAGATATGAGCCCATATCTTATCCACAAAAACATCTAGACAATTCCCAAAAAAGAGCATGACATGATGATACATGTACCTACTTTACAAATTAATATGCCCCTAAGCTTAGGACCCAGAGGTGACATTTTTGAAAGCGGAGTTTCACGTGGTCTATTCTACCACCAAATTTCCTTCATCCCCAACATAATCAAGGCTTAAGGGTGCCAACAGTTTCAGGGGAATTCAACAGCAAGGGGGAATACATGCTTCAGACACCTCACTTCATAGTTTAGCTATTTTGCTATACACACTTGCTGTCACTTGACAGCAGTATTGGATGTTTTAAAGAAGACAACACAAGCAAACCTGTATCACCCTGCATGGAGAAGAAAGGGACTATCAAAGAGAGAAAAGATGCTTTGCTACTTGCCTGACCCAGCAAAAACAATCTGGCTTTTTTAAAATTGAAGAGCCTCCTGCCAACCACATTACCCAAAAGAAAATCCTTCAGTTTTGTGGGGCTCTAAGCAGAGAGCTAAGTACCTTATTGCTACCACCACCAGTCCTCAAGGGCAAATACATACACCTCAGCTGACTGAGTAATCCCTCCGAGCTTTGGCCTGACCTAGTACAGGCAGGTGACCATCACCTCCAACTGACTGGTCTGGATCAGTTACACTTTTCTTGAGAAGTGGGAAAACAAACATACACTGAAGTTTTGCTATGACATGCTTACAAGACTCTGTTTTTGTCCAAAGTTTGGTCTCCAGGAGGCTGGGAAGTAGAATGTGGTGATGGAGAAATGGATTTGATACTGTGTGTGTAAGAGAACACCTTGCAAACAAAAAGGAAACTAAGGCTTTAGCCAACTTCCCTGATTTCAGAGAACAGCTAAATCCACCTATACAAATTTACCCTACAAACACTTAAATCAGTTGCTAAAAAGAAATCCTTGCAACATCTATTTCTTCTTTTAGGCTGACCAACAGAGACACATTTCTCAAGATCCACTGAATTTTCTGCTCAGCAGCTGCTTTGAACTGAGCAGTGAGGACAGGAACAAAATCTCTTATTCAAATCACAGAGATTAAGAGAGGTTAATCCTCCTGACGCTGGCAACACGGACAGCTCTGTCAGGCGACCTGGTTCCCCAACCAAGAGGTGAACTAAACATTAATCCGAGCTGCCACGCCTCTCCAATATTCTCCTGCAGCCTTAATATAATTAGTCAAAAAGCAGCTTGGGTGCAATGTACTGGAGCGAGTTACTGTGTGTCTGACTCTCAAAAGATGTATTCTGTCAGACTGTGCTTTGGTCACTCTGCCTTAGGGGGTTCCCTACAGGTTACAGATTTCTCCTGAACTTTTAACTGTTTTATGATCAGAAAAGACAGCATCCTACTCCTGAATCTGTGCCTCATCATGAAAAAAAAACAAACCATAAAATCTTACAGAATTCTTAAAGATGTAAGATAAATACTACTGGACAGAGTAGTAAAGAAGGCTTCCAATTTTCAGTGCCCTCTTTGGAATTCTGCAAGATCCAGAAATACAATATTTTAAGTTAGTGGCAGAAATATATTAAGTTATTGGAAATGCCTTGATTAAGGGAACAAACCCACACTACCTAATTTTACACAAAACAGACTGCAACTTACATATGCCTCCTGCTGCCAAAGACTAAGGAAATATGCATAATGAAAGCCATATCCTTGCACCAGAAGGCAGGAAAAGAGACAGACTGATGATGTATCAAGTCTGCTAGGAGCCAGTCTGAGCTGGTAAACTGACTTTGATGACAAAGCANGCCAAAGAGCAAATATAAAAAGGATTTAAAAACTCCACACACAACAAAAACCTCTTATTAGTAGTTCAGAAACCAGATGAATGGAGAAATTGGTTTCTTCAGGTTTGGGGGGCGTATTTATTTTGAAAATAAGATACACCTACCTACAGAATCATTTCTTCCAAGGCACAGAGGACATGCAGCTTCTGCTCAGACATTGTACACACAGGTAAAGGCCACTTAAATTACTAGAATCTTGCCAGAGTTATTAGATCAAATCACACAGCCTGGTCACAGCCAAGGTAACAGCTGCTGGAAGACAGAAGTACTGTGGTACCAAAGAGGAAAGAGCAGAAATAACAGAACAAAACCACTTGTGTGCTTGTCATTTGGCGAGTCCTTTTCTCCTGTCAACAAAAGTCACCTGAACAGTCTCCCCAGTGACTCAGGTTTCTATACTCCCTGTTCAGACTTAGTGTAAACAAGATGCACCCTGGAAAAAGAGTTGCTGACTAACCACACCAGTAGTGATTGGCACCTAATCACAGCCTTGGTCAATTTTCTGGTAGTTTCGATTTCAGTTACAGGATTGCAAGCACTCAGCCAACTGGAACACAGTTACTTGTCAAGCAGGACTGAGTACAAGCTTGTCCTGAAAGGCACTGAGATAAAATGTATATTAAAAAGTATCACTGTTCAACTTCAGAAGCCTAGTATATTCACCAAAAGAGAAACTCAAAAATAAAGCAACAGCGCATTTGTGGTGGATTCGGTAAATTTTTATATATACGTATTTTTTAAGCAAAAACATCCCACCACCAGCTTCCAGGAAAAACACCTGTGTCTTCCACACCAAATAATGAAGGAGAACTGGTCTAGCATGAAAAATGTTTTTAAGTGAAATATTAATAAAATCTTATTGACATAAAATATCAAAATATTATTATGTTTGGCTTCACAAAACAGAGAAAATATTAATGTATAGAAGGCAGAAATAAGCTTGACGGTGAGCATTCGGAAAGAGTAAAAGAACTGGTTAGGGTATGAGCTATGGCATAACTGAATGGTATTTCAGGCAGGAACAGGAGATCTAATAACAAAACACTGTTGGCAAACTATACCTTTTCAGTCTGATTTTTATCTTCACATTCACAAACTGCTCGGACAATAGTGGTTCCTGGAGGACACCCACAAATTGCAGAAATAGGACAGTTAGATTGCCATCTAAAAGAGCTGCACCTCACAAACACATTTGCACTCATCTGCCAATACTTTTGTTTTGACACAGTATGTACACAAAGAACTGAACCATAAGAAAGTCTTACTAATGACAAGGAGTCTGCCCAAGACTGTTCTCCTGAGAGTTTGCTTGCACTTGGGCCTCCATAAAAAATAAGGTGAAAATCCACCAGGTTAAATACTCGAAGAATCAAAATCATTAACCAAAATAAACAGCCTCAGGTAACATCAGAGTATGAGCAATTTCCTTCACATGTAGGTTCTTTTCCTTATTATTATTTATAAATAAGGAAGATGCTACATCAAAATTTTACCTTAATAGACAGTTTGTCTACAACAATTAGCTGTCAGAACAGTAACTCACATCACAATGAAGTTAGTGCAGTGAGGATCACAAGAATGGAAGGATCGTTTGGGATCACCAGCTTTAATGTTGCTTCTCCCAACAGCTGGACCACTTAAACCATTCAAAATCATTCCTACCTTCCAGCCAACACTTTAATTAATGGTATGAGTATACCTTCTATATCTTATGTCAACACTATTCCCCCTCTCAATGTTTTTCCTCACCCCATCTGTAATTTCCTGATGTTTCTAATGGACGCAAGTCACAGATCCCATCAGATTCTGTTTACCAGCATAGTGCAGAGACACAAGGACTCCCCAACATCTCCTTTCACTAAATTCTACATTTTTGAGAAATGCTTGTCATTGTACAGTTTTTTTACAGAATATCAACTCATTTTCATTCTCACTCTCCTCAGGGGTCATTGAATCCTTCCTGCATTATATTTATTTGCTTCAAAATTTACTATGTAATTAGGATTTTTCTTAAAAACACCTTTGACACACTTTTTTTTTTTCTTGCCATGACACAAGTGGAACACACCTATATGCTTCTCCTACTAGTCTTTGCAACATAACTAGCCTCTGCTACAGTCAGCTCCTTATACTCTTTACACGTCTTTTGCCAATTACAATTTTCTTTAAAAAGAAGTCTGCTATAGGATTTGTGAGATATTACAGAAGTACAAATAGATGCATGCTTTTATCTAGAAACAAGAGGCTAGCCCAGAGCAATCTTCCTCTTGCAAACCCGTGTCATATTTCATACGATACCCTTCCACAATTCTTCCACCTGTCTATAAAATTTTTATCATTCTCTCCTAAAAGTTTATTTTAAACCTTACATATTGTTACAGTCCTGCCTGCTTTTGAAGATAAGATCACATTTATCACTCATCTCCTTTATTTTCCTGCCAATCCACAGAAATCACCTCTATTCCTCTCTGGCAAGTGTTGCATGTTTTAGCACACTGGGATACAGAGTGCTAAAACTCAAATTCAGGGTATTAAAATTTTTCCTCCTACTCCTGTGCCTCAGTTTCATAAGAAACAATTCCTATAGTCCAGGGACAATATCCAGCCCATCTTGACACAACTCCCTGTGCCCATGCACAGAATTCTGATTCCTCCCCCTGTGGAGGCTGGCTGTTTCCCCTTTTCATGTGACCAAAGCACCTTCTGTTACCTGGTTCACTACCATTTGCAAGATGCCACATTGTCTGCTGAGGTGGAAGCCCCTGCCTTAGCCCTGGACTTCCTGATCCCCAAGATACACCTTCCTTTACTGTTTTTTTGCCCACACCTCTCAGAGGTTCTCTGTTTGCCTAGCATATCCTGACGCAATGAACAGGTGAATCATCAGCTCTGGGGTAATTTCCTAGGTGGAGCCTTTTCTGTTATTTGAGATGCTAATATTTACCCCTATAGCTTCCCAGAATTTAATGCTCTCCTCCATATCCATCCTTCTCACTTCACCAAGAAGCCTCTTCAGTCTCCCTGGAGGATTGACAATGGCTAATCTACATGTTCATCTGTTTACCTTCACTTAGTTTCAACTGTGATCATTCAAACCAAGTTCACTTCCATGTCCAAGTTCCCTGAAGCATCTTCTGTGCCTCTCAAAGTCACATCTACAGTTCAGTACATCAATTTTGTGGCTTTAGTCACTGCCTGATGGTGAAACCATCAGATAACATAGGTCCCTGTACCCCAGCCAGGACCAACAGCATATATTCTCTGGTGTGGGGAGTCAGTCCTTCACAATAAGAATACCCAGAAATATTTTGCTCTATCCATGTTACGAGATTCTTACCCACATTTAAATCCTGGACTACGTGCAGTAGATCTCTTGTGCTATCACAGCAAAATCTCTTATCAGCTCTTCCCAAAGCAATTTCAGCCCAGCTGGTTCTCTTTTATCCACACTAATGCTGCTTTACAATTTTGCATCACCAAACCCCAGTGGAATTTTCCCAGTCACCTCTATTCCTCTCTCTCTAGAGTAGGACATCCCCTACAACATCTCTTTTTCCCTCATAACCCCTATTCCTCATGACTCCTGCTAACCTTTTGGGGGCTAGTTCTGAGTCCTAAACTAAGAGCCCTCTTCCCACCACTTCAGTCACAGCTTCCCATTTTCCTTTATAATACTAATGTGTTTGCATCCTCTTGGAAAACTAACTCAACACCACGAATTCAAATGTTTTACATTGTTTACTTCATGTAACTGTAGCACTTGTCATATCAGATTCAGGTAACCCCAAGTTCATCCCCAACACCAGCTCTTCCCCAACATTCTATGAGAAAAAAAGAAATATACAATGGAGGCCCCAAGGAAGTGTGCACAGAGTTAACTCATATATATTCAAACTTCTGTCATGTGCTGCTCTCCTCCAATACAGCCTGAACACGTTTCTACATCATTTGACTGAAGTGTCAGGTTTATATTGAACAGTAACTTCAAACTCAAGTTTACAACAGAAGTAAAAGTTTCGTTGGTCGAGCTCTGTTAAACTGCACTCCTCCCACCTAGCAAAAGTGTACCAATATCCTGGTTTAACACTGCGACCTAATAGGCCATGGCATGTCTTGATCTCCTTTTAACCATGGAAAAATATGTAAACACTTTTCATTATAGTCACATTAGTCATAATATAACATTCACATGCCTCTACTCAAGTAACAGGCGTTACCAAACCCCGTTTTTCCCAATCCTTAAGTACTGGAAGGGATAGGAGTACAACTTTCATAATAGCTTCTTCAACCTAAGGAAAGGCACACCAGCTTCTGCTGTTTTGATGCTGAAGCTAGTAAACCATTTCAGCATAAAAAGCAGAAATTTGTCACATATGATGATAATCAACATAAAGCTGCCAAGAACCACAGAAAATCCTTCATCAATTTTAGTCCAGAATCCTGATCTTTTTCTGTTAGACCTCAGGTTGTTATAATAAAAAAAACCTATGTACTACAGAGGGTCATATTAGATGATTACAACAATCCATTCTGGCCTTATAACTGTGGAGTTTCTAAGCAGTTAATCTCCTCAAAAAATCTCCTACTAAAATGGAGCATACACAGACTCCACTTACTTAATTGGAGAGGTCAAAATCTAATAATATTCTGCACATGCAGCAAGTTATACCACGTAGAAAAGGCTGAGATTAAACTACTGTTTCATGTCCATTTTTCCCTCCCTACTAATCCATATCCATGTTGCATGACAAATTCAAGAAGCACACTACAAGTTTAGGTTCAGATCAGGAGCTCAAGGTTGGGGGATGTCCGAATCACAAAACATTGAGAATTTCATTTAAAACCAAGACTTTATTAATCTACAAAATAGCGCTGTAATTTTGGTAGGGTTAGAAATCTCAAATCCAAAAACAAAGGCAATCTCAGCTTTCTAGTAATTTATGACTTCTGGGACTCTCAAAGAGGAGCCACATGAAGCGTGAAGAAGCCAAACAATCTCCTGAAGAACACAACCTGCTTGCCTTTAAAGAAATCTTACAACAAAGAATAACTCATGAAATTTGGAAGGGGGAAAAAAAGAGGAATGGCAATTTTCTACAGTATGTGTAATAGTTTACTCAGCAGTCAAATTCCTTCCTCACACAAAGCTGACAAACTACTTTGGTACCAACTGTCTGGTACTCCTGGCCCTACAGAAAGAAACAATTACTGAAGATTTCCAGAATAAGGGTTTGCAGCTCTCCAGTGTGTAACTGCAGCCATAACACTCCACAAGGACTTTGTTTGCAGAGGACTGAGGTTGTTGAAACAGAAGAGCGTGTGGTAACTACATGTGAATAATCGCAGGTACAGAGAATCTGAAGACCCTGGACATCTTCTGAAAACTTGGTCTGAAGTTTATACAAGTCTTTAGGAAAGAAAAATGTCTCTAATAGGTTTTTCTCTAGAAATTCAGTATCTACACATTCATCAGCTTTATGTTGATTATAATATGTGACAGATTTCTGCTTTTAATGCCGAAGTTGCTTACTAACTTCAGCATCAAAACAGTAGAAGTTGGTGTGCCTTTCCTTAGCTTGGAGAAGCTGTTATGAAAGTTGTATTCCTTGCCATTCCAGTATTTAAGGATTGGGAAAAATGGAGTTTGGTAATAATGTTGGACAAAAGCCATACATATTCTTCAGAACCAGGTGATGCAGTTCCTTCACAGTTCCCTTTGCCTTATCCAAGCATGCCTGAATCCCTGGCATACAGACTGCACCACTGTGCTGCCACAACGGCTCAGAAAGTGAAGGGTTTTCATGGTCCACCACACTTGGCTCCAGATCCAAAATCCTTTCAGCAGATGCCAACAAAGACAACAGCAGGCTGGTTATATGGTGAAGACTTTGTCTGAACAGAGCGGCAACCCAAAAGTCAAGGGACAAAGCATGTTATTTTTATTTTTTTAATGATGGTTTTTAAGCTGAGTATTACTACATTGACCTGAGCAGAGAAAATGAAAGTGTGCCAATACTCAGAAGCATAATTCTGCAGTTATTTTATGCTTAATAATTAGGTCTCCATGGTGGAAATGTTGGAGTCTATTTAGCAGAGCATTTAAGTTGTAAAGATTTAAGAGAGTTAAGTCACAGGAGCTTTAAGTAATAAGGTTAAAACCAGTATTCCTTAAAGGGACACGGTCCCTTGAAGCCAAATTTCTTTTCAAACTTGCCAACTGTTTTAGGCTAAAGATTATCTTGAGTAAGACACCTCCTCTTATCCTTCATCAGACAAGACATCCCAGTCCAATTCACTTTCCATTCACACATATGTTCAACTGCAAGGAAGAGCGTCAAGAGACTGAGGCCGGCACAAAGCTGTTGAAACACCATACCTTCTTTATGTTTTTAAATGCTCTGACCTGCCAGATGCAGGAATCCAAAAGGGAACAAAATCAGGATAACTCCTTTAACAGTTTCTATCCCATGTACCCTGTCCAGCAATATTAAGACTTCTACATACTCAAGCGTGGCCAGCAAAAGTAAATCCCACAAACGAAGCAGGCAACATTTATTCACACCTGACACTGCCCCAATTTAATTCACTCTCAGCACGAGGTTTTCATGAACTGAAGCTCTCTCAGCATATGCTTCCATGTTGAATGCATGGACCAAATCCTGCACAAATTCTGTCCAAATCCCACCCTACTTGTGTGACAAAAGGATGAATATGCACTCGAGAGCAGTATGCCAGAGGGAACATAAACTAAGTCACAACCATTAGCTGGCAGCATTCACTTTCATTTTCAGGATGCCCACATCCAGCTATCACAGAGGCAGTACACCTGCCAGTCCTGTGCTCCAATTCCTTGCCACTTTCCACAACAGCAGAACATGAATCCAGGCCATAATATGGTGCTTAAGAAGTTCAAAAGAAGTTCAGCATCAGTCAAAAAAATTTATCAAATGAGGATTTCTCATCATGTAACTTGATCCTCCAGCCACAGCTGGTCTCTTGCACTCTTTACTACACAAGAAGGGAAAGGCCACTAATACCTGTAGGTACTCAATGTTTTGTTATTTTGAAGCGTAATTATTCAATTATTCAAAGTTCATAACTTAAATAACTTAAAAGGACAGTAAGAAATCTGTTTTGAAAGCCTGATCAAAGAGTTGGCTAGCTCAGCTGTTTACGATGCAACAAGTAAGTCACATTTGCATCTTTTAATGAAATTATCAACCAGAGATTTCTCAATTTAACTTTTTTTTTTTTAATCTGGATTAGACTTAAAGCTTTCTTCCTGGCTGAAATAGACATATAGATGCACATAATGTATTTCACAACGTATTTAGCTGAAATCTGCTCATCGTAGAAGATAGCATTACTCGTATAAAGACAGTTAAACAGAGAAATGCTGGAGAGCTCATATGCCTGCCAGCACTTCTTCAGCTCTTTCAAAACTTGCAAATAGCATTCCAACTCAACAACTCTTAAGCCGCAGAACAACTGTTTTGGATCACCACTCCAATTTTCTCTACAAAACAGTTATTTAATAGTCACCTGCAGTAGCTGTGATCAAATCAAATACAACATGGGCTGTCCAAAAACAATCCCCAGCAATACATAAAGGACATTTCAGAGGGGTTTAATTTCATAAAATTGAGAGTAATTACTACCAATTGACTGAGAAGAATGAATTTGAACCAAAACTGTCATAGTTAGATTCAGGAATCATTTATTAGGTGTTTTCCAGGGGACCAAAAAGCCACTACTCCTCAAGGAAGAAGGATAACTGAATTTCATTCTACCTGAAAGAGCTATAAAGCCATGGTGAAATACAAGAAATAAACTGTATTGACACAGGTTACGTGGTCCGAGATGTAGGAAGATAAATGCAGGGAAAAGCAAGAGAGTTAAATATAACTTAAAATCTGAATAGAGACAAAAACACCAACAAGGTTATTGCCATACAGACACATCAGCTAAGTTAACTGCTAATGGTGAGAAAGCATTAGGCATCCCATAAACATTTGCCCCATTCTCAGGAAGAAGCAAGCACCTATGAGATCGGGTACTTTCCAGCCCATCGGCAAGTGAATATAATATTAAATATCCAGTGTGAAAGTAATAAAAATCAGAAGGTCTAGAAAACGGCAATTCACATGTCAGTGAAGCAGTCTGTAAGGCAGTGACCTTTGTTTTAAATGCATCCAGAGAGATTAGAAAGGAGGCTCCAAGAAGAGCAGAGTATGACACCCAAGGTGGCACTCAGAGCACACTTGTAGGAGGTCAGGTACCTACAGATCACTGAGCACTCCAGACAAATGTGTGAAATGTCTAAGGAGTTAAAGTTCTGGTGAAGAAAAAAGATGCCTACTATTCAGCACTGGCTTGGAAAGACTGATCTAAACTGTGCTCACATGTAATTTTTTGAGACATGCAACTTAAGGAGGGTAGAACAGTCTCAATAAAGTGTAAAACGGCATAGTATGGTGGGTATCCAGTGAAACAGTAACAGTCACTGGAGAGGCTGGCCCTGATCAGTGGTGTTTCCCATTCAAATGCCTGCCATATTTCACTCCTGCTCAATTGGGCATTTGCCATTTGCACAAAACCAAGAGGACACAGAAGCCATGAAAAGGCAAATAATAAAAGCAGAATTTTGCACAGCAGCCTAGTCAGGTATAAGGAGGGCCTAAGAGACAAGAAAATCCATCTGAAATACTGCTAAATGCAAAGAGAGCTGATCCAAACACCCAGGACATACCTATGGAATAGGAATTCATATCACAGAAAGCATCTGACAAATTTTACAGGTCACAGTATATAAGCAAAACATTACTTCAGCAAAGCCCTTGGCAAACTTGGCTAAAGCATGCGCAGATAGCCACAAGCCAACAATACGAGTAAAGCAGATTTTACTCCTCAATTTAGCAATGATGAGATCAACACAACAATATTAAATGCAATTTTCACTAGTACACAAACTTTAGAAGTATGATCAGAAAATAAAGAGTGCAAAAAAAAGCAAATTCAAGTGCTAAAGAGAAACCTTTTAAACTTCCGACTCCAGAAATCTTTCCGTCAAACAAGAGGCAAGAACAGCAAGCTGCTTACACACACTTCCACACCAAGAAAATGCCTAGTACTAACTAGTAAGCTCTAACCTAAGAAAGAGGCAGAGCTAGTGAAGACCTTACACACTTTCACAGCAGCTCCTTATCTGTTTGCAAGACCACAAAGGGAATTATCAGAATGAAAAAGCAACAGAGAAAGAGTTATTAGACACATCCCTCCAGTTCAAGATCTCTTAGAAGAGCAACAAGAACAGCTTTCACTGAGTGATTAAAGTATTTTTCAAAACACACCGTAAAATTTGACCACAAGGCACAAAAAAAATATGCAGGAAGAAATTTCAAAGGAAATTTATATGAAGATGATTTGCCATCAGACATATTCATTTCACATGCATTCAAGTAAAATATTTGATTTAAGGTCCTTGATTTAAAAAAGCAGTTTAATTTGCTTGGACTTTCAGTGCTGATGTGTAAGCTGCAACTAGATCTTGGACCATCACAGGTTAAAATTAGGTTCTTTCAGCATTTAGATTAAATGCAGCAGTTTATCGCATATCAGAAGAGTATGCTAATAACAGCTTTAACAAGTTTGGTCTGGGAGATGCCAAACTGAAGGAGTCAGCTCAGAGTACACCATGAGAACAAGCAGGAAGCTGACACCATTCAAATTTGGGAAGCATCTTTGTACCGTTCCTTCGTTGCACTGAGAAATATAGGGAGGTTTCAAGTAATTCATCGTCCCTAAATACCTAAAAAGTAGATTCCACACTGTTCCTTGAAACTTGCAGTAACACTGCCCAAAGCTGAAGGAGTGAGGATGAAATCAAAAGATCACCTGTACATCAGACGCCAAATGAGGTTTTTAAGTTTTACTGACCTACAGAAAAAAACAGAAATCTTAAAAGCTCTCTTCAATTACAGCTTTATAAACTTCAAACTTAACTCTCAATGCAAAAATGCTCTTTTAGTAGAAAACACTTTTATCTTAGCCTTAGTATCCAAATTTCTAATGCACTTTATTATATTCCAACACTTACCTACACTAGTAGCTTCCTGACTATGGACAACTAGAGAAATGGAGTTCATAATAGTCACACAGCAAATTCTAAATGAATCATTATGTTATTTTAATATACTACTGTTATAACCCTGCATTTCTGCTACCACTTTTAATGCCCAATTCTCTTCTTCACCATTTTGGCCTACAAAAAGATGGGTATGGTTGTTGGGGTTTTTTCAATTCTACAACCATTTATTTGAGAATACTGTCACAACAGAAGGCTGGAGGCACTTCATTCAGTCTTACAGAGAACACTGAGGTAAGTTGAGGCTCCTATATCAAGGTAGAGAAAAATCCTTTAAAGAGAAGTTTCTGACACTTGCCCACTAGGCTTCTAGATACAGGTATTTTTAAGTACTCCACAAGATGAACATGTTTTCATATCTGCTATAATTAACATTCATTTCCATTTCCCATCTTTGCTTCTTTCACTTGGATATCAACAGAGTTCAGTTCGGTTCTGGAACTCAAATTTTGCTGACAGTACAGGGATAGACAGTTAAGTTCTCTGAATAGTATTGCAACACTCCAGCTGTTTTGACAAAAATGTCCCAAGCTCTTTTAACTCTTCAGATAGATAAACATTAGGCAAACAAAAAAAATCATTCCTAACCTCCAGACAATGTCATTTCACACAGCAGCCAACTTGAAATTCTACAGTGCAAGAGTACACCCAAGTCAATCTCTCATGTACATCTGGCAGCCAAATTTCATGTAGATACTGTGGATCAGGCCCCAAGATAAAAGCACAATTACACAAAAGCACTACGCCCTGACTAAGTCAGGTACTGTGCACAGAGAAGAGAGGAGAACCCCACTGCCAACATCCTTGGCATTATAATTATCAGGCAGACAAGACAGGTCAGGCAGTTTGAAATACAGTGACAGTGAATTTACAGCTTAAGCTACTTTGAAGCATAGAGGAGAAAAACTAGAAAAGAACCATCAGTCTTGAGACAGCAAGGCCTAGGGACAAATTAGAATGCAATAACAATGAGCAAGTGAAAGGGCATGAAGTATGTGTCAGGATAATGACAAACAGAGACAGTGACCGGGTGATCCAGCCTCAGCAGGGTTCCCTTTGCAATGACCCCTGCAAGCTGTGCTGAGACAGCAGTCATTCCCACCTCCAAGTCAGGAGACAGGAAAAAACAGGAGAAGAATTTTATTAGGTCGAGATGTGAGGTAAAATCAACAGTTACAAGAGAAAGCCAAGAAAGTTAACAATGCAAGACTGATGTGAAAAACTAGACTGCTTCCCTGGGATTAGTTTTATTTAATATGTGCTATTTTCACAAATACAACACTAAATGCAAACTAATAAAGCAAACTATGCCAAGAGAAGATTATCAGACATAATCCAGACGCAGCTGCTCTGAACAGGAGTGTATGCAATCTCTCTTGCACTTAAGCAGTGGAATCAAAATACGAAGAAGTCTGCTAAAAGCCTCAATCATGTAATATTCAGGGGTTCTTTTCTCCTTCACTTCACTTACACTCACTGCATATTTTCCTGCTTCAAAAGAATCCCTTAATTTGCTCTTACAACAGCCCGTTACTACTGGCTCATTTCACACATCCCCTGAACAGCTGCAGACAAGCCCAGACTCACAATTCCTCTGAGCCTAGATTTTCTGTCAGGTGGTCCCTATTTGTATGGACAATATAGCTCAATGATTCTGGAAAAACCAAACCAAACAAAACATACCAAAGAAACAAACAGAAAATGCCACATAACAAAATAACAACAAATAAAGAAAACAGCAAATCAAATAAACAAAGGGGAAAAAAGACAAAAACACACATAAAAAATTATTTGTTCTCCAAGAAGGTAAAAGCAACGTAGCACTCAGTACAAGATCAAGAAGCCATGTGCGCTAGCTGGTCTTTCAGGAACAAAGGCAGCACTCAGACATGTTTGGTGAGCACTGTTTTAGATTAGCGATTCATTAAAATACTATTAATGTGCGTAATTCAATGGGGGTGGAAAATAAATCAATAAATTAAATCACTATCCTTCTGACTGCCAGGCTTCTTGTGACGCTGAAACTTAGGGCCTTTTCCCACATTTTCCTTTATCTGTAAAACTGCAATCCAGATGCTATTAGCAGCGTCCCAATCACCTACATTTATTCCATGGGGGGTTTTGTTGCCTTTCTTTGTTAGTCTCAGCTCTACACCATCCAACCCCACACTACTGTGTAATCTTATATGTGGACCATTTTGAATTGAAAGAAAAAAATCAGCTTTTTCAACTTTCTTATTAACAGCTCACTGCTGTCTCAACAAGATTAGTCCACTTTAGTGTAAAGGTAAAAAAGTCAAGAAAAGTACCATTTGTTGGGCTTTTTAAAAGAAGCGACAATTAATAAAGTCCCTTCCTCCTTGCCCAAGTTGTTTTACCTCAGCTCCTGGTATCTGTTTTGTTTTTCAGACTTCTCCATCTCAACATACTTCCATTTCATGTTTGATGGTTTCCACTTCTGAGATCTCATCAGCACATCCTTACAGTCATGCCTATTATAGTTTAGTAAATTGACTACATTCTGCAGTCTTATAATAAAGTTGCTCAGTATCATCTATTTAAATGAATGCTGGTGTTTTCTACTGTCTTCACACAGCAGATGGAAATGGAAGATATAATTTTCACAGTAATTCTTCACACACAGTCACCAGCCACCTCAAGTTTCTTCTTTAGCTCTTTACACACAACCAAAGAATAAATCAAACACAAGAGATTCCAAGCTCCTGAAATGCTTTTGTCACAAAAACTCTACAAACCAAGAATAAACACCCTGAAAAGAGAAGATACTTTCAGCAACTCAATTATTCAATACATGTTCTTTCGCTATTTCTCGTGAACAGTGTGTAAATACATTTTTAAGACAACCAGCTTCAAGTGGGTATCAAACCCACATTTCTTTAAAGAAAACTCTGAAAACATTTTGAGGATGAACCACCAAAAAGAATAAAGAAACACCTGTAACACATATAAGCATCCTTCAGCTAATCAGATTCAACTTCAATGAAGAGATTTTTGGCAAAACCTTCAAAATGGATTAGACAAGCCAGAGCTTCACAGTTTAAACAGAAGTGTACAAAAAACATTTTTAAAATAAAATTTGCACTTGTGCACCTCTCCTAAGCCCTTAAATACAATATGCGTTTAACAAAAGGGCTGAAATTTAATTTAGACACGCTCCCCAAGAACAGGGCTCTCCCCAAAATGACACATCTCAAGATGCTTCAAGACGTTCTTCTGGGCATCTTAACACCACCACCCATACAAGGACTTTGACTCAAAAAGGTGACGAACAGCTGGATAAACCGCTGTTATCAAACAAACCAGTGTGTGTGAAAGAAGAGCTGAACTGCCAGCAGTGCCAGTTTTTTTATCATACCTGGCAAAGGAGCTGAGAACATTAAAACTACACTTTTAAGCCGCAGGGCACGGCTGCGCTCGGGGACGCCCTGTGACCACAGCGTTCAGTGCAGGGAGACACGTCCCAGTAGCGTGAGCCCTGGCAGATGGTTTCCCCCAGGGATTTCTTTATCATTATTTTCTAGCACAAGGCAGCAAGAAATAGGAAACCGGAGACAGCACTATAATCCACTGCGCAGAGAAAGTGCCGGCTTCCCGCAACCTGTTCAGCAAAGGGGACGAGGCTCGACAGCAGGATGAGGAGGTAATTAGGAATGTATCTGAAATAACAATGCATGCTCTACGGCGAGTATACGGAGTGACAGCAGACTGCTTCCTGCCCGCGCCGTTCACTGGGCGGCAGCGATTCAACTCGTGTCCGAGCCAACTCCCAAAGTCAGCCACGGCTCCTCAGGGCTCCCGAGGCTCCGGACCTCCCCGGCCGGGACCGCCGCTCCTGAAGCAGGCATCTGCTCCTCGCCATGCGGCACCTCCCGCCCAGGGGTGCAGGTGGCGGCCCGGGCCGCGGCCGCCCGCGGCTCAGCCGGGAGGCACCGGCACGCCCGTCCCCGCTCCTGGGAGGCTGAGACCCACTTCACCCAGGACAAAGCCAAACCCTGCCCAGGCGTGTCCCCCCGCCCGGCCGCCGCCGCCCCGCTCACCTCGCACGCACAGCAGCGACATGGCGGCCCCGGCAGCCGCCCCCGGCTCTCCTCATGCCGCCCCGCGGACACCGGGCGGCGGCGGCGCCTCAGCCGGGGCGGGGCCGTCCCGCCGGGGCAGGGCCGAGTGACGAGGGACGCGTCAGGGGGAGCCCGCGGCCGGGCGGGCGGGCTGCGGGGGTTTGCTGCTTCGCCTGTCTTCTTTTGAGGCTTTTGTTTCACTCCCGAAAGGTGAGGGAATTTGCTGGAGGACGAACGCCCTGGATGTGTCTTCGCTGGAAGGTTTCGTACCTGTCCTGTGCTCGGACAGGTTGTGGTTTGCTAGCGTAAGAATCGTGGAATGTGTTGAGTTGGGAGGGACCCCTAGGGATCATTGAGTCCAGCTCTTGGCTCTGCTCAAGACAACCCAAAAATCCCACCACGTGCCTGAGAGCGTTGTTCAAATACTTCTAGAACTCTGTCAGGCTTGGTGATGGGACCACCTCCCTGGGGAGCCTGTTCCAGTGCCCAACCACCCTCTGGGTGAAGAACTTTATCCTAAAATTCAACCAAAACCTGGAGAGAACAGTGCCTGCCCTTCTGCTCCCCCTCATGAGGAAGATGTCGGCTGCTGTGAGGTCTCCCCTCAGTCTCTTCCAGGATAAACAAGCCAAGTGACCTCAGCCACTCCTCATATGGCTTCCCCTCAAGGCCCTTCACCATCCCAACTGCTGACAGAGGACCTCAACTGATGATGAAGAATCTCTACTGATGCACAACAACAGCTGTCTGTATCCCTCCACGTGGAAAAAGCCATAAGCCAACAGTTAGGGTAAAGCAAGACAAGCAGATATGATTACTCTGTCTTAAAGCCCTCCCTCAGTATCTTTCCAGCTACAAAGGGCAACCAGGTCTGAGGGTTTCCAGAACCTGATGTGTTTGTGTGGTTGGTAATACCCAGTCCACCTCTCTGCTTGTCTAGTCTATCTCAGGCCCCTCCAAAGTTTGCATCCTCATCTTCTGATTGAGCAGCTCACAGGTCAGCTGCCTGTTGCAGAAGGAACCTCCTGAGGTGGTTTCCCTTGAGCCCAGTTCTAGCAGTTTTCTCTGATTGCCTCTAACACTTTTACTGGTGCTTCATTCCAAACTATAAATATCCATAACTCTGCAGAATATCCTTCTAGTTCCAAACAGAAGATCCAGCAAATAATTTCTGAAATTGAAACTCAACAGCAAAATGTTATATAATGTGATTGCTATTCCATTAATATTTAGAACAACTCCAAAGTCTACACAGTGTGGAGGATAAGACTCCTAGTTAGGTGTTTCAAAGACCAAACAACCTTCCCAAAATTCACACCTAGACCAGGGAACTTTAATTTCTGCCCTGTCCAGCACAGCATGTTTTTCTGTCTTTACGTCTGCTGCCCAGAAGTGCATCGCTGAAGGGAATGTGTCAAAAACATGCATATCTCTGAGATACCGAGAGGAACCACTTGAAAGGATAAACCATGATATTCCTGCAAACAAACAACCAGACTGTGTGCTAAGGGTGTTACCGAAGGCAGACTCAAGGGACTGGGAACACTTCCACTTAGCAGTGTGAATGGGAACTGTCAGTGCGGGGAGCTGCAAGTGCCAGCATTGAGGCAACCAGGGGAGAAATCTCTTCCTGTCCCTGAAGTGGCTTCAGTGCTGCTGAAATGCTGCTAGATTCCTCAAAATCTCTGCTTTGCTTCTCTATGTGTTCACCATATGTAGCAGCAGCAGACTGTAAGAGCTCCAGCACACCAGCCTCTGCATTTTGGCTGTACATCATCCAAGCTTGCCCCACCTGTGAGATGGGCACAACACTGACTTTCCAGTTAAGTGGAAGTGAAGTTAGTGTTTCTGTAAATTAAAGTCCATGGACTTGTAAAGTCCGTTATTATTTATCTCCCATTTGTCTCAGGGTAGAGTGCCAGATCGCTGTCCTTTTCAGATCGCCATCACTCCTTTGCATTTCTTCAGGGCCTCAGAGCTTTTCATCAGCAAAAGGTGTGCTCAGGGGACCCTGAGCTGTCCTGATGCCTTTCCTGCCTTCTTTGCAGCCTTGTTGCAAACAAAACCCCTTGAACTGTGCATAAGCTAATTTCTGCCACGACCACACAATCCAATCTCATAATGACCGCTTTCCTCCCTTTACTGGGCCCCATTGCTCTGCCTGTCCTAATTTAAAAATTAAAACATTCGAGGCCATAATTGTCACAGACTGCGTCACACGCCACCTGGTACAGCAAGTCCCTATCTTGCCCACAGCTTGTAAATACTACCAGAATAGGGAAATTATCTCATCAAGGGCAGATGATGTCATATGCATTTTAAAATTGTAGTAATGGGTTATTAGTAAGCATGGCAATTAAGTAAGTGTTTTGTAGTTAGGATGAGATCTCTTACCACCAACAGTAACAGTGAACACTGGGATTATCACAGATGTTATGATTTCCCTTCAGTTCTGAGGTCTGATTAGATGCAAGTGTTTTACCAGACTTTGTCTAATCAAAAGAATGAATTTGTACTTTTGTGTCTGTCCATATCTCCTCTCCTTTCCATCTCAGATAGGCTGGAAGAAGGATCAAGCCACTGCTGCAAAACTTTTGCAAGGTAGAGTCACCTTCTTCTAAATTATGCTTGCTCTTTGAAATCAACTTCCTTATATTTTCCCAGCTGAAGTGACACTCCCCAATGCATTTCTCTGTTATTGTTTCTAGTTCTTCCTCTGGACACTGTTTTCACAAATACAAAAATAACTTAGTGATAAAAAAAACTGCAGTAGAAAGAAGGAAAAATCCCCCAAGTTCTGTGCTGTTCTCACGCTATTAAACATGACTGATCTTTCCAGGTTTGTTTCTTAAAATCCATGAAAGGGAATACCAGGTTCACAATGCTTAACTAGAAGCAAAGCCCCAAAACCTGTTATAGCAGACCAGATCTAAATTGTCCATCAGCAGTGTACTTTTTTTATTGGAGAATTCTACTGAGAATAATGAGTTAAGGAGGAAAAACACAACGCAATGAGCACACTATAGTAACTTCTATATACACTGAGACTATTTGCCTTCCTGAAAAAAACAGTGATACTCTGCAAACTCAGAACTGAGCCATTACTGTCAACTCCAAAGTGACACCTGATTTTTTTTTTATTCCCTGCAGAGCAAGAGTTAATTTTCTCTGGCCACTCAGACCCCAGCCATTGGTCTCAGTTCATCTGCTGTTGAATAGGAAAGTAATAAATGGGTGATACTCCAGTCACTGCAGCTTGCCAGCTGTTTTATACCTGCCTATTTACTGTAGTCTCCCTGTTGAGAGAGCAATACTATTGTTATATTTGCAGTCTACATAAACTGTGTTTGCTTCTTTTCTTCTTGTTCTTCTGCATTTTTAAAATTTTGTATTTGTTGCCAGAGAATGGGTCAAGCTGTAAGTTTGCATGTAGGAAACCCACATGGGCTTTTTTTTTTAATGAAAGGGTTTAGATCTGTTAAACCATTTTTACTGTTATGCAACTGACAAAAAAAATCATCTCAGACCTGTTTTTTGGGACTAAGCTCTAAAGATAAGGAAAAAAAAGCTTTTAATTTACCCTATGACATTTGGCAGGAATTCAATGCTGAATATAGACTAAGCAGTTGATTGATATTCTTATACTGGGAGGCAACCCTCAGATTTATTTTGCTGTAAGACAACAGGCTACTGAAATGGCTTTCACTGGTATTTCTGATCAATTTCTTTATTAAGAAATTGTAACATTTGCACAACCACTAGGGGACAACAGGATCTCTTTCACCCTGTGTGGTGTCTTACCTGTGTGCAGGATGTATTTCAATAACACCTTGAAATGCACCATTCTCTGGAGTGAATTGCAGCTTATAGACTGAAAACCACCACAGACATGCACTGAAATGTACAGGGAAGCAGCCTGCTCAATTATAAATGAACAAAAAAGTCTCTTTTAATACTCAAAAATTCTCAAAAAGTTTTAAAGGTCGGGGAATAGATAGAACTTCTGCACCTGTAGGACAGCAAGGTGGACAGGGCAGCAGCCCCCACCAAACAAGAAGCCAAACTTTGGGCTGTAACTTGGAACAACCTCTTTCCAGAGTCCCAGTCATGTCCTTTCCTAAAGATTGATGATATCTGGAAGTGACAGCGATCTGGCAATTTGAGGCACTAACCAGTGGCATAATTTTAATTGCCTTTTGAATCAGAGCCCCTCCAACTGTCCTGTCCAACCCACCACCATGTCACTGAAGTCCCTATAGTGAGCCTTTTCTTTTGGCATGCTCAGGAACTCTCTGCAGCCATTTAGCTTTCCTCCCTGTGTAGCATGACTGCTTGGGTAGGCTTCAGGTTTTGTGCCTTAATTCTCCACCCACAACATGGAGGTGATGATAATTCTTTAAGGAAGGAGGTATCAGAGGGTGTCCTGATTATAAATACATTAGTGATGATGAGATGCATGGGCACTGTCACTACATAACCATTTAAAACAGCACAAAGAGATCTGCCAGCTTTTAGATTACACATGCATGTTCAAAAGGCTGGAGAGGCAAGAGGGATCCTTTCATCTCAGGGAAAAAGCCCTCTACATGAGAGCAGCTTCCATGGGAACTGATCTTTCAATTGCAGCTGCTCTGCAGAAAAGTCTTTCAGCTGCTCATGGCAGAGTTGATAGAACTGAAGCCATTTCTCATACAATTATCCCAAGCATCCCAAACATGGCACTTCTTGTTCATACTGGGGGAGTTTGTCCTTGGGCAACACAGTAGGATTACACTGCAGGCTACACCCAGGGCTACACATGTATAGCGTGGGTCTTTGTCTCTCCAAGCAGTGAGCAGCAAAGCCAGCAACACAGGGTCTGTGTGAAGTAGAGAACCTAACAGGGATAGTTTCTTAGGATCTAGCCATGTGTGCTAGGACTGATGCTGTCTGCCACTGATCCCTCACCTACCCAGCATGCACAGTGCCACTATTGCTGCTTTCCCAAAAGCCTGTGTTACAGAATCACAGAATCATGAAATCAATTAGGTTGGAAAAGACCTCTGAGATCATCAAGTCCAACATATGGCCAAACACCACCGTGTCAACCAGACTGTGGCACAAAGTGCTATGGCCAGTCTTTTCTTAAACACCTCCAAGGATGGTGACTCTACCCACTCCCTGGGCAGCCCATTCCAGTGTTTAATCACCCTTTCTGTGAAGAAATTAGAAATTTAGACATGAGACAGCAACTCTGTCTTCTAGTTTTGCTTTTGCAGATTTAAAAAAGGCATTTTTTTTTCAAGCAGTCTAGAGATCAGTATTTCTGACTCTATTATTTGTGTTTTGCACCTTTTCAGTTTGAGTTAGCACTTCTCCGGTATAGGTGGCATGTATTGTGCACGGCTGGTCGCATCAGGGTCAGGCCAGTATTGCCTGGTCATGGTGCCACAGATCAGCTACACAGATCTATGGAGCCCTGTGAGATGGTCACCTTCTGGTTCTGTAGGAAAAGGTGACACCCATTCTGCTCTTCCATACTCCTCTTTGACTGGATTCATGTTTAAATTGAGCCATGGCTTCCCTCTTACAAAAGGAGTCAATAATTATTTTATTTTAAGTAAATCAGGTATTTTCCTTTCCTAGAGGAGCCACTTGTAACTTGGCAAGGTGCGAAACACCCTTACCCCATCTGGGTTGATTCCTGCCTTACAGATGTATCTTCAGTTTTTGTTCTGTTCACATTAGCAGATATTTGATGAGTGCAGAAGGTTATTCTTCAATAGAGAAGCCTAGGGGAGTACCTTTTCTCTTGCTTTTGTAGTTTTTATTCTTTGAAGATGAACATTTGTCAGACATAAAAGAGGAGCTATTTGTCAAAGTTAAAATTGTTGGCAAACACAGCAGAAGCAATCGACTCTGAGGAAGAAGCACTGTGAGACCACAAAGGGCTCTTCTGCCTGCTTGACTGGCAGCACCATCCCAACACCACAGTCAAAAGACACTGAGTCAGTCAGTCAACCTCTAGGAAACAGTATCAGACATAAGAGTTACCCCTCAGGAATATTCAATATCTTTCACTTTGCTGTGGGAGCAAAGTGGAAGACAGAGTTCCTCATCTCTGGCGTGATTTTTGATCATAGTGTACCTGCCACCTGAGAGCAGCAGGGACAGAAGAGGGATTTCTACATGAAAACAAAAAATGCCTCAGTAAGACCCATGAAAAATATGGAAGGGTATTGAACTGTATTTATGTATAACATGTTTTTTGTCAAAGAATTTTTATAATGCTTTTGTAAAGTTACTTTCTAGAGTAATAAAGTAGGGAATAGATTCTATTTCTAGAGTAATAACCTAGCAGGGAAAGGCCAACCTCACACAGTTCAGGAGAGCCACCAGCCTTCTAGAAGAGGCCAAGGGACCGACACTTCTTATGCAAACAGGCTGTTTAAACTTTTAGCTAAATTTCTCCATAATGCTGGAGTTAAAGCCATGTGCATATGTACCATGGCTTCCTGCTACCTGAAGGGGAAAGCAGGCAGGCAGGCAGGCAGGCAAGCTGGCCCTCCCTCCTCCAAGCTTCTGGAGCTGTAATAGCAGAATAAAAGTCCTGCTGTGACATCTTTCACCACCAGCCTCCTCAAAGGGGTGTGCAGAAAGCAAGCATTTTGCAGTTCTGGTCTTCCCAGTTCACCAGGAGTCTCTCTAGTTCACGTTTTCACTCGCCTTTTTTGTCCCTGTTTTCAGAGGATTTAGAAAAATCCTTTTCAAAAGAATTTTAAATGCAAAGATAAGAGAAGCTTATCCATTTCATTAAATGCCTGTGTAATGTCTAGCACTGTGCTGCTGATTGCTGAAGTGTAAGACAAGCAATAAGAAGTAATAAAAAATATCTCACTGTCCATATTGTATTTTTCCCCCCATTACTCCCTCAAAGCTCCTTTTTTAAATAACAAAAAATAAAAATTAAGGACTCTTCAGATTTTATGTACATGTGTCCACAATACAGCCTGCCTGGCAGCTGTGGGGCATGGTTCCCTTAATAACAGAGCAAACTGCAGATGAAGATAAGTCACAGAAGATGCAGCATTACAGCCTGAAAGTTGTTTTATGGACCATAACTCTTTATTACTATGTTGCTGAACTTCATCTTGTATCCCTGATGGCAGGTCTGAGAGGGTAAGTCTTACAGGAATAACTGAAATAGAGAATTCTCTTGAAATCTTCGTTTCAGGAACACTCTGAACAGGATGGACATCATTTGAGGACTATTTCACATCTCTGAATGAAATAAGTTGATAAAATACAAACACAAAAGCAAAATTCAAAAGTGTAGTTAACAATCCCAAATTTCTTGTGTTTCTTGGGCTGTATATTATAATTTTATGTTGCAATAAGAACAGACATCATCCACAAGTTCTTTGAGCCTCTTCTGAGAGCTGAGGATAAAAAGAAATAAAATGTAACTAAAAAAATAAATAAAAGGAAAATACTGCTCTTCCAACTTTCTTTCCTATCATAAAACAGCAAACAAGGTCAATAAGCCTCTGCTATACACTCATGGAAATCCAGCCCAGCTGGTTACATAAAGTTGCTTAGGAAAATCAGCAAAGGTTGGAGGGAAACAGCCTGGGACAGATAGGGTGTTTAAACATTTGTGCTGTGATAAGGGGTCTGCAAGGATCCTGCCACGGTCACGGTTTGCCTTGGCAGGAAGCTGTGAAAGCTGAAGGGTGAGCAGTCCCTGGTCACTGGATTATAACTGTGGGGTGATGGGGCACCTGGAGCCCCACTGCATTGCCCAATGCCCTCTGCAGTACACCATGACTCCACGGCCATCCCTCAGCAGACCTGGGAGACTTATCTGAATCTGAACCCACTGAAAGGGAAGGAGCACGGGCCTCTGACACCCTCAGCCCCCATCTCCACTCTGAAAAGCAGCTGCTTGGTTCTAGGGCTGTCATTTCCCTCCCTGGTTTTCTTCTTCCTCATCTCTTCCCATCTGCCTTAGAAGAACGCAGCTGAAGCTTCTCTCAGAGCCTACAGTCAGAGCATGGATGCAGGAAATGCCTTTAACCAGCATGAGTTTGCCAGGTCTTGCCTTGTGCAAAGAAACTGCTGATTCTCGCTGAGGAAAAGGCCACACACAAAAGCAAAACAATCCTGAAGGAAAAGACAGCAACAGCTGAGATAAGGGCAGGTGGAGCCGTGGAAAGCAGAGTGGTGTAGGAGGGATTGGAGTGCTGCTCAGGTCTAGCCTCCCATCACCTATGGCAAACAAACTTTCCCAGTCGGCTGAAATGCTATTCCCTCTCCCCATCTGTAAAGCTTCTCCAATCTGGGCACTGAAGCCACACAGTCTGTAGTGGCATTCATCAATACAATCGGATAGGATCATGACAGGGAAGCCCAGCAGAAGGGTTTCTTAAGCCAGGGCCCACCATCTGAACCAAAAGCTGCCCCTGCCAATTAACTGTTGAGGTGTCTAAGAGCTGGTGCAAGGCAGAGGTTGCTGTCTAATTTCTAGAAATATGAGGCCGTGAAGAAGTAACCTACCTTCAGTATCATTTGCTTAGCCAGGAGTGGTTTTTTGGCAGTACCAGGCATGCTTTCTGACCCTCTACAATTCCTGCTTAGTGTACAGAGCCAAGATCCCAAGTGTGTTCATTCACCAAAGACCCTAAAATCCTTTCCTTAGGGTACTGCTCTTAGTCTCAGTATCCTGGCCAAATTCCAGTTGTGTAATTAGACTGTGATTAGGTAACCACTTGCATATGCCATTACTCTTCCCTAGAGAGCCTATCTCTAAATTATTTGATGGTTTTAGGATTTCTAGTCATTATCAAGGCTGTTTCCTTTCTCCTTCCAATGGGAGACTAAATGCTGGCAGAGCTTGGGGAATGAGCACCAGCTGTGGAATGAACAGAGACCAGCGCTGCCCAGAGGGACTTGGGGATGCTGGGGGTGAGAGGCTGGACATGCCCCGGCCATGGCACTCCCAGCCCAGAGAGCCAAACGTGTCCTGGGCTGCAGCCAGAGCCCCGTGGGCAGCAGGGGAGGGAGGGGATTCTGCCCCTCTGCTCTGCTCTGCTGAGACCCACCTGGAGCACTGCATCCAGCTCTGGGGCCCCTGCACAGGAGGGACAGGGACCTGCTGGAGCCAGTCCAGAGGAGGCCAACAAGATGATCAGCACCTCTGCTATGAGGAAAGGCTGAGAGAGCTGGGATTGTTCAGCCTGGAAAAGAAGAAGCCTTAGCGGTGACCTAATTGAGGCCTTCCAGTACCTGAAGGGAGCTGACAAGAACAATGGAGAGGTATTTTTCACAAGGGCATGTAGTGACAGGACAAAGGGTAATGGCTTCAAACTGAAAGAGGGTGGGTTTAGATTTATATTAGAAATAAACTCTTTACAGTGAGGGTGGTGAGGCCCTGGCACAGGTTGTCCAGAGAAATTATGGATGTACCATCCCTGGAAGTGCTCAAGGCCAGGTTGAATGGGGCCCTGAGCAACCTGGTCTGGTGAGAGGTGTTCCTGCCCGTGCCAGTGGGGTTGTCTGGATTCTGTGATTCTATGAATGGCTTCATTTTACATGGCTTTCCTGTAGGATGGGTATTGCCTGTGGTAGTGGGACTCCTCCTGCCATCTCTCTGTTGGAGTGATGCTGTTTCTAGCCTGCTCATAAAGCCGAGGTAAGCAGCAAGACCCCCAACCAGGAAAAGAAACTTAGCGTCATTGTTATGCTTAGTGGGTAGGAAAGAAACAGATTGGCACAGTCATTTACATGTGCTAGGGATCATTTTGTGGTTTGCAGATTGAAATTCTTAATGGCACTCGTTATAAGTAGTTTGCTTCCAGATGCTGTTTGCTTTCATGTTCAGAGCTACATGCATTAACATAGAAAATTCTGCTTGGAAAAATGGTGACTTGCCACTACACAAATCTAAGAAAAGTCAACGTCTAAAATGCAGGAGATTTTAGACAGATACCATAATTTTCCCCTGCCTTTTAATCCTTAATTACCATCCATTTATCTACCACGGAATATTTGTGTGCATACAAAAATGCTGATGTCTCACAAAGATGTCAGGTAAAGCAATTTTTGCTTCTATCATAGGATTTTTATCCATCATCTGTCTCTTCCCACACCCAGCAATTCCTCTCTAGTCTGCAGCTCTCATCCAGCCAGCTATCACCTCCTGTTCCCATATGGTGACACTGGTGTTTCTGCATCCAGAAGCCCCTTAAAGCCAAGCCTTGGGTGACACATCCACAGGGAAAACCCAGTTCCTCAGGCTGATGGCAGCAGGCAGCATCTGTCACAATGCTGACTGCAGAAAAACCCCAGATATTCTGGCACTAGGACACCCTATGGAGACAACACGGATGTAGAAGAAAAGCATTCCTTTCTAAATACACCTTCCCATAAGGCAGACAAGTGTCTCTAGAGGTCTCCCATCAAACTACCAAGCAGCCCAATTTCTGCTTTTCTGTGCAAAGATAGCACCAAGCAGCAATAAAAGGCATGATTCCCTGTAGGATCTGGAGGTTTGAGTGGCTGGAGGTATCCAGAAGCCTTGTAGTTGAACATAATGTGTTTCTTGGGGGTTGCTTGTAATTTGAGGACTTACCAGAAAACTCCTCAATTCTGATGTCATTTAGTGGAAGTTTCTCCCTGTGGCCTCACGAATTCCATGCTGGCAGAGTGAGTTTTTACAGACCAAAGCATATAACTGCAGGATGCTTCGAAGCCAATCCTGAAGGTACTACATTTTAGTACTAATTACAGCTGAATGTGGGGACTGGGGAGCTGCCATCTGTACCACGTCTCATCTTTCTGTAGGAAGAGTAGAACTTTTCTAGTGCTTTAGGTGTGTGTTGGGCCATCAGCCAAACCAGGAGCCCCTCCCAACAGCCCCCCCCCCCGGCAACAGGGGGGCTGTGATGCACTCCGGAGTCTTGGCCAAAAGCCAAGCAAGCAGCACAGCTGGGAGCTGGCAGCCTTCTCACAGAATCAAACAAAGACAAAGGACTTCCCCCTTACACACAGGGATTTCTTGAAACTCATTCTTGCACCTTATTCCAAGGCTATCAGCTTTGGATGCTCTCATCATTTCTACATTTTTGAGTGCTTATAGTGCCACGTAGGCAGCTTTTGCTGGTTGGCAGATCTGGGATGTGCCAGTGCCTTGGCCATGGAGCAAAAGCAGGAGAGCTGGCTTTATCCTGACACTGAGTTTGTGCAAACCTGTACAACAATTTTGGACAATGCTCTCAGGCCCGTGGTGTGACTCTTGAAATGTCCTGTGTAGGGCTAAGTGTTGGACTCAGTGATCCTTGTGGGTCCCTTACAACTCAGCATATTCTGCAATTCTTCGATTTTGTGAACTCCTCTACTCCTTGGCAAAGGTCCTGAGAGCATTTTCGAGCCCTGTCTTTGTCCTGCTGCAGTCCTGATGCAATGTTAGAGGGTGAGCAGATGCTTTATCCTCTCTGATTTGTCACCACTGGGCCACTGGCCACATTTTTCTCCTGGAGACGCTGTTTTCCTTCAGATTCAGTGTTCTGTGTCCTCATTGCTCATTTCCTCTGAGTGTCCTTCGGAGCAGGAATGCCCCTAGGCTTCTGTGAGATTCCCTTGGGGTCAGGATTTAGCTTTGCAAATGCAGGTGTCTGCAGTCTGGGTGTCTGTCTCTAAGCTCTTCTCTTTGTGTCCTTCTTTATAATTCGTGCAAACACTTCTTGTTAACAGTTCTCTTCATCCTGAAATATTTATTCAAATTAGGTTAAATGCCCTGAAAATACCTATTTTTCTCCACTGAGTGTTAGGGAAGCCTGGGGACTTTAGCACAGAGGAAGGCAAATGTCAGATGAGATGAATCTCATGCTTTACCTCTGAATATGAGCACCACCTCACAAAGCATCAAGCTCACATATTTGTCTTTTTGTCCCAGACCAAGACTTCTTTGTCCAAAACAAACCTTGATGTCCCACAATTTTCTCTTCACAGATGCATGCCATGGCCTCAAATTCAACCCTTTTAGAAAAAAGCTCTTCATATTCATGAAGTCCTTCCACAGTGGAGTACAAAACTATTATCCTGACAGTTTTTCAGGCCATAACCAATATGTCAACTTCAAATAATATCCTCCTGACCAAGGTCTTGCAGAGCCTCCCCACAGAACACCCCTACTCTTTTCCCCTTCCGTCACACGAAGGAATCTGTTCAAAATTCCCATCTGAGCTATTCTGAACTCTGTAGCAAAGGATCTTTTCCCTGCCAAATGCTGGACCCATCTGGCTGACACAGTCCTAAAGACAAACCACATGAACCTCCTGTGTTTTTCATCCAGCTCTCCCTGTTCTCCACTGTAACCAAAATGTAACCTGACTGGTTAGCTCAGATATCAGGCACAGATCTGTGTGGTGTTGGCTGACATTTTTCCCAGTGCCCCTTGGCATTGTCTCTACCTGCTGCTGTGTTTCAGATCACAACCTCTCAAAGCCACATTTGTCCTTTAATTGTGAGCTGGCACAGCAGCTGCTGAGGCACAGCCCCTCTGGAGTGGGCTGTTGCTGCAATAGCTCAGACCATGAGGACTCTTTGTCTGATTAAATCTGAATGGGGATTAGTAGCAGGAGGTAAGGGCTGTAACTTTAATTCATGAACATTATCCTCTTTCCTTCCCTCACCCATTCAGCACCAAAGTGGATGCAAGGCCACTGAGCAACATTTTTATGAGAGCTGCATGCACCCTTCATCTCTCCTATGTGTTTATTCCAGCTGCAGCAAGCAGACATGAAGAAGAGCCAGCCCGACTGGGGCAAGAAGCTAGCTCCTGGAAAAAGTTTGTCCCTGTGAAGCATGTTTAGAGAGCACAGCCTCGGGATGGGTACCCCAAAAGTAGCCAAGTGCCTCCCACTGCAGGGCAGCCACCTGTACCTGGAACAAGAGAGCTGTGATCTCTTCTTCCCCCAGACCTTGAGCATTCACACTGGAAAGCTTTGTTAATGAAAACTATGCTGTATGTGCCTGTTGGCCTCCACAGGCTGAAGATGGTGAACAACAGATTCACTTAGTGGCATAAGGTGACATGACCTGTCACCTGAATGATCATCATTCTATGGTGATCAGTGACAGGACCCAAGGGAATGGCCTTAAGTTGTGTTAGGGGGGGTTAAGGTTGGATAACAGGAAAAGGTTCTTCACACAGAGGGTGGCTGGGCACTGGAACAGGATCCTCAGGGAAGTGATCACAGCACCAAGCCTGTCTGAGTTCAAGAAGCATTTGGACAATGCTCTCAGGCACATGGTGTGCGTCTTAGGGATATCCTGTGCAGGGCCAGCAGCTGGACTTGATGATCCTTGTGGGTCCTTCCCAACTCAGTTTATTCTGTGATTTTATGTTTTATCAGCACAACATCACATTTGGGGTGTAATATTTTTTTTCCTCTGAACTAAAATCAAACCAGCTCTGCTAGGGGAGCTTTTTGGGGTTTTTTGGCTTTCTTGCTTTTCCAGATCTAAGTGTGAAACATACAGAGGTAGGTCCTCCAGGCTGGAAATTTCTTCTGAGAGCCCAAAACCACTCTCCAAACCTTGTTCTCACTGCCAGCATGGCTGCAGCATCCTCCAACAGCAAAGCCCATGGGTGCGAGGGCTTTACTCAGCAGCCCCTGGGCCCCCTTGTGCCTCTGCAGCATGGTGCCAGGCATCTGCACCCTGGCACAGGGGCAGCCGTGGTGCTTGGAGCTGGGGACCATGGGGACCATGGCTCCTGCCTCCTCTGTGGCCATGGCTCCTGCCTCCCCTGTGGCCGTGACCTCGTTTCTTGTGCACCCGCCCGCGCTGAGCTGGTGAGACTCATCCAGGGAGCCCCACGCAGGCAGCTGGCAGGGATTTTTGCATCGTTTAATTCTCAATCCTCCCAAGAGCCTGGCAAGGGATTGAGTGCATTCACTGAAATGAGGGAAAGGCATGAGCGGCAGAGCCAGGCACTGGGAACTGAAAAGACTTGGTTTGAGAGCAGTTTGTTTCCAAATGTGCCTTTGGGTGAGAAAAGTTAAGGCAGAAATAAGAGCCGAGGTGGGCATTTCTCTGTGCAGAAAATCAGCTTCAGCCAGCAGTCAGCAGCTCCCATCTTGCCTACATGCAGCATGCTGAAACCTTAGGGAGGGTCCCAGCCCAGTGCGGCAGAGGTGACAGGCCATGAGCAGCTGTGATTTGGGCCAGGAATGTTTGTCCTCTCTCCTGTGTTCTGCCCCCGAAGTGCAGCGATGCCCACACTGTGGTGCTGGATGTGTTTGCATCTCTGAGCACACTGAGCAGTTGTCTGCAGGTAGAGGCTCAGACAGGATTTTTATGGATACTCACAGGCACTCTGGCAGTCCAGCAGCCTGCTGTTGCTGCCCAGCCCACCCTGATAATGCTGGAAGCTGCTCCGTCCAACCATAGAATCACAGAATGGTTTGGGTCAGAAAGGACTTTAAAGATCATCTCATTGCAACCCCCCTGCCATGGGCAGAAACACCTACTAGACCAGGTTACTCAGATCTGACCCTTGGCTCTGTGGGCTCCTTCTGATCTGGTTTTCTCTATAAATGTAGATGCAGATAAGCTAAAGATGCAGAGAAGGGAAGATAAACTGCTTAGAGAGGCATACTTCTGCCATAGTTTTCTACAGAAGGTGGGAGCAATTCCTGTTAAAAAAAAAAAAATAAAAAGGTTTTAAAGATAAAGGTGCAGCACCTGGAAAGTGGGGCCCTACAAACACAGGGTTGGGGGTGCTTAGCTCTTGGCCTTAAGTAGTCAAGGCTCAGATGGTGACAAAAACAAGGGGTAAACAGGTCTAGCATGAGATTTGACTGTAAACCCAAACGAAATGTAAGTGGGTCTCTAACAAGCCTCTAACAAGGTCTGTCACATTAACAGCATTCTCATGTGTTCCCATTACAGATGAGCAAACAGGAATGTGAAAGGATGCACATCAAAACAGAGCCAGTCCAGCAATGCATGCACAAACAGCAGCTTTGGCTACTCCAGGGACCTACATAAACCCCAAAACTGAGCCAGACACCATCAGGGAGATCCCCAAAATAATCTCATATCAGGAACTTCACAGCTCTTCTTGTTCTTACACATTTGCAGAGCAAGCATGGATGGAGGAGAGAAATGGGAACCTTCCATGCCTCCTCATAGCTGTATGGCTGAACATATTTGCAGGGAATTTCAGGCACAAACCAGCCTCCAACCTCCCATATTCAGAGGGAAGCAATAGGATATGGAAAATGGTGGACCCCAAGAGGTAAGAACCGGTGGCAAAACAATAAGAGTCCCTACAGCATCAAGACTTTGTAAGAAGTCTCTTCTTCCCTTTACTGGGGGTGCATGGGCACATCAGGGTGAGAAGCCCATGAACACTTTCAATGCATTGTAACACCCTCAACTTGGACTGGTTATCACAAACTCCAGAGAGTCCCTGCTCTCCTACATGGGCAGAGAAGAGCCCATCCTTCCTTTTTGCCATGCTGGCTGGTTTCCCCCCATGTTTACATTGCTCTTTCTTGCTCAGAAAACCCCTGTAAGAAGATTCTGGTAGCAAGTGTCTACCTGGTGTGGCCTCTTCCTGAACCCTCTCCGGTCCAGGAGCTGAGGGACTGTTGCTCCTCAGCATGTCCCTTGTCCCCAGATCCCCTCAGAGAGGAAAGGTACAGCAGAGCCAGCGCAGCCAAAATGCACCCCCTGTGTGCCCACGGGCAGGGCTGCCAAACGCAGCAGGACTTGCCCCTCCTGTGATGCTGACCCATGACAGGGGAAGGGCAGCACCCCATGAGGGACATGCGGCCCACATCTGTGGGACAGGGGCAGGTCATGGCAGGGCCCAGTTCCCCTGCAAAGGTGCTGCTGAAAATAAGCTGGGCTGGGCTGCCACCTTGTGCCAACAGGCAGCATCCACTGACCAAGCCTGGCATGGGAAGTTTCCATACGGAGATCCGAAGATTTTCCATCACCCCACATTTTCAGTGATTTCAATGGGCATATACCCTCACTATACATCCTGGAATATCCCAGTTTCCAGATGAAGCCCATAGAGCTCAGCTGCTCCTCACAGAGCAGACAAGGGGCTTTGTTGTCCCTGCATGAAGCCACTTTCACCTACACCTCGGGGTTCAAGATTCCCATATCAGTGCAGATCCTGGCCCTGTCGTCCAGCCGAGTCCTCGGGAAAATGACTGGGAGCTGGAAGAGAGGGTGTAGCACCTCAGGGTGCTGGCACTGTGTGGGGCACAGGATCCCTGCGAGTGCTCCGGATCACAGAGCTCAGCAAGAAGGCTCTGCCCCAAATGCCCAGCACGGCCACGGAGAAATGCCAAAATTCCAAACGTAGGTGCAGGCAATAAGCGAGCAGCCTCGGGCGCTGGTGCAGCCCGCAGCGCTGAGAGGCATTGCTGGGTGGCCCCAGGCTCTGCCACCGCGCCAAGGTGACGCCAAGGGGACCTTTGCCTTCTGCTATCAGCCCTGGTTTGCACTCTTGGCACCGGCGAAGGCTGACGGGGCAGTCGGGGGGCGGCAGAAAGGCTGAGACGTCACTGCTCAGCTCGGGCAACCCTGGCATGCAGCAGACCTGGCACAGCCCGCACCAGCCGGCCCTTTGGAGCCGATGCTATCTGGGTGGGTAAACGGAGTTTATCACTTCCTTCAGGTTTTATTTTTTTATTATTTCATTTTCAAGGCAGGCACGAAAGAACGGAAACATTTCTGCAGGGAAGCTGTAGGGGGAAAGGCTTAGGCATGAACAAGGGAACGAGGGAGGGACCTATTCACACATCCAGTGGTGGGGCCAGGCACTTCTCTTCCCGGGGCCCGCCCAGGTCACCGCCATCCTCTTCAGAGCATGTCCCTGATGCCACCTTAAATCCACACCCCGTCCCCCAACCCCCGAGCTGCAGGTCAAAGCCGAGGGCCATTAAGTGAAGTCCAGATGTCCGAGACGATGGGTGATCTCGAGGGGTGAAGTGGCAGCAGTTAGAGGTCTGCATTTCCAACAGTGGAAGGAGAGCTGGGATTATTTCCCTGGTGCCGAACAGGCACGTGTGGTCCCTAGGTGTTGTTCCAGCTCTGGATATGGGGTGGCAGGGACACCCCCAGCCTCACCTCCTGCTTAGAGCAGGGTGTAACCAACACAGCATCATATTTGCTGTGGCTTAGTACTTCAAATCCCCAGGCCTGGAGATGCCTGCCCTGGACTGAACAGAAATTCTCCTTGCTGAGCATCCTCAGCAATCCTTATCCTTCAGAACATGGTCTGCCAGCAGCTCCAGGATGGACCTCTTGAGTTTTGCACAAAGCCAAGACCCCTGTTTGGTTCTGGGAAGGAACGTGTGTCTCAGACACAGAGCAACAGTGAAGACTGGTGGCTGTAGCACTGGGTTAATGACCTGCATCAGGCAGCAAATCATCCAGCATTTGTTCTCAGTCCCCAAGGCCCACCATGGCACCTGGGGGTCATGATGCTGCCCTCCTCTACAAAGGTGCTGGGAGGCAGCTGATGGGAGAGGCAACGCTGGAGCCGTGAATGTGGTGTGGGTATGGGAGGAAAAGAGCAGCCCTGAATGGCCCTACCACCAGTGTTTCTTAATGCAGTATCAGATCCATCTTTCCTAGGTAGTGCTGTCACTTCTCCCTTTCTCATCGGGACTCTGAATTCCATCAGACATGGCCAGTTTGGGATGAGGCTTTGGTGGACACTGGGACTCAGTCAGGGTACCACAGTGACTTCTGCTGTGATCCCAAACTGTGCTCAGAGCTGTACCAGAAGGGATCCCCACAGTGCCAAAAGAAAATGCCACCTCTACCCCTGAGAGGATGAGGGCTCCTCCAGCAGGAAACTCTCCAAGTTTGATTCCTATCTCCAGTTTTACAGCTATTTCGGTCAAACAGGTAAATCGAGCACATCATGGAAACAGGTTCTGGTGGGGGAAAGGTCCTGCAGGACAGGTTCACATCCCCCCTGGGGACATTCCCTGGCTCCAGGACCACAGGGCCCTGCAGTGCATCTTCTCCTTGTGACAGTCTCAAGGAAAGAGGGACAAGCTTTGGCCTCTGTCTCCTCTAGTTTCAAAACATGGGGAGGACAAGAAGCACAAAAACCTCCAGAGGTCATGCTGCAGGAGACAGTCTGTGCTGCACGCCAAGGGCTGCAGCTGTGAGAGATACAAAAGCCCAAGCTTTCTTGTGGCAACACACCATTAGGAATGGAAGTGACACCCAATGCTCCTCTAGCACACCTGCCCCTTGGGCTTTCTCCAGCTCCTCTGCCAGCTGAGATGAGGCCATGAGTCACCACACGGTTCCTGCTCTAGCCCTGCCACTGCTCCACACTCCACCCAGCCTGGTACCACGTGCCAGAGGCTCCCAAGCAATGTGACAGCTGATTTCTACCAGCTTCCTCCAAAGTCCTCTTAAAATTCCCTATAATCTCTCCTTGTCAGGACTCCAGGTCTTTCCAGGCTCGCTTCTGCTCATGGGTCCTTTATCACTTTTTTTACCTATGGACTTAGATCAGGCATGCATAGCATGGCACAGCCTGCTGTCATGGGGCACATACAGATGGTACAGGTAGCATCACCCCTATGGAGGCACATCCTGCCTCATCAGCTCTGGGAGATAATCCATGTACTTCTCAAAGGCACTTTTGCGCTTGTGAAACCTGCCCACAGCAACAAAACAAGCGTGTGCGTGGGGATGTCATTCTTCCATGATGAAAACCATTAAATTAAATTAAAACTGGGGCAGGAGCCTTGCTTGTGTCAGCTTCCCAGCATCCTGGAGCTTGGCACCTGACAGCTTTTCCGGTGGGAGCAGCCAGCCTGGCAAACAGGCTGAACAGCCCCAGCCCGCCGCCGGCAGGTTGGGACAGTGCTGGCAGCTCCAGGAGGGAGCTAACCCAGGGATGAACTCACCACCACTCAGTCACCTCACCAGGGCACCCTTCAAAGGGAAGCCCTGCAGGCAGAAGGGCTCATGACGGAAGGACGTCATTCCACCACGCACTGCTTGGGACACCTCATCTTCCTGGGGAAACACCCTTCTCCTGGCCCTCCTGGCGGGCGAGCCTCTGGAAGGTAGCCAGCCATGGTGCAGAGCCATGCCTAATGTGCTTAAACCCCCCAGTTTGCCTTCACCAAGCCTTGTAAAGCTCTTTTCAAGCCCCCAGGGCGTGTAAGGAATAGATGAAGCCTACTCCCGGCAAGGGATAGGACAGGCTGCCCTCTGCAAAGGAATAGTACAGCTTGTGCAGTAAGTCTACCCCATCCTTCCAAGCCTCTGGAAGTTTTTCCAGATGCTCTGCAAAGCACCACAGCCTGCGTTACTGTTCCCATCAAATGGCTATGGTTGAGGTTCTGCCCCATGGGAAGAGGAGTGGGAGCACCCTCTTCCCATCAGACTGCTAAAGGGAACTTTTATGGTCTGCTCCTTAATCCTGCTTCTGGAGCGAGAACATGTTTCAAAAATTGGGGGAGGTTGCTAAGGGACAGTGGGCTCAGCAGGGACATCCCTCACAAACCCTCAGCACTCAAAAGCAGGAGGTAAATAACTTGGGATATTATTAATCCTTCACTGCCCACACAACAGAAATGTATTATTCTTGTCAAGGACAAAGGAGCCCATATTTCCCCACAACCAAGGAGCTGAACCAGCAAATTTTTTTGATTCAACTTCACAGTGGGTTCAGTTTCCTGTTCAGGCCAGTAAAGGTTCATTAACCATCTTTTAACTGTGAGCTCATTTCAGCCAGTTCACACTGGAAAACACATCTTATGGAAGCAGCTGTGTGATGGGGACTGAGCCTTTTTCAGCCCATCCCTGGTTTCCATGGCCTCCACTGCCTTCCTCGTTGGACTCCAGAGCTTCTTGCCAGCCCAGCAGAGATGACACACAGGGTCAAAAGGCAGAAAAGCTAAAGTTTGCCCTGGGAGTCTGTAGGAAACCTGCACTGTGAAGGACAAGCAGGCGTGTGGGGGACCTGAGCCTCCTGGGCTCTTCCTGACACCAGCACCTGCACATGTGAAGTTTCAGGCAGCAGCTCCTAAGTCACCAGGAGCACCAGAGGATCACATGTTCCTGTCATTACACTCAGAAATTAAAATATTCCATATATTAAATACACTTTAGTGGCCCACAAGCTGAATTTGGAGACAGCCAGGGGTTATTTAGCAAGAAATCTCCTACAGTAGCAGCCTGAGGCCCAGAAGGAGATGAGGTCCTGTGTTGGCAGCTGCTCCATGGCCACGTAGCAGGACATTGAGCTGCCATCTCTCCCTGCAGAGAGGCACGTGCAGGGCACAGATGTCAGAGGACTGTCTGTCCTGCTGCCCCTCCTCACTACTATTCCCAGACAGCACCAGCACAGCTTTATCCATGACGGCACCTCCGAAAATAATGCCCCGGGATCAGCAGCAAGGCGAGGGGGGCATTGGGACTCGGCAGACGGTGTGCTGCAGGTTCATATCCAGCTCACTGCATGCTAGCACAGTCAGAAGACGAGATCTTGGTTATATTTATCATTTGACGATACTGGTCCCCACTATTTTTAGAGTGGTGTTGCAGCTGCAGCTCTCTGAGGAGCGGGGTGAGTCAGCTGGGGGACTGATCTTCACCGAGCTTCACCCAAAATCAATGGAGTCAAGGCATCTCTTCCGTGAGCTGAATGGCCCATGATCAGGCTGGTGAGGTGCGGGCCACTTCCCCTCGGGGCAGCGGGTCCTGCTGGGGTCCCCTCAGGCGGGTGGCAGAGCCCAGGTGCCCCACGGCTGCTGGGTGTTTTGGTATCTCTGAGCAGCCATGTCCCGGGGGGCAGCTGCCCCCGCTGGGGTTCTGGGACAGGCTGGTCCCAGCCCGTCAGTGTGGGTGGATGGCAGACCGGGCCTGCGGGGCAGCGGCACCATCTGAGGAGTGGGGAACAGCAGGGTGACCCCACTCGGGACATGGGGCAAGGGACACCTCGGGGGTGTCACCTGGGGGAGGCCATACCCACGGGCCCAGGGGAGGGCTGTCTGTGGGGCTGGGGGGAGGGTGACTGTGGGGCTGGGACGTGCTCTGCCCATGGGTGTGTGCGCGGGGTGGGACTCGCCGTGGAGCCGGGGGCACCTATGGGGTGGGACGTGCTGGGGATGAGGGGTGCTGTGGAGTGGGACACGCCGAGCCCGTGGGGCCGTGCCCGTGGGTGGGACACGCCGTGCCCGTGAGTGGGACAGGCCGTGCCCGTGGGGCCGTGCCCGTGGGTGGGACACGCCGTTCCCCTGGGGCCGTGCCCGTGGGTGGGACACGCCGTGCCCCTGGGGCCGTGCCCGTGGGTGGGACACGCCATGCCCCTGGGGCCGTG